>CM038678.1:587937836-588387836 GCA_021605205.1 Aegilops longissima | reverse complement strand
ACTAGGGAATAATAGTTCACTTGGATGACCTCCCTGATTACTGGATATAAATAATAAGTATTAGTGGAGTCGGCGAGTGCTTTCTTTTTGCGAATGGCCTATAAGATACTCCACCGTACCACATGAACTACGTAGAACATTTCAACAAATGATGCTCCACTGCACCACACGAAGTTTACAAAACATTCAACACAAGCTCGCCCAACGCAAGTCGAGTAGATTAGAAGTTGTGTCAACCCAAGCCTAGATTGTGTTGAAGATCAAGTATATTCGTACATACTCAGGGTTTTCATACTTTCAATTAATTCGGGTGGGGGCAGACAGATGGAGGGGCAGCGGCTTGGGTGGGGGAAGACGCATGCTAGCCAACTACGATATCACTGAGCTCACTTGAGGATTGGCATGTTGAGGATAATTGACCAAGTTAAAATTGAATGGAAGACGCATGCAAAACAAAGAGCCTTCCATTCAATGAAGGATATTGGATTTGAATTGGGTTCTCAATTTTAACTTGGTCATAATTTTTTAAGGAGCACTCTCATCTAAGTAAGTTGTCCAATTTTAAGTCCGGTTCATGATTTAGACTGGTCAATGATTTCTTAAATCAATCGGCAACGACCACATCTAAGTAAGTTGTCCAATTTTAAGTCCGGTTCATGATTTAGACTGGTTAATGATTTCTTAAATCAATTGGCAACAACCAGTTTATAAAAATATATCAACATCGCGCACGCTCCCATCACCTCACAAAAAAATACCAAGATACAACACTGTAGCACCAATATGATTTTGGATTGAGCTCTCTTATTCAGGTGAGGTGTTTAATTTTGAATTTAGTTCACTGGTCAATGATTTCTCAAATCAATCCGCAACAACTTTATAAAATACATCAGTCTCGCATTCTCTTATCACCTGAAAAACGGTAAATGACAAAATCAAACACTGTAGCACCAATATAATACATATGTCATCACTGTAAAAAAAGGCCTCCCTACATATGTGTGGATTAATTTGTAGATAACACACCATCAAAACACCACATTATAAAAACAGATTTGCTAGCTTTTGTGCCATTTAATTTTACATGGAGATTCATGTTGATTTTTTTATTTTCCTTTTCTTTCTTTTTTCATACTAATGTCATTCAGATGGGACATTGTTAATGCTTATCTAGATGAGAGCTAGACATATTGAAAAAAAATACACTTCATCATCTTTTTACAATAAATAGAACAACACTAACGCCCACACGTATCATGGGAGCCAAACCCGTCCACATACCCTATAACACACAGACTGCGTCACGTCACCATATGCATGCATTTGGGAATCTTTTTGGATTTTCAGTTTTTAAAATGTTTTTTTCTCTTAGAAAAATCCGATTGAAGATTCGTTTTCACCATTAAATCCCCCGCGACGAGATCTTCGAAACTAGATCTCATATCAATATATTTTGACGATTTTTTTGGTTAAAAGTTGTCATGTCTATTGCATATGAATTGCCATGATGTTTACACTGAAGTTGCCATGATATATTTCAGCTATTTTTTTTATATTTAAAAGTAAATTTTGACATACTATAAAACGGGGAATTAAGAAACTAGACTTGCCATGAACCATAAGCTAAAATTGCCATGATACATGCACTAAAATTGACATGGTTCATAAAAAAATAATTTTCATGGTCAAAAGAACTGGAATTGCCATCATAAAAAACTAAAATTACCATGCTCACAAACTAAAATTACCACATGACAACTTTAATTTAAGCACTATAGCAATTACAGTGCAAAACATCATGACAACTTTTGGGCAAAAAAAAATTCGTTCAAACATATCAACATGGAGTCTAGTTTTGAAGATCTTGTGGAGGCGGATTTAATGGTGAAAATGAATTTTTAATTCAATTTTTTAATTAGGAGTAAAACATTTTTAAGCCGAAAACCAAAAAGATTCCTGTTGATGTCATCTGTTCATACATGACAAAATGAGTAGTGATGAAGGCGTGTGGGTGATGTACAAAATGCCACACGTGTGGGCGTTAGTTTTTTCAAACAAATAAATATAAACAACACCAACCATGCAACGATGCACGCCAAATCCTTCTAGGTTAGATTCTGATCCTGAAAAATCGACTGATGCGATTTTCATTAGGAAAACGTTCATGTTCGGTGCGCCGCCTGAACTTTCAGCCGGCTCATGCGCCACATTGGATCCTATGAGCCAGCCACGTCCACTCCCCACGCGTCATTTATGGGCCGTGCAAACCGCATCCATCTTCCTTCTCCCTTATCCCTTTTACTCAGTTTCCTCCCAAATCAAACACGACCTGCTCTGCTTTGACGACGTCCGCCTCCATCTGCCTCGCGTATTTCCGGCGAGCGGCCACATCCACCTCGCCTTGCACTGCTCTGGCGACCTCCTCGCCTCCACCTGCCCCCGTGCTGCTCTGACGAGGGGCTGCATCTACCTACCTCCACATTTCTCCAGCCTTTTGACCTGCCCCCACGCTGCTACGGCGAGCGCCTCACCCTTGACCTGTCGCCATGCCGCTCCGGCGAGCATCGTCGTGCTCCCCCTGTGCGGGAACGACGACTACGTTGTCCACGAGCGGGTAAGATGCTGGAATCGGTGTCGGCGGGAGCTTCAATCGGTGGTATTTTTTGCTACATCTGCTTCTTGTTTTGCTGGAATCAACATCATTTTTCCTAAGATCCACCTTGTTTGAGTGCCTTTTGCTGCAACCAGTCCAAAACTTTGCTACCATCATTTTGTTTTTTGCTACTACCGTTGTAGTCTGTCTTTTGATACTTTTTTGCTTAATTAGATCCATCTTTTTGCTGGAACCACTCTAACTTTTTGTTACCATGGTGTTTGAAATTTGCTTCTGCCGTCTTACTTTTTGCTACCACCCTGTTTTTTGACTTTTGTTGGATCCATCTTATTTTTGCTTGAACCACTTTAAGTTTTGCTACCATGGTCTTTGTATTTTGCTATCACCATATTTTGTTTTTGCTACTACCCCATTTTTGATATTTTTGCTGGATCATTTTTTTTTGCTGGAATCACTGAGAGAGGTTGTGAATGGCATGGAGGGAGCTACAAACATAACCAAAGAATGCTACAACCAACGTCCTAGGAAGTTTCAATCGAAGGTAATGGAATTTGGGACCGGCCATGACGCAAGCGCAAAAGCTGGAACCGTGCATGAAAAAAGCTTCAAACGTTGTGTGAAAAAGCTTCAACCATGGCATTGTGGCTTCCGGCGACACGAGGAGCTGCAGCCGACAGCATGGCGGTGCTATGACGGCGACGACTAAGATGGACGGCGGCCGACAGTGAGGAGGGCGACAGGCGACAAGGACGACGACCGGCGACGGCGGCGGCGGCAAGCCGGGGCGAGGCAATGAACAGCGGCCGGGTGCGAGGACAGCGGCCGACGGAGAGGACGGCGACATGCGACGAGGACGGCGACCGGCGACCGGGGGCGAGGACGGAGACCGACAGCGATGTGGACGGCGACTGGCAATCGGCGACCGTGGGCGAGGACGGCGACCGATGTCAAAGTAGACGGCGACCAGGGGCAAGGACGGCGACTGGCGGCGAGCTGGTGATGCTTCAAGGTCAGCTCTCGAAGAGTCCATGGCGGGGTGTCTAGCACGAATAGCTGTTTTGGATTGGACGCGGATTTCTATTGAGAAAAGAAAACGATTCGAAGGCTGATCTGACGGTGTGCAAAAGACAAACTAACGTTTCAGATACGACCGACCCAACAGTTGAGCCGGCGCACCGGCGCAGATCACTGCCCTTTTCATTAACGCAACTTACAAAATGTCATGTCCCTATTTTTTCGCGGGGATGTAACTTATTTCTGGCCGAGAACTTAACGTTGAGCGTGTAAAAGTCGGTATCCAAATCCTCTTCGTTTTCCCTCTGAGGAACCGATAGCCTCCGCATTTTGTTGATATCGGCTACCGATTTGTCCGATTAGTAGGAAAACAGTTTACATCTTTCCATTTAAAATGGGCAAATTTACCTTCCCTCGTCTCTAAGCCATCCGCCTCGCTGTCGCCGTCGGCTGTGGGCACCCGAAATGCTCAGCCTCGGCGCCCATCCCTTCTTGCTTCCTTCCTCCTCCCCACTCCACACTCGCCTCCGATCGAGACCCCTCTGCTCACCCACCAGCTCCGCGCCGACCACCTCCTCCTCCTCCTCAGCGCCGCCCTCCCTCCCCTTCCGCTTCGGCTTCCTCCGCCGTGGCTGCGCCGCCGACCGGAGCCGGAGGGCGACGACGATGGCCGCGGTGGTCTCCCCGGGGGCCGGCGGCCTGGTCCACGACCTCGTGTCCTCAGGCGTCACCGGGGCCATCGCCCTCGGCCTCCTCCGCTTCTTCGAGGAGCTCGCCAAGCGCGGCGTCTGCGACCAGGTCAGTCAGTCAGTCAACGGCCTGCGCCCCCCACTTGCCCCGAAATTTTACCGTTTATCTAGCGCTTCAGTCTCCGCATCAAGTCACTGGTTTCGTAAAGCCCCGCTCCGTCTTATCCTGTATACTAGTAAGTTCTACTACGATGTAATACATGACAACAGCAAAGATGGAACCAGCAACGAGGCCATCCCTAAAGAAAACAGTAACGACGCCAGGGCAATACCGAATTACATCGATTTCCCAATAATGGGTTATATGACAGATAGTCGGAGGTGGAGTCGTTTCGCATTTTGTTGGTGATAGAGTTTGTGTGCACCAGAGGTCGAATCCTTTGAATTGTTACTCTGAAAATGAACAAGCTCCATGTCGAAATTATACCGCAAATCATTTGGCTGATCGGTGCTCGTCGTAAGAGAACTTGGGATTGTGTATGACTTTGATGTGAATTATTGTAAAACGTAGTAGACTACTGTTCAAGCTACATAAAATGGGAGGCGTACGATGCTAAGTATTAGGATTGCCATTTATAGAGTTATCTGTTGCATGATATGGTTTGATAGAAATCATATTTCAGCTGTGATTAATGATAAATAGGTAGCAAACTTGCATACAAAGAACACTGTAGGAAAGACAAACCTAATTCGGAATGTTGAGTTAAAATCTAGCTGCCATTGTCCGTTATAAATATAATTGATGGTGAACTCTGTCATTTATTAATGTTCGATTAAATAGGCATGCTGAGTTGAAATCTACTCCCTCCGTTCGGAATTACTTGTCGCGAAAATGGATGTATCTAAAACTAAAATACGTCTAGATACATCCATTTCTGCGACAAGTAATTCCGAACGGAGGGAGTAGCTGCCACTGCATGAACTGCTCTATTTTGTATAATTTGTAAGTACCATGCATATGTGATTTTTTTTTCAGTATTTATGATCTGGGTATAGGCTGCTACTTTTAGATACTTTAGAAACTCAAATGTTTCAGATGAGAGACTAAAATTTGTTGAGATTTCCACAAATCCTGCTAACCTCGCCCATGAACTGGCAGTGGAAGTGAAGAAATCTGGTGATCAGAGACTGTTCGGAAAGGTCCCTGATAACCTCGCCCATGTGTGTGAACGTGACTGTAACAACACCAATGAGTAGCCTACTCTTTGGTTCTAAAAAAAATCCTGCTATTATAATATAGTTCTACAGCTGCTTATGGTCAGAGTACTAAATAATGTGCACTAGTGTTCTAGTCAACTGCATTTGTTTAGTTGCTCTAGAGCCCTTTGATGCATCATTCCTGCGACAGTCCATCTTTTGGAGTGAAAGGTGAATTCTATTCGTAGCACTGGCAGAGGACCATAGGGCAACATATCTTGTTCCATATAATCCAACAATTGGGCCCTATTATCCTTCAGAGAAGACGCTTGAATCTCGTCATGTGCTATCGACCCTGTTGAATGTAAGTGGGGAAATAAAGTACTACTCTGCCTCTACTCCTTGCTACATGCTAGCTATAGGCTAAAGAGGAAAGGCAATTAAAACGATCATGTGCTCATTTTAGCCTATGCCTTCGACTTCACCCTACCAATTTTTTGACGGTCCTCCGCCACTGTTCTTTTCTTTTTGGATTATGTACTTTTCTTAAGTAGAGCTAACAAGCTAAATCACCATAACTTAATTTCCATTCAGAAATTGCTTACCACATATACCATGTGGTCCTCCGCCACTGTTCTGTAGCCTAACAAAAACCCATTCCATGAACCCTTGGGTTGTGCACAGCCCACCCTGTTTGCAATTTATTCTTGACTGATCTCAGATAGCCTGTCAATACATCATGAACTCAGAAACTCCAGATGATATTTACGGTTGCCTACTCAATTAATTCAAGCACAAGTGAACTTGCTCACAAAAGTTAACACAATGTGCCATGGCGTACATTTGGCAACTAAATATGCTAACCACTGTAACATAGCTAATTAGCCATGTACGGGTGTCGTTTTCTTATTGAAATGTGCAACTTCATATAGACACTTTGTATTGATAAATGTCCTTTTTTGGATGCAGAAACTGAATAGGAAACTTGTGCACATAACTATTGGGATGGTATTCTTGCTCTTTTGGCCTCTTTTCAGGTAATTGATATCTGAAATGATACTGTCAATGTGAATCAGCATCTTGGTGTTCAGTACTAATGCTTTATACAGCTCAGGAAGGTATGCTCCTTTCTTTGCTGCACTTGCACCAGGGATTAATATTATAAGGATGCTTCTATTGGGGCTAGGAATAATGAAAAATGAAGCAATGGTCAAATCAATGAGCCGATCTGGAGACCACAGGTGCCACAGTCAATGCCAACCCTTTGTTATTAAATACAGATCTTTCGTCTTGAGATTCTCCTTTTCATTTTCTATGGCATTATCGAGTCTTGCTTTGACCGGTTCAGGTTATGATTCCTTTCTACCTGTTTTTCTTTTCAACTTAGGGAACTTCTCAAGGGACCACTGTATTATGCTACTACTATAACTTTGGCCACTTCTGTATTGTGGAGAACATCTCCAATTGCTATAGCACTTGTCTGCAACTTATGCGCTGGAGACGGTACGTGCATATATCTGCATTTCGCACTATCTGTCCTCGAACAAACTTTTACCTTGCTCAACATAATCTGCTGCCTATTTTGACACTCTGGTTGTAAACAGTGTGCCAAAAGAATTATCTGCTTCACCCTTCCTAGATGAAAGCAGATATAATTAGGCTGTTCACCCTTCGTCGATGTATGCTTCCAGGTATAGCAGACATAGTTGGGAGACGCTTAGGAAAAGAAAAGCTTCCATACAACCCCAACAAGTCATATGCAGGAAGCATTGCGATGGCTGTGGCTGGTTTCTTGGCTTCAATTGGGTACTTACTTAATGGGACCATGTTACCCATGTTACCTGCTTTTCCCCCCTTCAGTGTGCTTTGTTCAATCGTTTGCTTTCATATTATTCAGGTACATGCATTACTTCCACAGTTTCGGTCTCGTGGAGGAGAGCTGGTACATGACCTTGGGCTTCCTTGTGGTCTCCGTAGCCGCGGCTCTTGTAGAGTCACACCCCATCAGCACTGAACTGGATGACAATTTAACCGTTCCTTTGACATCATTCCTAGTCGGTAGCCTCGTTCTCTGATGTTTAGCGCTGAAGAAAGAATACTGTGACGTTTCTTTTCACCGCCTGAACTTCCGACATGTAACAAGATTATCGACAAGCATGTGATATTTTTGTTGTTGTAAATGCTGCTGAACCATAGGAACAATTTTCTAGTAACTGTTTACATGCTGAGATTGGCCCCAAGGTTGACGCTGTATGCCGTATGTCTTGCTCTCTGGAGAAAAGAAAAATTAGGATGGCAAAACTTGAGCGTTTATACTGATCTCCTGTGATTTTCTTTGCTCGCCATGGTGTGCTTCCGCATGTTGTCTTCCCTGCGTGAGCTAGGATACTCGGGTTTTCAAGGTAACGCTCCTCAGGCCGTGGTTTCTGCTTTGAAGTACTACACTCGAAGTACTACTCCCGTACTTGAGATGTTTCTGCTTTGGTGTGTGTTATTCCTACGGCAGATCAACCATTGGAGTGAAAGATAAATTCTATTATACACCCTTCGTCCTTAAAAGGGTATACTTCCAACTTTATTGGAATGTCAAACTTTTTTATGTTTGACCGTATTTATATAATAATACATCAATATTTATGACATCAAATTAGTAGCATTGCATTCATGATAAAATATATATTTTTATCATATATGATGAGGACATGGCTACCACAGTTACACCCATATCCCCTGTTGTTTTACCTCTTGGAACAGTTGCTAGAGCTCAGATACGCCAATTAAATTATCAGGTACTTTTGTTTCTTGGTAATATTTCTAGTGTTCATGAGAATATGATGCTGCCTAATTTAGATACATTTGTGTTGCTTGCAATTAAAGGGCCTAACACGGACAAGAAGGATGAACATTGGAGCATGGTCAAGCACGGAGATGAAGGTGCGTGCAAAGAGAACAAGAACGGAGGTTCAAGTGGAGATTTCCGGACTTTGAAGCCACCATGATGACATACAAGAAGATGGACGAAATATACAAGAAGATGGACGAAATGTACAAGATGGCCTTTCATAAATTTCGTCCATAGCTTATTATTGGTGTTGCGCCACCTTATTTTGGGCCAGGCCCATGTAATCTATTTTTAGAGTCCATATTGTAGGGAAAACGACTTAGGAGGTGTTTTAGTCCCACCTTGCCAAGGGTGGACAAAATCCCCTCTCTTTTCCCTATATATATAGCCCTTAAGGCTTCGTTTAGACTTGGGTTTTATTTAGTTAAAAGTTAGCAATCGTTGCAACTTCATGTACTTCGTTTGTGTCCAACGACCAGACCAAGACCGCTTATGAAACCCCACTTTAATCAATACTTCATCCATATTCGCAATATTCAGATTGCTTAATCATATTCTTGCTTGTTCTTCGATTGCTTGTAGGAATAGACCTTCGTGGTCAGGTTGATCGTGCTCCTGCGTGGTCAATAACCTCTCGGAGTTGGTTTAGCGATTGCTAAGGCGCAACGTCATGCACGTTTGTAGTCGGATCGTCAAAGTCGTCTCCACCAAATCGATAGTTATCATCTCATCGAAAGATTGGGACACCCTCGCCTCTATCAATATCCCTATTTGGTTTCACAAACGTTGATACTCCCTCCGTTCCCAAATAATTGTCTTTCTAGAGATTTCAACAAGTGACTACATACGGAGCAAAATGAGTGAATCTACACTCTAAAACATATCTACATACGGAGGGAGTATAGTATTGCACAAACTCGGTCAAACTTCGAGATAATTTGACCCTCCAACAAACAAAGTTGGAAAATACACTCGTTCAAGAACGGAGCGAGTATAGCTTAATTAACAGAAGCTCGGTTCCTTGTTCAAAAAGGAAAAACAGAAGCCCAGTTCATGACCCATTGGGTTCTGTACAGTCCATCCTATTTGCAATTTATTCTATGACTGATGTCACTATGCTAGTTGGCCTGTCAACATGTCACGAATTTAGAGCCTCAAGATGACATTTAGGGTTGCCTACTCAGTTAAACTCAGTTAATTCAAGCATAAAGAGGACTTGCTCACAAAAGTTAACTATATGCCGTGGCCTACATTTGGCACTAAATATGCTACTAATATGTTACATAGTCTCTCCATCCACGTATATAGGATCTAATACGTTTTTTGAGGTAGCCTTTGACTAATAATAAAATTATTAGCATATGAGATGTATGATATAAAAATTATATCATTAGAAACTCTTTTCACATATGCATTCTATGGTATGCTTTGTGTAATAACCTCGAAAAATGTATTAGCCCTATATTTGTGGATGAAGGGTGTAGCTATGTGTGAGTGTCTCTGCCTTAATGAAATGTGCAACTTCATAGGCACTTTGTATTGATAAAATGTCCTTTTTTGGATGCAGAAACTCACTAGGAAACTTATGCACATAACTATTGGGATGGTACCCTTGCTCTTTTGGCCCCTTTTCAGGTAATTAAATTCTGAATTGATCATGTCAATGTAAATGAGCATCTTGGTGTTGAATACTATTTTTTTATAATTTATACAGCTCGGAGTAAGGAAAAATGCTCCTTTCCTTGCTGCACTTCCGTCTGCGATTAATATTATAAGGACTCTTCTATTGGGGCTAGGAGTAAGGAAAAATGAAGCTGTAGTCAAAATATTGAGCCGATCTGGAGACCAAAGGTTGAACACTTACATATGCCAACTTTTGTTTATTCAATATATTTTCATTTTACCTATTTTTGCTATTGAACATAGGGACTTCCTCAAGGCACCACTGTACTGTGTTACTGCTATAGCTTTGGCCACTTCTGTACTTTGGAGAACATCTCCGATTGCTATAGCACTTATCTGCAACTTATGCGCTGGAGATGGTATGGGCATATATCTGCACTTGTCACCAATTTGTTGCATTCCTTATGCCGTGGCTCGAAATGGAAGTAGATAAAAAAATCACCCATTGTTGATGTTGTTCTATGCTTCCAGGTGTAGCAGACATAGTGGGGAGACGTTTAGGGAAAGAAAAGCTTCCATACAACCCCAAAAAGTCATATGCTAGAAGCATAGCGATGGCTATAGCTGGTTTCTTGGCTTCAATTGGGTAATTAGTTAATGAGACATATTACCATGCTTTCACGTACTTTGCTTAATCTTCATTCTCATATTGTTCAGGTGCATGCATTACTTTCACACTTTTGGTTTCATTGAGGAAAGTTGGCGCATGACCTTCGGCTTCCTTGTGGTCTCCGTAGCCGCGGCACTTGTAGAGTCACACCCCATCAGCACTGAACTGGATGACAATTTAACTATACCTCTCGCATCATTCCTGGTTGGTAGCCTCATTCTATGATGTGTAGCACCAAAGGAAGAATGTTGTGATGTTTCTTTTCATCACGTAACAAGATTATCGACAAGTATGTGAGATAAAAGGGAGCAACTGTTTGACCATTTCTCGGTGTGGCAACCCAACACAAATTTGCATGTATGTGATACCGCGGGAGGAGGTGTGTGTGGGGAGGGGGGAGGGGGTAGCATCAGTTGATAATCCGTGTGTCGATGCCTTCGGTGAGGCAACCCAATGTTGCTGCCCAGTGCCCCAGCTGTCGGTATATCCCCGTGAGCTAGGCCAGTTTTTGTTGCCTTGTGAGCCAAGCCTGGGAGCGATTGTGTACGGTTTCCCTGCGTGCTTGAATGAGTGGAGAGATGCAAATGGAGTTAAACCGGTAGATAAGGGGATATTTATCTTAGACCAGAGATACAACCAAAATCAACAAAATTTAGTGAATGTCAATAATTTTAATAGACATTTAAATATTTAGGTTATTAAGGGGTTAGTGCTAAAATAACGATGGGCACAAGCAAAGTTAACATGACTAGCTTGCTAGACAGTTAACACAAGCTGAAGTTCTTTGAAAGAGAGATAAGATGTTTCATGCCGGGAGACCCTGTGCATGACTAGCTGACTAGACAGTCAACGTGGTAAAAAAGACGAGAAAATCGATGACGTGGCATAAAAACCGGAGTCAAACCAGATCGACTTGTGCGAGGGTTGCATTGTGAACTTCTTTTACAGTTTCGGGATGCAATATGAACCAAAGAAAAGTTAAGGGTTGCAAAGTCAACCCTAAGACAAGTTTAGGGTGGGTAATATGGACTTCTTAAACTAAAAGTTAACACAAGCTTAAAAATTTTAAGAGAGAGAGAGATGATTATGTTGATGATGACCTGGCAGTGGTGGTTCTAGTATTAGGGGTTATTTCACATGAGTGTAAAATTTGTGTGACCGCCGGTATTTCGTTCAAACTTGAACTAGATGTGTCGTCTCGGGAGACCATGTGCATGACTAGCTGACTTGACAATCTACATGGCAAAGAGACGAGAAAATCGACAATATGGCAGAAAAACCAGAGTCAAACCAGATCGACCTGTGCAAAGGATGAATTGTGAACCATTTGTACAATCCCAAGATGAAATTTTAACCAAAGCAAAATTAGCAATTGCAAAGTGAACCCTAAGACAGGTTTGGGTGGGTGGGGGGGGGGGGGGGGTAATATGGACTTCTCCTCTCCCAAAGTAAGGAGAAGAAGTGAAAAATCATCCACTTGTTGTTGGCCCTACCTAATGCCGAACTCTTGTTCACTCAACCTTACAAAAAATACTCTTGTTCACGCGGATGGTGATGCCACGATCGTCCTTCATCACATGTCAACTTGAAATTTGAGGTTATACTCGTAAACTCGTGATAAAGTGGCAAGTGATTTTCCCTTAAAAAAACCTTGAAATTTGAGGTTTTCATATCAGAGCGCAAATTCTAGACAGCTGAAATTTTGGCGAGTACTAAACTTTTAGTTGAAAATTCAGGCTGGATTCAAATTTGCTTAAATTCGTCTAAATTCAATGAATTTTGCAAGGAATAATAATTCCAAAATAATTTTAGAGAACTCCATTGTTTTGGAATCCACGAGATCGGAAATATCGTTGGTACCAAAAACTTAGACCATTGTTCAGATCCTTGGACCCGTGGTTAACCGAGCCTAAATTGCCATGATCGAGATCCAAACCTGCAAGCTGTAGAAAATAACGAACTACTAGCTGTACAAGGAGACGCTGCTCGCGAGAGCACATCGTGCACATGTCCCGCTGCCATCGCCGCGAATGGCTGCTCAGGTACGTGCGCAGTATTACCCTTTGGTACATTAAACAAGGGCTAGGAGAACGTGAGATGTTCATGGGAACCCAAAGATCCGTGAGATCATGGAAATTCCAATGAAACCGAGAAGCCAAATGGCGCACGGGACATGAGAAAATTCTATGTGCCACTTGGGCTGCCGGTGTCGACACGCCACACGAGCCACGGTTGAGTCACTGGTTCATGGGGCTCACGTACGTACGTGCTCCCCCCACCAACCGCCGCCGCCTACTTGTACCGAGCGCGCATCGCCGAGGAGCCGCGTCGCGGTATCGATCAGCACGTAAGTCCATCGGGGGTGATCGATCAAACAATGGCCGCTCCGCCTCTGCCGGGCGCGTACATGCCCGACCTCCCGGCGGTGCCGGAGTGGCTGAACAAGGGCGACAACGCGTGGCAGCTGGCGGCGGCGACGTTCGTGGGCATCCAGTCCATGCCGGGGCTGGTGGTGCTCTACGGCAGCATCGTGAAGAAGAAGTGGGCCGTCAACTCGGCCTTCATGGCGCTCTACGCCTACGCCTCCACGCTCATCGTCTGGGTGCTGCTCGCCTTCCGCATGGCGTTCGGCGACCGCCTCCTCCCATTCTGGGGCAAGGCCGGGCCAGCGCTGACGGGGGACTTCCTCGTGGCGCGCGCGTCCTTCCCGGCCACGGCGCACTACGGCGCCGGCGGCGCGCTCGAGGTGCCCCCCACGCAGCCCTACTACCCGGAGGCGACGCTGGTGCTGTTCCAGTTCCAGCTCGCCGCCATCACGCTGGTGCTGCTCGCCGGCGCGCTGCTGGGCCGCATGAACATCAAGGCGTGGATGGCCTTCACCCCGCTCTGGCTGCTCCTCTCCTACACCGTCTGCGCCTTCAGCCTCTGGGGCGGCGGCTTCCTCTACCACTGGGGCGTCATCGACTACTCCGGCGGCTACGTCATCCACGTCTCCTCCGGCGTCGCCGGCTTCACCGCTGCCTACTGGGTACGTTACGTTGCCTATCTATACGTGCAATTGCGACCCACGGGTTCGGTTTACCTTTCCGGCAGTCGTGGTGGACATTTCTGAATTTTCTTGATACGCCGCGTTCGTTTCTGGCAGGTGGGGCCGAGGCTGAAGAGTGACAGGGAGAGATTCGCGCCCAACAACATCCTGCTCATGATCGCCGGCGGCGGGCTGCTGTGGCTGGGCTGGGCCGGGTTCAACGGCGGCGCGCCGTACGCCCCGAACATCATCGCGTCCATCGCGGTGCTCAACACCAACGTCAGCGCCGCGGCGAGCCTGCTCACGTGGACCTGCCTCGACGTCATCTTCTTCGGCAAGCCGTCCGTGATCGGCGCCGTGCAGGGCATGATGACGGGGCTCGTCTGCATCACGGCCGGCGCAGGTTCCAAATCCTCCTTCTCTGAACTCTACTATAGTTGTAGTGTTGTAGTACGTACTAGTACAAGTTTATTATGCGTTTTTGCGTTACACCGTGTGCTTTGTCCTTTGTGTTGCATTTGCATGGCGGCGCGCAGGGCTGGTGCACACGTGGGCGGCGGTGCTGATGGGCATCTGCGCCGGCAGCGTGCCGTGGTTCACCATGATGGTCCTCCACAAGCGCTCCTCCCTCCTCCAGAAGGTGGACGACACCCTCGCCGTGTTCCACACCCACGCCGTCGCCGGGCTCCTCGGCGGCGTCCTCACGGGGCTCCTGGCCACCCCGGAGCTCACCACCCTGCACACCCACGTCCCTGGCACGCGCGGCGCCTTCTACGGCGGCGGCGTCCAGCAGGTGGGCAAGCAGCTGGCCGCGGCGCTCTTCGTCGTCGCGTGGAACGTCGTGGTCACCACCGGCATCATCCTCGCCGTAGGCCTCGTCATCCCGCTGCGGATGCCCGACGAGCAGCTCAGGATCGGCGACGACGCGGCGCACGGCGAGGAGGCCTACGCGCTGTGGGGAGACGGCGAGCGGTTCGACGTGTCCCGGCGCGCGGCAGCGAGGGCCACCGAGATCGGTGACCAGTCGGTCGACCAGCGTCTGGCAGCCATGGGAGCTAGAGGCATCACCGTTCAGTTGTAGTAGAAGCTGGTGCCCCTTGTTCTTTCTCCAAGGGCAGTTGTAGCAGAACTGTAGAAGCTGGTGACTAGACAACACAGAAGGGATATTCGTAGTTCAATGTTTTGCTAATTTCACAAGGGATATTTGTAACGGAGTTTTTAGTTTTTACATGGGCTTTGCTCTTCGCTCTGCCAATTCAGTCCTTGCCCTTCTTTCTAGATTAAATGCAGTTATTGTTCTCAAGCATGGAATGCCTTCGGTTCAGCAATCATGGACCTGGCGCGTGTTTTCAATTGACTGTTAGCAGAACCAGTTTACCAGCTAACACGCCCCATGGCAAGAACATTGTGGAACTTGAAAGCATAACGATTTTGCAGAGCAATTCACCAGCATCATCTGGCAACAATCTCACAGGCAGTGGAGTGGCAAGAGGCATCATACTTCATACATGTACACAGTAGCTTTCGTCGCAAGTTACATAATAATACATCGAGAATGCACATTCTCATGCTAGTCGAACTGCTCCCAGTCAGTGTCGTTTTGCGTCGAAGAAAACCGCGCCGGTGGAGCATTCAAGCTGCCCATGCCGTTTTCAAACGTCTCCCACTCGGTCGACACCGAAACAGATTTGGCGCTATCACTGAAAGGGTTGGCGTTCCTTGCCTTCAGCTTGTCCAAGGTCTCAACAAGATTCTGAACTCGGCGCACCTGGGAGTCTCAACACAACATTGTATAAGTATCATTTATGCAAAGGTTGGTCTTTATTTGAAAAATGCAAAGGTTGGTATGTACTCCCTCCGTTCCAAAATGCTTGTTGTGGTTTGAACTAAAACCACGACATGTATTTTGGAACAGAGGAAGCATTATTTTTTTCTTTACTATTTTTATAAATGGACATGACAGGGATTTTATTCACTGATTTTATTCGTAGTGACCAACCCCATTGGCAAATTATCCGACCAATATGTCACTCAATATATCACAAGACGACAAAATCAGGACTACGTAAAGCTGAAAATCAACATTGTGTTGGCCCAGTGTCACTATTCATCTTGCAGTACACCTTAAGTATAATCTCCTCAATGCAATATTTTACTTGAATTTTGTAAGTTACATCTGCAGATGATTTCGTCGATCTTATTCATCCAGGATATACAGCAGAAAAAAGGGAGGAAACTGCACATATTTTATAGTTTATAAACGAACACAACTTGAGAAAATAAACCCAAGGGATTATCCAACATGGGGCAAAGATTTTTCTGCCTAAGCTGAGTTTAGCAGCTAAATTCGGACGACACAGCCCGGTTAACCTAGGACTTTGCATGTTTGAACAAGATTAAACTAGTGGAAATTATTTTTGAGAGCTACAAACTTGAGACTGAACGGACCGTTATAAAATAACGGAGTACTGTGTTACTGTAATAACCGAGCAAGACAGACATGAGTACATGGCCCTTAACCCACATGTAATTATAAGAGTTAGATGAAATGTCCTAAAAGAGTCACTGCCAGGTGAGAGCAGTGAAAGACTGATTCAACACAACAGAGAAGCTACTGAGGTGCAGCCTTTAAATGGCAGACATGCCAAGTGTTGCTTACCGAGATTTTCAAACCAAGATCCTATAAATGTCACTGACAGATTGGATCATTACAGTGCTAGTTTACTTGGTATGAGGAAATCTCCAAACTCATGATAGATATGTTTAACTGTATAAACCATCAGGAAATAATTGTGCTGGGTTATTAGCATCTATTGGATCACTATCATAAATGAACTAAAAAATAATGCAATAGTCCTCTTCGTTTTGAACAAACTTTTGAGCAAGAACATGTCCTGGCTAATGGGTGGCACAAATAATCTATCTTGTCTTGAACAAAAAATGTGTTAGTTTCTGTACATGTTCCAATAAAGCTAACTCATGATTAACCAGGTTTGTAAAGTAACAGCAAAGAAGTGTACCTCGGCCTTCCTTTGTGCCCTTGCTTCTCCCTCTGCCTCTATGCCATCGAGTTTCAGCAGCTGCACCATAAGCAGCTCCGTCAAGACAACAAATTCTTTATCCTCGACCTTCTTCCCTGCAAGGACACTCTTCTCCAACTCACACACCTATTACAGAACAAAAACAAATTAAATGCATCAGTACAGTTGTGCGAGCAGCAGAAATATCTTACTCCCTCCGTCCCACAATGCAAGACAACTATGGGACGGAGGGAGTACAAACCAGGTGCGGCAAGTATTGTTCCTTCACCTTAGCAGAGAGCTTGTCAACTTCAGATCTGACACGAACTACAGCCTCACAAGCCCTCATCATGCTCTCATCCATCATCACTGGCTCGACCTTCTGTTCCACATTGGCAGGGACATGTTTCTCAAGCAGAAGCAGTTTTGCTCCATCCTTGGCGCCTGATGCGTGCAGGAATTCATCGTCCCTCTTCTCCTTACCACGGAAAAAGAGCCTCTGTCTCTCAGGCTCCAGGCCAGTAGTCTGGGTGAGGATCCTCTTCAGTTCACCTTCACACAAATCATAAATCAGTTTCAACTACCTCGTGTTCGTGGAATTGAGGTCCTCCAAGCAAGGAGATATAGGATGTTACTCCAACAACTCGATCCAAACGTTCTTTCAGAAGTTAAATTCAGTGCAGATGCACCACCAAAGTTAAACTTCTTCGGGATGGGTTAAGAGGCTTAGATAAGAAATTCATATAACATCCTTTGATGAGCAGTAACCAATCCCTTTCGACCGGAACACTACTGTATTAATGCGACAGTACAACCATAATTAATTGTAGGCCTGACGTTGAACGAATGGGAACAATTACTCTGAAAAGGATTATTGTATGAAGGTCAAACAAGACATCTACAAATGTAAGTCTACCTGTCACAGTACAACAACGCAAAGTTAATACTTCTAGTTGAATAGCAGGCACATGATACATAGGCCACCTACTGGTGCTTATATGTTTTTAATCTAGGTTTGTTTAGTCACCCAATTTGATTTTGTTCTTAATCTAGGCTTGTTTATATAGTCATCCAATTGGATTTTGTTCTTAATCTAGGCTTGTTTAGTCACCCAATTCGATCCATAGGAAACCGGAATTATGTGATTTACAGGCACATACTACTTGACAAAATTCGCAGTTGACCAGCCAAGATCTAAGCTCAACGCGGCTAAACAACACGACATCTGCCAGCTTAGTAACTCCTGGGAAACGACAAGCACTTGCTGAGCGAGCACCGCAGCAAGACCACATCTCAAATCGGAACTGATCACGAGACAAATCGGAACTGCGCATCACGTATCATCTCATCGTTACAATACAACAGGACAAATTGCAAAGGATAAGGGCGTCGGATCAAAGAAGAGGAGGCGACGTACCGAAGGTGGCCTGCGCCGGCACGAAGACGTCGCGCAGGGCGGGGCCGTGGGACACCCTGAGCCTGACGGTGGGCCCCTCCTCGCCGTCCCTGCGCTGCACGAACATCCCGCCCGGCCGGACCTCCGACTCGCCCTCGGCCTCCTTCGCGCGCGATCTGCTGCCGCCGCCCATCGCCGCCGGCCTCGGCGCCTCCTCTTTATGGGCCTCTCGCTCGGTCTCTTTCGGTTGCGCGGAGAAAGGCGAAAGCGACGCACGGGGTGGTGCGGAGGGTGTTGGGTTGGTGGCGCGTGGCTTTTTCGGAGGGTGGGAGGCCGGCCTCGCCCGCCAGCGGTCGCGGGTGGGTTCCTTCCCTCCCGGAGAAGCAAGGGGAACGAGCGAGGAGGGATTGAGGGTGGGGAGACGGCGGATGGGGGGAGGTGGAGAGTAAGGTTTCAGCGAAGGAAGGAAGGAAGGCTTGTGCGTTTTGCGTTGGCCAAGTACAACTTTGGATCCTCGTGACGCCACCGGCTGGGGCGGTGGGGGGAGCTACTGGCTCCGCCTGGATTTGGTTGGCGGTCGATTTGTGGTCACTCGTTTGTTTGGGCTTGGCGCCCCCCGGCCGGCCTCGTGACACGTTCCTCGAACTGTTTGCGTGGTGGGTTGCGGGTCGGGTGTGGGTCTAGAGCACCGAGCCGAACTCTCTACGATATTCGCGACGGCTCTTTTTCTTCGTATAAAAACTTTCGATCTGTTCATTAATGGTTAAAATCATATAAAAAATTTAAAGTAAACACTATAACCAAATTCGTGGACCATCTAGCGATGACTTTAAAGATGACAAAGCCATGATAACAAGTCTAGAAGGTGACTTTTTTTTTGTATAAACTTGTATTACTCAAGCATCAACCTTACAATCCTCCTTACAGAAATGAGGCACCGGAGCCCAGCCCGACTATAGTTCTACTTTCAATTCTTGCAAAACTTGCTAAAAAAGAATGACTGAGTACATTTTGACCATGGTTGATATGAGTAATACGAGTCATACGAAGAGGCTTCAAATGCTTGATCTGCGCCACCAAAGAAGCATTTTGGTACTTTTCTTTTCTAGTTATACATTGTGCACTATTACGATATTCTCCTTCTGTCTGTTAGATACATTCATTTGAGCGTCAGCTAAATCCGGACGGAGTATGTATACAAGAAGAAATTTACAGGTGAAAGCTGTAATAAAATTTAGGCCCGATTTTGTTGTTTTTTAATGAGCTCCTTGGAAGGCATCTCAGTGTGGAAATTTGCAAGTACTACAAGAGTCTTTCATCTTTGGTGCATACGCTTTTCTATATATTTTTAGTTTATTTGGTATTTCATTTGAATTTACCTTATCGAGGGTGCATATGAGCTCAGAATCAATGTTGGAGGTCAATAACACGATGTGGTGTGCCAATAACTTCATTACGTAGGAAATAATATATTTTGCTATCTCAAAGCCAAATTCATTTAGCTTTTCTTTAACTACAAAGTGATTACATGGAGCTTCCTTTAACAAGCATATTTACCTTTTGTTGTCTAGAGGAAAAGATGTATGGGTCACAATAATCTCATCAACTTTGTTGTTGGAGACAACTTCAGAAGGCATTAAACAGGAGAACAACTAGTCAAGGGGTACTCTTTATGGGAGTCGGGGAGGGTTACGTTTGTGGGCTAAGAGCGGTCCAAGTGGTGCGTCCAGCCGCTGCCACATGTTGCATGCTGGGCACTCCCATAGGGTTTTATTTTCTATTTTTTTGTACACGTTTTTGAGTTTTAGATGTTTTAATTTTATTTTCTGTTTTCCCTAGGTTTTGGAGAAAAAAAAAATTTTTGCGCAATTGTTTTTTGGCTTGCACGAGTGCTTCTCTTGTTAAGAAAAAAAAGTATTTTTTTGCTTCCATGGGACATCATTGTGCTTCTTGGTAAGGGAAAAGGATGGAAGGGGGGCGTGCTTCGGCTTCGAGTTTTTTTCTTTCGGTTTTTTCTAAAAGAAAAGTTCATTAAAACTAATTAACATGGGATCTTTTAAAAATCTCGACGCAAGAAATCTAACGGTGAAAACTGTTCGAGATTTGAACATGTGATCAAGAAAAAGTTTCAAATGAATGAATCTACGAAAAAGGGAAAACTTTAAAGTTGCGACAAGTGACGCGCATGCAATGCGTCACTTGTGAGTATCAATGTTTTTTTAGCAAAAACTGCTATGCTCTATTGATCAAATTTCAAAATACAGGTAAAACATCCTAATCATGAGGAGCACCCAATCATACATGTCTCCACTGACCTAATAAAAGAGCGTGCCTAGCTAGATTATGCGGTTCAAAGTTTGAATCCCTAGACTCATGAACAAAATTATAGGAAATGATTTTAAGATCTCAAGCGGTGGCGGAGTTGGTGCAAAACTAGACCGTGGCCCATCCAACCCATCAACAAAACTATCCAGAGGAGTTCGAGCAAAGCTGCCTTGAAAGCAAATTTGTCAGGTATTCCGCATCTCCTATCTCACGCACGCTGCATGAAATACTGTGCTTTTGGTACAAAACACATATCCTTGCGGTAATGGGCCGACCCATTTGAGGTAATTACTTTTCCAGTATTGAGAATGTTCTTTTCCACAGATTTTGGAGAGTTTTCACCTTTTTTTCAGTTTTAATGGTTTTCCGTCTGGTTTTTACATTCTTCCTGTTTTCTTTGCGCCCATTTTAATTTTATTATATTTCTAATTTTATGATATTTTTAAATATGTGAACATTTTTATTTTTCTAAATTCATGAACAATTTATAATTTTTAATATTTTTATAATTCACGAACGGGTATTCAAAATCATCTAAATTTTAACTAGAGACCGTTTTAAAATTTGTGATCATTTTTCAAATTTCTCAATATTTTTAATAACTCATGATTTTTTTTAAATTAACATTTTTTCAAGTATTCATGAAAATATTTTAAATTCGAGAATATTTTTTTAAATGCCTGAAATTTTTTCCACCAACATTTTCAAAACCACAAAAAAAGACGGCCATTTTTTCCCTAAGCTAGCAGTAGTGCCGAGTGAGCCAGCCCGCTAGTCAGTCGAGCGAGCGAGCACGCTCTGCTAGTGAGCTTAGTGGTCCGGCCCAATGTACGTTTGCATGGCAATTATACACTTGAAGCGTTAAATAGGAGCATCCCTGCTATTATGTACCCTAGCCCCACTTGGCCTACCAATCAAATTGTTGCATTAAATAGGAGCATCCATGTTATTATGTACCCAAGCCCCTCTTGGCCTACCAATCAAATTGTTGTGTTTTCAGAACCTGGAATCAGGAGTTTTCTTTTTAATTTGGAGCTCGGCTGATTGGTTCCAGTTTAAAGTAGCATGTTGAACTTCCAAGCTTATGATATGTCTCAAACGTATCTATAATTTGCAATGGAAAGAGGTGCTTTGTCATGGGTTCGATCTTACGGTGCTCAATCCCAGTGAAAGAAGGGGACAAGACACGTATTTGTATTGTTGTCATTAAGGATAAAATGACGGGGTTTATTCATGCGTGAGTTTACTTTGCCTATATCATGTCATCTTGCTTAAGTCGTTACTCCGTTCTTGAAAGCACAAGTGCTCCCTGGGTGATTTTGGTAATTAATGTCAACATATCTCTTGTTAGACTAACACTTTTACCTAGTATGTTTAAGATAACTTCAACAATGAAGTGGCATGGACTAAAGGATGTGGAACCCCTTCAAGAGCTAAGGACAAAGGATAGGCTCAAGCTTCAAGTACAAGACTCTACATTTTATATTTTTAGTGATCCAAGATCACATTGAGTCTATAGGAAAAGCCAATACTATCAAGAGGGGATGAGGTGTTGCTTAATGGCTTGCTTGCTCAAAGTGCTTAGTGATATGCTCCAAAACCCTCAACTACTTTCCCACATCCACATATGACCTAAACCAAAAGTCTAACTCGGTCCCACCGATCCTTTCTATCTGGCGCCATCGAGTTCAGATGTCATAGCCACTGCCACAAACCCTAGGCAAATCGGTCTCACCAATAGGGATCTCGGTCTCACCGAGATGGGATTGTAATCTCTCTGTGTATGTCCATTACCAAAATCGGTCTCACCGAGTTTGAGCAATCGGTACTACCGAGATTACAATGCAAACTCTCTGGTTAGCTTATTAACAAAATTGGTTCCACCGAGTTTGTGTAATCGGTCTCACCGAGTTTGCCTGACCAACTCTCTGGTTAGCTTATTACCAAAATCGGTCCCACCGAGTTTGTGTAATCGGTCTCACCGAGATTATGTTATGCCCTAACCCTAACCATATCGGTCCTACCGAGTTGCATGTCGGTCCCACCGAAAACCCTAACGGTCACTAGATTTGCTGAATCGATCTGACCGAGTTTATCAATTCGGTCCCACCAAGTTTGGCAAGTTGTGTGTAACTGTTAGATTTTGTGTGGAGGCTATATATACCCCTCCACCCACTCTTCATTCGAGGAGAGAGCCATCAGAATGAACCTACACTTCCAATACACATTTTCTGAGAGAGAACCACCTACACTTGTGTTGAGACCAAGATATTCCATTCCTACCATATGAATCTTGATCTCTAGCCTTCCCCAAGTTGCTTTCCACTCAAATCTTCTTTCCACCAGATCCAAATCCCGTGAGAGAGAGTTGAGTGTTGGGGAGACTATCATTTGAAGCACAAGAGCAAGGAGTTCATCATCAACACACTATTTGTTACTTCTTGGAGAGTGGTGTCTCCTAGATTGGCTAGGTGTCACTTGGGAGCCTCCGACAAGATTGTGGAGTTGAACCAAGGAGTTTGTAAGGGCAAGGAGATCGCCTACTTCGTGAAGATCTACCGCTAGTGAGGCAAGTCCTTCGTGGGTGATGGCCATGGTGGGATAGACAAGGTTGCTTCTTCGTGGACCCTTCGTGGGTGGAGCCCTCCGTGGACTCGCGTAACCGTTACCCTTCGTGGGTTGAAGTCTCCATCAACGTGGATGTACGATAGCACCACCTATCGGAACCACGACAAAAACATCCGTGTCTCCAATTGCGTTTGAATCCTCCAAACCCTTCCCTTTACATTCTCGCAAGTTGCATGCTTTACTTTCCGCTGTTCATATACTCTTTGCATGCTTGCTTGAATTATGTATTGTGATTGTTAAACTTGTGCCAAAACTCCACTTGAACTTAAAGAAGTTAAAAACTGCAACTTTTGGTACTTAATGTCTAATCGCCCCCCTCTAGACACCTCTTCTCGATCCTTTCAATTGGTATCAGAGCTTTGGTCTCCGTTGCCTTGGTTTAAACACCTTTGGAGGAAGATGGATGTGTCTACTTTGGGGAGTCTTAGACATAGAGTCCTATTCTTGATGGAGAATATTTTCATGAGTGGAAAAATGAAATGCTTGAGATTTTCAATGAATATCATTTGAACAAGTACATTGCTAGCCCTTGTGCACCTCATATTGATCCCTTGCATCCCACACCCGAAGAGGATCTTGACATGATTCACAATCTTAGAACCATCAATCTTATCATAAGAGGATTGCCCAAAAATTTGATTGCTAGTTTGCCAACTCTTGACTGTGCCTATACTATATGGAAATTTCTTGAGGAACGATTTCCAGATTATTCCTTGAAAAATTTAGATGAAATTCTCCATAAGTCTATTGCCTTGAGTAAGATGAATTCTAGTGATCCTAGCTTTGGTGATTGTCTATTTGAGCTTACAAATCTCATGCGTGCCATAGGAGATGTTGGAATCATTAGTAATATAATTTCCGAAGCTATTAGAATCCATAAAGACAATCATAGAAATGATCATTCGTCTAATGAATTACCCTCTGTAGGAATTGATCAATCACAAGATGATGTTGAACATGGATACTATGATGAGGATGATGATAGTGAATATGATCTTGACGATGCAATGAGACACTTTGGTCTTATGGCAAATCTTCGCGGCTACATGGCTGGAGGAAAGGAATGGGTCCTTGATAGTGGATATACTGATCATATGACCGGAAATAAAGACATGTTCCGTGAGCTTGCTGAAAATGACGCCCCTCAAAAATATGTCATTTTTGGTGATAATTCAAAGGGTAAGGTGGTTGGCCTTGGTAAGGTGGTCATCTCACATGATAGCTCCATACAAAATGTCATGCTCGCTGAATCTCTTGGCTACAACTTACTTTTAGTATCTAGACTTGTTGATTTCGGTTTCAATGTCCAATTTACTGAAGTAGATTGCCAATTGTTTCGTAGAGATAATCATAAAATGGTCTTTACCGGTGTACGTAGAGGTGATCTCTACATTGTTGATTTCACTAAAAAGGCTCAACCTAGAACTTGCTTTATTGCTAAATCCTCTAAAGGCTGGTTGTGGCATAGAAGATTAGGTCATGTTGGTATGCGAAACCTTGACAAGCTTATTAAAGGAAATCATATCCTTGGCGTTAACGATGTCATATTTGATAAGGATAGACTTTGCAGCGCTTGTCAAGCAGGTAAACAGGTTGGAGGAAGGCATCCCGTGAAGAACATCATGACCACAAGGAGGCCACTCGAGCTACTTCACATGGATCTTTTTGGTCCCAACGCTTACAAAAGTCTCGGCGGAAATTCTTTTGGTCTAGTTATAGTTGATGATTTTTCAAGATTTACGTGGGTGTTCTTTCTCGATGATAAATCGCAGGTCCAAAAGATCTTCAAGAACTTCGCTAGGAAGGCCCAAAATCAATTTGACGTGAAGATCAAGAAGGTTCGAAGCAACAACGGAACAGAGTTCAAGAACGCAAATGTGGATACCTTTCTTGATGAAGAAGGGATTTCACATGAGTTCTCGGCTACGTACACACCTCAACAAAATGGAGTTGTTGAGAGGAAGAACCAGACTCTTATAGAGATGGCAAGAACGATGGTTCATGGGTACAAGACGCCAAAGCACTTTTGGGCGGAAGCGGTTGAGACAACTTGTCATGCAACAAATCGCTTGTATCTTCACAAGCTACTCGGCAAGACGGCATACGAGCTCCTCACCGGTAACAAACCCCAAGTTGGATACTTTCGAGTATTCGGCTCAAAGTGCTACATTCTTGATAAGCATCGTCGTTCTAAATTTGCTCCTAAGCCTCATGAAGGTTTCCTACTTGGTTATGGCTCAAACTCTCACACATACCGTGTCTACAACAATTTCACCCGAAAGGTTGAAGAAACGGTAGATGTGAAGTTTGATGAATCTAACGGCTCGCAAGTAGAGCAATTGCCAATTGATGTAGGAGAAAAAGACCCCTCGGAAGCAATCCAAGACTTGTCTATTGCCAAGATTCGTCCAACGGAGGTGAAGGAGAGTACCTCGTCCGTCCAAGTGGAAGCTTCTACCTCACGACAAGGTGAACCAAGAGTTAATACGGAGGCATCCACAAGTGGGACACACCAAGATGAAGAAAACGAGGAAGTGCACCAAGACGAACGCCAACAACCTCCTTCTCCACCACGACAAGAGAACGACAATACCAACAATGAAGAAGGCCAAGAAGAAGAACAAGATGAAGAAGATGTTCAACCAAGACCCAAGCAAAAGCTTTCGCGAGTTCGAGCAAGAATTGCTAAAGACCATCCCGTCGAGAAAATCTACAAAGATATCCAAACCGGGAGAATCACTCGCTCTAAAACTCGTTTAGCTAACTTTTGTGAACACTATTCATTCATCTCTAGCATTGAACCTATGAAGGTTGAAGAAGCATTGGAAGATCCGGACTGGATAAACGCTATGCATGAAGAGCTACACAACTTTGAGAGAAATCAAGTGTGGACATTGGTTGAGAAGCCCGACAACAACCACAACATCATCGGTACCAAATGGGTGTTTCGCAACAAGCAAGATGAAGATGGACAAGTAGTTCGCAACAAAGCACGCCTAAATCGCCCAAGGCTACACACAAGTCGAAGGTATGGACTATGGTGAGACTTATGCTCCCGTTGCTAGACTTGAGTCCATTCGCATCTTACTTGCCTATGCAAATCACCATGATATCACCTTATACCAAATGGACATTACAAGTGCTTTTCTAAATGGTGAAATTGAGGAGGAAGTTTATGTTAAGCAACCTCCCGGCTTTGTCAATCCTAAGAAACCTGATCATGTCTACAAACTTCACAAAGCCCTTTATGGTCTTAAACAAGCTCCTAGAGCATGGTATAAATGCTTGACCAAGATCCTTATTGAAAAAGGCTTTGAAATTGGTAAAACTGATTCTACTCTTTTTACAAAAAGGGTTAATGGGGAACTATTTGTATGCCAAATTTATGTCGATGATATTATATTTGGTTCTACTTACCCTCATTTTAGTGAAAAGTTTGGGAAGCTAATGTCGGAGAAGTTTGAGATGTCTATGATGAGTGAACTCAAATTATTTCTTGGTTTGCAAATAAAGCAAACTAAGGATGGTACCTTTGTCTCTCAAATGAAGTACACCAATGACTTATTCAAGAAGTTCAATATGCAAGAATGCAAAGGTATGACTACACCCATGCCTACTAGTGGACATCTTGATTTGACCAAAGATGGTGAACCGGTTGATCAAAAGGTTTATCGATCTATAATTGGTTCACTGTTATATCTATGTGCTTCACGTCCCGATATCATGCTAAGTGTGTGCATGTGACGCCCCCGATTCAATCGTACACTAATCATACACGCAAACGTGTATGATCAAGATCAGGGACTCACGGGAAGATATCACAACACAACTCTAAAAAATAAAATAAGTCATACAAGCATCATAATACAAGCCAGGGGCCTCGAGGGCTCGAATACAAGTGCTCGATCATAGACGAGTCAGCAGAACCAACAATATCTGAGTACAGACATAAGTTTAACATGTTTTCCTTAAGAAGGCTAGCACAAACTGGGATACAGATCGAAAGAGGCGCAGGCCTCCTGCCTGGGATCCTCATAAACTACTCCTGGTCGTCGTCAGCGGGCTGCACGTAGTAGTAGGCACCTCCAGCGTAGTAGGAGTCGTCGTCGACGGTGGCTTCTGGCTCCTGGGCTCCATCGTCTGGTCGCAGCAATCGGGTAAATAAAGGGGGAAAAGGGGGAACAAGGCAACCGTGAGTACTCATCCAAAGTACTCGCAAGCAAGGAGCTACACTACATATGCATGGATATATGTGTAAAGGGCCATATCGGTGGACCGAGCTGCAGAATGCCGTAATAAGAGGGGATAGCTAATCCGTCGAAGACAACGCTTCTGGCAGCCTCCGTCTTGCAGCATGTAGAAGAGATGTAGACTGAAGTCCTCCAAGTAGCATCGCATAGCATAATCCTACCCAGAGATCCCCTCCTCGTCGCCCTATTAGAGAACGATCACCGGGTTGTATCTGGCACTTGGAAGGGTGTATTTTATTAAGTATCCGGTTCTAGTTGTCATAAGGTGAAGGTACAACTCCAAGTCGTCCTGTTACGGAAGATCACGACTATTCGAATAGATTAACTTCCCTGCAGGGGTGCACCACATAACCCAACACGCTCGATCCCATTTGGCCGGACACACTTTTATGGGTCATGCCCGCCATGAAGATCAACACGCCGCAGCCCCACCTAGGCATAACAGAGAGGTCAAGACGCCGATCTAAACCTAAGCGCCAGGGTCCGGGCCCATCGCCTTAGCACACCCAGACGCGTGGGTGGCAAAGCAGACCTAGCCTAGCAGCGCTCCAATCCAATCCGGCGCGCGCCGCTCGATCGTGACGTCACGAAATGCTTGGTGATACCACGACATCGAGTGACCATAACTTTCCCACGAGTTGGTTAGTGCGTATAGACCAAATGGCGGACTCGGATCAAATACCAAGATCTCGTTAAGCGTGTTAAGTATCCATGAACGCGACCAGGGCGAGCCCACCTATCTCCTAGGTGGTCTCAACCTGCCTGTCGCTCCGCCACAAGTAACGATCGGGGCCGTCGGGAACCCAGGCCCACCTCTACCGGGATGGAGCCACCGCCTTCACCCCATCTCCGAACAGTATCACAAGTAATGTAACAAGATAAAGTATATAGTATATGCCCGAGATCACCTCCAAGTGATCACGGCTCGAGAGTATAGCATGGCGAGGCGGACAAGAGTGTAGGGCCACCGATGGAACACTAGCATCCTATACTAAGCAAGAGGATAGGGTAAGGGTAACAATCGTAGCAACAATGATAGGCTATGCATCGAATAGGATTAACCAAAAGCAGAACATGCTTCACTACTCTAATGCAAGCGGTATAGAGAAGGAATAGGTGATATCCGGTGATCAAGGGGGCTTGCACGATTGCTCGGCAAGAAGGAGGGTCGCCAACACCGTAGTCGTCTTTGGGTAGCAATGGCGTCGGTCTCGGTGTCTAGCGAAAGAAGAGGAGGAAGAAACAATGAATACAATGCAAACAGATGCATAACGATGCATGACAAAGCAATGTGTGATGCTAGGCGTGCCCTAATGCGGTATGAGGTGATACCGGTGAAGGGGGGAAACATCCGGGAAAGTATCCCGGTGTTTAGCGCAAAGCGATGGAGCGGAGGGGAAAGTTGCGAGTTTGATATGTTAGGGGTGTGTGACGGATGAACGGGCTGTGTATCCGGATTCGTCTCGTCGTTCTGAGCAACTTTCATGTTGAAAATAATTTAATCCGAGTTAAGGATTAAAAGATATGATTTTCTAAAGATTTTATTAATTTCTGAAATTTAATTAATCATTTAATTTAATTCGAAATTGGACTTATGACATCAACATGATGTCATGCTGACATCAGCAGTCAACAGGGTTGACTGGTCAACTTGACCAGTTGGCCCCGTTCGTCATTGACTAGACTAACTAATCATGATTAATTAGTTTAATTAGTTGTTTAGTTTAATTAATCAAAATTAATTAAGTTAATTAATTTTTTAATTAATTAATTAATTAAATTATTATTCATTTATTTTATTATTTTTTTTTAATTTCCATTTTCGTTTTAATCAAAGGCGTGGGGCCTTCGGCGAAGGGCCATCGGGCCAAGCGGGCGGACACTAGCGGCAAGGACGTGGCGCTTGAACGGGCACGAGCCCGAGAGGGCGCTGGCACGCACGACGACGACACCGCGCCGCAGCAGAAAGCCATGGCGGTGGCGCGCGAGCGGCAGCGGCCGATTGGGGGTTCGGGAGGAGCGCCGGGCGGGTGCACGCAACCGAGGATGGCTGGGTACGAGCGGGCGTGACGGCCGACCGTGGCGGCCGGAGATGGGACGCGGGTGCGCCGGCATGAGGGTGCCAGAAGTGCGGCGAGCTACGGGGGGAACCGCGCCGTGGGGCTGTGGCAGTGGTGGCTGGGCACGGCGACGACAGCAGGGAGCAGCGGCATGGGTCGGCGGTGAGCGGGCGGATGGGGTCGGGACTCGCCGTCCGGCAATGGATTGGCGCGCTGAAGAGGGCGTTCTAGCGGCGCCAGGCGATCGCATCAGGCAAGCGGTAGCGATGGGAAGGGTGGCCGAGCACGAGGGGAGCAGAGCTCGGTGCGGTCGTCGATGGGGAGAGGGAGGAGATAAGGCCGGAGCCTCACCGCGGGCCGTAGGGTCAAGGCAGCGGTTGTCGAGGAGGAGACGGAGACGACGGCGACGCGGTGACGAGGTGCAGGCCGGCGAGGAAGCGTTCCGGCGACGTGGCCTTCGGCGAGGCGGCGGTGCACGGCGGCGTCGTGGTGGTGGCGACGGGGTCGGGGCGCGGCGTCGGGGCGGCCTTGGTCGATCCGGCCACGGAGCTAGACGACGGGGATGAAGGGGGCAACGGCGACGAGGGTGGGGCGTGGCGACGTGATTCGTTCCGGGCGGCGGGGTCGTTCCCCCGATCCAGATCGGATCGAGAGGGGGAGGAACGAGGGAGTGGAGGGTCGTAGGGGTGGGTTAGGGTTTCGGGGAAAGTGGGGAGGGGGTCGCTAGGTTTCGATCGCCCAAGGGGGTTATAGGCGCCGGCTGGGCCGGCCTGGTTAGCCCAGAGGCCAGCTGGGCTGTGGCCCGGGGGGGGGGGGTTCATTTTTTGTTTCCTTTTCTTCTTTTTTTATTCTATTTCTTTTCAGTTTTCTTTTATTTTAGTTTGATAAAATTTAAAAGCGATAACTAATTTGGTGTTATTAAATAGGTCACAGCCCCAAATATTCTGGCACTTTAAATAAAGTGTTTTGCATGTGCTTATTATTTTAAAATCATTTTAGATAATTGTTTTATCACTGTTTTAGTTTATTTAGTGCATTTAAGTATTTTATTAGAAGACGATTTCTTCACCAACATTTATTACGGGTTATTTGACACGTTAGGAACAATTTAGTTTTGACTTTTTAAAACTTTAATTGTTTTAACTTTAATTCAGATTTGAATTTGGATCGGTTCTGAACTAACACGAGATTATCGACAATAATTGAGGTGACGTGGCATCATTACCAGAGGGTTACTGTAGCTTGATTACCCGGGCGTCACAATGCATGTGTGCACGATATCAAGCTGCTCCTAAGGAATGTCATCTTAAGGCCGTGAAAAGTATAGTGAGATACTTAATCCATACACCAAATTTTGGCATTTGGTATCCTAAGAGGTCTTCTTTCGATCTTGTTGGCTACTCCGACTCGGACAATGCCGGAGACAAGGTTGATAGAAAGTCCACTTCGGGTACTTGTCAATTTCTTGGTAGATCTCTTGTGTCTTGGTCTTCCAAGAAACAAAACTCGGTATCCTTATCCACCGCCGAAGCGGAATACATTGCCGCTGGTTCATGTTGTGCTCAATTACTTTGGATGACCCAAACTCTTAAAGATTATGGGATATATGTGAAACATGTTCCATTACTTTGTGACAATGAAAGTGCTATCAAGATTGCTCACAATCCCGTGCAACACTCTCGAACTAAGCACATTGAAGTTCGTCATCATTTCATTCGAGATCACGTTGCTAAGGGTGACATTAATCTTAAGCATGTTCGCACCGACAAGCAATTAGCGGATATATTTACTAAACCACTTGATGAGAAAGTGTTTTGCAGGTTAAGAGGTGAATTGAACATCATTGATGCTTCAAACTTGGAGTAGGAACTCCATTGGATACATGCAAGACTTGAGCTTATAACTAATCCTTGATATTTCTCTTATGATGATTATCTTATGTACTAGATATATTTGCATCTTGCATGTTATCTAACCCTTGTAGGTACTTGGATGAATCTAAATCTATGAGATCGCAACTCACTCACATCTTGAGCAATCTCTACATCACCAAGTCTCTACACAATGGTGGTTGAAGACAAGGAAGCACGAAACCATTCAAACATATCCTTTGACAAATTCTGTGTTGAGTTTCATGATTGTCATTTTGGATACACAAGTGCTCTTCCTTGCGAAAACTAACCATGTAGGTAGATGAACTCAAATTCCAAGTGGTGCTCCCAAGTCTTGATGAGCTACATCAACCTTTAGCAACCCACACAAGTTCAACTACATGATCACGATCAACACCACCACCCAAGGTATGTTATTCCATCTTAGAGAAGCTTTACTCCAAGTCATGAGTCAAAGCAACTCGACAAGATGTGAATACATCAAGATGCTTAAACGAAAAATGGCAACCCCATTTTTGAGCTTAAACGATGAGTATGACCTATGATCAAGTGATCTCACTCGACTCCTAAGTCAATATACTCTAACATAGGTGACTTTGTCGCCGACCATCTCTAGATGAAGTTTTCTTGTTTTCTTTTCTGTGCCCTTGCATTTGTCTCATGCACATTTGTTTCCCCTTTCAAAAAAAAAACTTCATCTAGATTTCCTTTCTTTTCTTATCTTTTCTTTTCTTTTTGTTCTGCATTCCCTGCATCCAATTCATTGCAAATCTTTCAGTTAATTCCTTGCAAATCCTTGTGAGATCTTACTTGTCTAGTGAGCTGAGGTGACAAGTGCTTTTCTCTGTGATGAACTCGGTCACACCGGTTTCTTGTTTTCGGTCTAACCGAAGTTCTTCGGTGCAACCGAAGCATACAACTCGGTGCCACCGATTTCACTACAGGAAAAACATTTTGCCATTTATTCCTGCTTTACTCTTGATCCAGCTCCACTCAATGAATCTTGTCCTCTACAAGCATCAAGTTTACCTTAATGCTTTGTGCTGTGACTCAAGGACCAAACCCATTCACGACAAATTCCAGAAGACCCTTCTTGGAAATTGAAGTCAAAGGGGGAGAGAGAGAGGTCACATCAAAGCTTAATCATATCTCTAGGGGGAGAGAATACTCACATCTCTAGGGGGACGGAATACTCAAGGAAAGAGTAATCTTCAAGGATCCCAGATGCTTGGTGTTCAAGAGGAGATATGCCACATGTCTTCTTGAGGGGAAAGACATGTTAATATGTGCTTATTTGCATTAGCTCTGTTCATTTGTTTCTTTGAGCTTTGATTTTCTGTTCCCTATCTTCTCCCAGTATCCCATGCTAGATTCAGGGGGAGCAAGACATCTAAGGGAAAGAAATTTCTTAAATTCATTGCACATCTTTACCTTTGGGGACATGTCAATATCTATTGTGGTACTCAGTACTCACTCTCTACATGTCATCCCAGTCTTGGTACTCTTGTGGTTTCTTTTGTTTGCTCTGGCTAGTAGGTGCATATGTGTTATCTAACCTTATTTCACAGGTTCATTCCATCCTAAGCCAACTCAAGACCACAAGGTAAGTATATGCATCACAATCATGTCTATGAGGAATTCTTGCTGATGTACATATTGTTTGCAAGAAGGACTCATGAGCATGAATGTACATTTCCCATATTCACATCTTTTGCTCTGATGCATATAGCCAAGATACATTTAACACATTGCCTACTCTGTCATGGTTATGCTCTCACATGCTTCTATATTCCATATTCACATGATTGCATATATGTAGGGGGGAGCCTATGCATGTTACATGTCTTTCCAAAGCTTTACTTGCTATTCTCTATATCTTTATCTAAAGCTTTGATGTATGTTGCCATCAATTACCAAAAAGGGGGATATTGAAAGCACAAGTGCTCCCTGGGTGATTTTGGTAATTAATGTCAACATATCTCTTGTTGGACTAACACTTTTACCTACTATGTTTCAGATAAGTTCAACAATGAAGTGGCATGGACTAAAGGATGTGGAACCCCTTCAAGATGCTAAGGACAAAGGATTGGCTCAAGCTTCAAGTACAAGACTCTACATTATATATTTTTAGTGATCCAAGATCACATTGAGTCTATAGGAAAAGCCAATACTATCAAGAGGGGATGAGGTGTTGCTTAATGGCTTGCTTGCTCAAAGTGCTTAGTGATATGCTCCAAAACCCTCAACTACTTTCCACATCCACATATGACCTAAACCAAAAGTCTAACTCGGCCCCACCGATTCTTTCTATCCGCGCCACCGAGTTCGGATGTCATAGCCATCGCCACAAACCCTAGGCAAATCGGTCTCACCGATAGGGATCTCGGTCTCACCGAGATGGGATTGTAATCTCTCTGTGTATGTCCATTACCAAAATCGGTCTCACCGAGTTTGAGCAATCGGTACTACCGAGATTACAATGCAAACTCTCTGGTTAGCTTATACCAAAATCGGTCCCACCGAGTTTGTGTAATCGGTCTCACCAAGTTTGCTTGACCAACTCTCTGGTTAGCTTATTACCAAAATCGGTCCCACCGAGTTTGTGTAATCGGTCTCACCGAGATTACGTTATGCCCTAACCCTAACCATATCGGTCCTACCGAGTTGCATGTCGGTCCCACCGAAAACCCTAACGGTCACTAGATTTGCTGAATCGATCTGACCGAGTTTATCAATTCGGTCCCACCGAGTTTGGCAAGTTGTGTGTAACGGTTAGATTTTGTGTGGAGGCTATATATACCCCTCCACCCACTCTTCATTCGAGGAGAGAGCCATCAGAACGAACCTACACTTCCAATACACATTTTCTGAGAGAGAACCACCTACACTTGTGTTGAGACCAAGATATTCCATTCCTACCATATGAATCTTGATCTCTAGCCTTCCCCAAGTTGCTTTCCACTCAAATCTTCTTTCCACCAAATCCAAATCCTGTGAGAGAGAGTTGAGTGTTGGGGAGACTATCATTTGAAGCACAAGAGCAAGGAGTTCATCATCAACACAGCATTTGTTACTTCTTGGAGAGTGGTGTCTCTTAGATTGGCTAGGTGTCACTTGGGAGCCTTCGACAAGATTGTGGAGTTGAACCAAGGAGTTTGTAAGGGCAAGGAGATCGCCTACTTCATGAAGATCTACCGCTAGTGAGGCAAGTCCTTCGTGGGCGACGGCCATGGTGGGATAGACAAGGTTGCTTCTTCGTGGACCCTTCATGGATGGAGCCCTCCGTGGACTCGCGCAACCGTTACCCTTCGTGGGTTGAAGTCTCCATCAACGTGGATGTACGATAGCACCACCTATCGGAACCACGACAAAAACATCCGTGTCTCCAATTGCGTTTGAATCCTCCAAACCCTTCCCTTTACATTCTCGCAAGTTGCATGCTTTACTTTCAGCTGCTCATATACTCTATGAATGCTTGCTTGAATTATGTATTGTGATTGTTAAACTTGTGCCAAAACTCCACTTGAACTTAAAGAAGTTAAAAACTGCAACTTTTGGTACTTAGTGTCTAATCACCCTCCCTCTAGACACCTCTTCTCGATCCTTTCAGTTCTTTATGAACTTAATACTCTAGACACATGCTGGATAGCGGTCAATGTGTGGAGTAATAGTAGTAGATGCAGGAAGGAGCCGGCCTACTTGTCTTGAACGTGATGCTTATATACATGATCATTGCCTTGGATATTGTCGTGATTATTCGCTTTTTTATCAATTGCCCAACAGTAATTTGTTTACCCACCGTATGCTATCTTCAAGAGAGAAGACTCTAGTGAAAACTATGGTCATCGGGTCTACTTTTATCATATATTAAAATCTAAAAATACTTTGCTGTAATTTATTTTCTATGTTTTATTCTGTGTTTTTGTTCTATCTATCTATCACTACGATATTTGATCCTTGCAATTAACCATCGAGGGATTGACAACCCCTTCTTCATGTTGGGTGCAAGTATTTGTTATTTTGTGAGTAGATACTGCTAACGAGATGTTGCTTGGTTCTTCTACTGGAATGATAACCTTAATTCTTAACTGAGGAAAATACTTATCTCTACTATACTGTATCATCCTCTCCTCGCTCACAAGTAGCAGCTTACATGAGAAAACCAAACCAAAAATATTGGAGATGCCAACGCCTTCTATAGATTCATCAAAGAGCAACTAGCTTACCTGTGATAATCATAGCATAAATAATGAAGATGGCAGTGCTAAAATTATATTTAACATGGTTTCAAGGGTTGTCAATTTGGAAATGAATGTCCATGAGAATTTTGCTTTGGTTTGTGATTTCTCACTATTGTATTCTATCACAACTAATTAAGTGTTGTCAACAAAAATATAAAGAATTGCATAGAAGATGATATTCTTCACGCAACATGGTTGTGCAGCCCTATATTGTTGTGATAGAATACTCTTTCTTCAATGGTGCCCTTTAATTTAGTTATGTTTTGAAATCTAGTAGAGGTACATGGTCGTGTTCTATGGATTTCTTGGGATAGGATACTCTTAACAATATTTTTTAAATCCTATATCATTATGAGTCTTATGACAACCAGTGTGGCCTTCTTGTACAAGTTTCAAGCAGAGAAACTTGGCATGATTCTTTCTGTCAAGCAAGTTTTAAAGCAGAAACTCAATAGTTAATGAAAAATATGACAGGAAAGGAACGAAAGGCAAATTTTGCAGAAAGTAACTTAAGAAAACATGATCTAATAGGTTATCACTAAGAAAATATCAGATAGAAGAACAAGAAGTGCAGGTGGAATCATGTCATATGATTCCTATATCATTATGAAAGCTAATGCTCTTCTCGTACAACAAGTTTCAAACACAGAAGCTGGCCATGATTCTGTATGTTTGGCAAGTTACGGAAAAGAAACCTTAAGAGTTACGGGAAATATGATAGAAATAAAAAGAAAGGCAAGTTTGGTGGAACATAACTTAAGTAAACAAGATCTAGTTGGTTACCACTAAGTAAAAGATCGAATGGAAGGAGAACAAAGTGCGGTTGAAACAATGTGATTGCACTCGTATATGTAACTAATTAAGTCACAATAGAATGACGATTAATGTCGATGAATTTGCAGTCCAAAGAACGGCAATCCGGCAGAACAAGAAGAGGATAATAGTTGGACGAATCTAAAACGAGTTGAATACAAGGATATTTTGATGGAAGAGAATAAAAAATTGACAAAAAGAGTACAAATTTTGATGAGAAAAACGACGGCATGAACTGGCAAAGCGACAGAGCGGGACGAACTGATGAGTTCACATTAGGTAAAGCAAAGTAATTGGGCAGAAGACAAAAATAGAGAATGAAGACAATGAGAGAGTACTAGAACCTTAAAGTGGAATAGTACTGGAACCAAGGAAGAAGATGAACAATGAAGTGGACTGCTCGAACAGGGTTGCATAATAAAGGTAAGTAACAGGACGAGGATGCAGCATACGCAAAGAAAGACGTACAACAACGGTCCATCAAAGTATTTGTAGAAAATAAACACATATATTGTCTCGTATTTAGATGGTTAAGAATTTGCATCAAAATCATGCCCCCCCTGTGAATTTTCGACTTAGAGCATCTTCAACAGAGACGTAAAAATATCAAGTGCTAAAATAGTTTTACAGCGCTGCTGCAGCACTTTTAGTGCGCCGCGGCCAACATTGATTTTTCAGATGTCCAAAAACGCGCGTCTAAAAAAACACGCAGTGCAAATTATGAAGCGTGCGGTCTGGTGTCCAATATTTACGGCGTGCGAGGCATGCGCCCACATTATTACAGCATCTGTTGAAGCGTCTTCAATGTCACAAAAATGATTTTTAACACGTGAAATAATTTTTAGGCATTTATTGGAGATGCTCTTACATAGCTCTCACTCCACCGCAGCCTTGATGGATTGTCGAAATGTCCCGCTGATCGAGGCATACCAGCCTATGAGTAATATAAAGCCCTAAAACATCAAATCGGCCGGCTACATAAAACGTAGCACCACTAGTCCTGCCAAAATCTTTGCTTCCGATCACACGGGTGAACGTCGCCGTCCTCATTAAAAGAGCCCATTATTCCCGCACAGTGCAGTTCCTGCAGAGCGTACGTGCAGCCCATGCGCTGGGCGACCTGCACAGTGCCGCCCAAGCTTCGTCCAGCTTCCTAGTTTGATCTTGTCCGGAAGCACGGATCATGTGTTTGTCGCTATGGCAGGATACGCTGGACTAGACGATAACTAGGGCAAAATCTGTGCTTTTACTATTTCTGAATAGTTGCAGGGAAAATGTTCAAGCATAGACCCACCGGTTGACATTCTCTATTTCATGCACAGATTGCTTATCGAGTACCTGACCCGTCGATTGCTAGTCAGGATAAATCAGCATAGCTGTCGTTCAAGCTCGGTATAGATCTTCTCTCTTAAAATAAGAAGAGTCGGTACATTACTGGTATGCTGTATCAATCCATCCATTCACTGCTCTACATAGGCACATAGCCTCTTTTGTAGTAAGGTCCTTAATTGGTAACTCCTAGTTGAGCTCGTGAGCATCAGAGCATGTGATTCGGGCTTAAGATAAAATTCCTCCCGGCCTAGCCCCCATTCTGGCGATGTTTCAAGCATCATTGTAGGATGTGTAGAAGTGTGCCTCCGACGGATCTCATGGGATCCGGTCTGCGTTTGTGTTTCGGTGGATCCGCTTGAATTCAGTCTTCGTTCATCGTCAGCAGATTGGATCCTTCCGATCTAGTTATCTCTTCATCGGCAGCGGTTGCTGTTCTGGTGCGCTGGTCATGTGGGGTTTTAGCGCGACAACTTTCTGACTTTTTAGTACAACAATGTTTGCCCGGTTACGATGAGGGAGGCGTGATGACGGTGGTGCGCCTTCGGCTTGCTCCAGTGCTTGTAGTCGTCGCTAGGTGGTCTACAGACCTGGATGTACTTCGTACTTTCGGTGTTCTTTCTACTACCTTGACTGTTGATGAATAGATCGAAAATTTTCTCGCAGAAAAGAGTGACCCAGTTTACAAGGGAAACTAGGCCGAAAAACTCAAAAGAAAAAGGTGTCATCTAGCCATTCATTTTGTTCTCTCATGAAGAACACAAAGTAGTACATTTTCTCAAAATAAATAGCAGCTGGGGGGCTCCACCTGTTTTTCCTTATAATGTCTTGAAACTTGAAAACACTTTGTCTTTAGCAGGTAGCGTACCAGAATAATATGGATACAGATGCGCGCAAGGTTAGGAAAGCCCGCCGTGAGAAAGCGGCTTCTTTGTCTTTAGCCATACAAAGAGACCATAGGTCCAAATCTGCAATCATAAGACTGAGGGAAGTAACTGAGTGGGCGTCGATATAGCGAAAATCTTTGGCATTCCTAGTATCCTAGATCTCTCGTAGAATAATTAGGAGGATGAAGCCATAGTGGCTGAGGCTGGTCAACCAGAGCATTGTCCCAAAGTGATCGATGTTGTCGGGCTTAGGAAGCCCAAGTCTTTGCCAAATTATGTCTGAAAAGATGGTACTGTAGGAAACCGTGGTTGGTGTCTTCATTGTCATGGTTGCATCTAGGGCAAGAAGAGTTGGCGGCGATGTTTTTTGGTGGAGGTTGGCCTTGCAGTTGAGGCGCTGTCAGAACAGGAGCCATGTGATGATGTGAAAAACTTGACCTTGGTGGGAACACACATTGTCTAGATGAGGTTGGCATGCATATCTTGATCGTGCTTGGAGATGGGAGCATAGGGAATCCTGCTTGTAAGGCCAACTCCATCACGCGACCCCATCCTATCCGCGCGCATCCGTTTGAGATAAAACGGACGAATTAGACGGCCCAGCGCGCGGGCGCAAATAGACTTTTGTCCATTTTCTGTCCGCTTTCGACCCATCCCCGACCCAAGTTTGTGCCGTTTTTTGGGTGAAACGGACAGCACGCGAACGCGCAACCCGTCTGCGCGTGTCCTCCCCTGGCCCGTCCGTCGGTGGCACAGGGGCGCCTTTGTAACATCCAAAATTTTCAATTTGGAATGTTATACACTAGATCATCAATGCATATCATATTTTCTTGTTTTTGGCCTGATCCAGAAATTCTACGCAACTCAAGGACCCACGGAGAGAGTTTGGATTTCGTTATTTTCATATTTGAGTTTTCTCAAATTTTGAAAATAGGATCATTTGGTTTTATTTATTTTATCTTCAATTATTCCAAATATAAAAATAAGAGAGAGGGAATAAAATGACTTTCCCAAAATAAAGGAATATTGAGGATTTAATAAAAAATCAAATAAGATTTATTTCAAAGTTTTTGGCTATTTTATTTGAATTTAGGAAAATTGCACATTTTTAAAAAATTGCATTTTAGGGCCAAGAAAATATTCTTCTCGTTCTGAATATTTTATTTAGACGGGGAAAATTTATTTTGGCATTTTAGAATTTTATTTTATTTTCTAGGATTTTCTTAGTTTCGGCGCAATTAAAAACGCCTGCCGCCCGATGGGCGAAGGCCAGCCAGCCGACCCGCTCATTGCCTCTCTCCTCTCTCGGATCGGGACCGAAGTCCCGATCGCCGCGCCGCCGAGTCCGGGAGGACCACGCCTCCCCGCCTCCCGCAAGCCACCGCCGCCTCCCCCCTCCCTTGAAAGCCGACCGGGGCCTCCTAGAGCCCCCAAGCCGCCGCCGCCGCCAAGCCGCCCGCCGCGCTGCCGTCGTTGCCGCCTTAAGCCAAGCCGCTTGCCGCTCGCCAGCAGCCGCAAGCCGCCGCCTTGTGATCGCCCGCCCCACCGGAGTTCCGCCGGAGCCGCCGAACTTCGCCGGAGCCCCGAGCCGAGGTAGCAGCCCGCCGCCCGGTTTTCTGAAGAAAACCGATTCGGTTTTTTTATTTTGTAGATCGGTTTATTTCGGTTTATTTTTTAGCGAGCGTTCCCTCGTTCGTTCGTTTAACGGACGAATTCACCGTTTAGTTTCAGTTAACGAACGTTCGTTCGTTAATCTGTTCGTCAGTTTTCTTTTCTTGGATTTTTTCGCGATTATTTCTGATCACAATTTCTGATCCGATTTTTGTTTTAGTTTATCTTTTCGCTCGTTTATCGGAATCAGGCGATTCAAGCGCCTAGAGTTTCGTCTCGAAACCCTCTTTCCGTTTAACCAACTCAAACAAGTTTTTGCATCTATAAAATTTGACTTAGGTCCAGATTAGTAAACGAAGCTTGTTTCTTTCGCCGTTTGTTTTTCGTTGCTTCGGTTGTTTCGATTCTTTTTGCAAACCGGAGTTCTTAAGTTGAACTTTCTGGTTAAATCTTTTGTTTGAGTTTTCCTTGTGCATTAGATGATTACTTATTGTATGCTTGTTTGTTTGCATTAGAGTATCCGGAGTGCGCCGCTTGGCACTTCGAATCGCTAGGTTTCACGGATCATCAGCAAGGCAAGTAACACTTTGATCATATCCCTTTCATACCCAGTTTTTATGCATTAGATCAATCCTCAAACATTGCACGATTAGGATCTAATTAAATTATGGGTTTTGGGAAAGTAGATGAGGTAGTACCTATTACCTGTTTTATTATCAAACATTTGGGAGTTACTTCTACGTTTGCTTATATTGCCATGCTATGCTAGTAGACGTGGATTGGGTGAGTGTATCCATGACAGATGTGATATTGTTAATTAATGGTTTATTTAAGGTGGCAACTTTAACACACATCTGGGTGGATTGAGGTACCTGGGTATTCCAGGATTGCCTGTTTTTCTTTATGGACCGCCACCCAGGCTCAAAGGGATCATGAGATTATTCATGCTAGAAACTTCCGTGTGCAGCCACAAGCTACTATGGGCTCTAGCATAGTTGATTAAGTCGTGCGAACTCTTACAGTGGTAGACTAGCAGATGTAGGGGATGTAGGTGTACCGATCTACCCATCGTAAGGTGCTAGCGCTTCTGAAAGACTATGTCTCGATCATCCGTTTCTCAAACACCATGTAGTGCGAGAATCCCAACGGAGGAGATCGAGTCTTGTGGGAAAAAGTGCGCAAACCTCTGCAGAGTGTATAAACTAATCATGGTTAGTCGTGTCCCCGGTTATGGACATCTTGAGTATCTAGTATTTAAATTATCATGTGAATCTCATCATGTTACTTTAATTAAAATTGTTGAGTTTTAATGATGATGCTTAATTGGGATTGAGAATGCTGTCAACCATTCTCAATGTTTAACAACCATCATGATAGTTAAATAAAATATATTCCTTTGCAGTAGGGAAAAATTGGCTTTATGCAAAAACTGTAACCATAGAGCTTTCCACCAGCCATATATGCATGTAGTATAGCCTATTTCAGTTCATTACTCTCTATGTGTTACATTGCCAGCATATTCCATGTGCTGACCCGTTTTCAGGCTGCAACGTTCATGTTGCAGACTTTTCAGACGACGAGTAAGGTGCCTTTAGGTCGTGGTTCTATACTCAGTGATGCCGTTGGAGTTGATGGACTCGCTTATCTTCCAAGCGTTCCGCTGTTATCGTTATTAGATGGCCTTAAGCCATATTTATTGTAATAAGTTCTCTTTTGAGGCATTCGATGTAATAAGTGTGTGATTGCTACTCTGTTATAAATCCTTCAAATCTGTGCGTGTCAAGATAACCGATCCAGAATGACCTTTGAAGCACGAGGTCGACTGTTTGAGGTCTGGTCGCTACAAGATGGTATCAGAGCACACGCTGACTGTAGGACACGACCACTAAGCTAAAGCCCTAGATCACTACTCTTTCTTCTCATTTCTGACTCCTCATCTTTTCTACTCTTTTAGGATGGCGGATGCAAGGAACAAGTTCACGCAACCGGAGGATGATACACCCTTTGGACGTCATCTGAAGGAAGTCACTAGATACCTGAACATCGGAGTACCAAGCTTCACCAGAACCTACAACGCCACTTTACCTAAAGAGGTATTTGGATGATTCAAGTTCAAGTTCCAGGAAGGACGTTCGCGCCAGTCACGAAACCCATAGAATTTTCATTTGATGCACCAACCTAGAGTCTAGGAAAGAGCATGGTAACACACATCACCATGTGACGTATTGGAGAAGTTTACCGCAATGATCTCAAGGATACTATATACCAGATTTGTGGGCGCCGAGATGAGCAATGGGAGATGATCAGCACCAGGAAGGATAGATCAATCGCAGCTTTTATCCAGGAGTTAAACCAGCACATTCGACGCCAGGAGAACCAGATGTGCGCAGGTATGATGGATCTGCACAAGGCCTTGACCAAGATTACGGAGCTGGAAGAAGAACTCAAAGCTACACGTGAAGATTATATGGAGGAAATCGAAGTGTTAGTGGAGAAGAATGACGACCTAACCTGGAAGCTAGGAGTTCTCATGGAAGATCCCGCGCTAGGAGGAGAAGACGACAATTCCACTTGCCCGAATAACTATATCATCATCGACGATACCGACTCGGACCCAGACGACAGCGACGATGACTATGTTGATGAAGCTGGAGCGGATATCATGGAGTCTTCATCGGAGCAGTTTTTCTAGTTGACCACCATACCAGTAGTAGTATTTCTCCCCATTTATCTAGTTTAGTCCGAGCACTTTTTTAACGATAGGTAGACCGTTGTGTGCCCTTGTTTGAATTGAATGAAGTGATTTTGTATGCATTTGTCTCATGTGCATATGGGTAGTGTTTTCTCTCTAGACCTCATTGTCGGTGTCAAAACCGGCGGATCTCGGGTAGGGGGTCCCGAACTGTGCGTCTAGGCGGATGGTAATAGGAGACAAGGGACACGATGTTTTTACCCAGGTTCGGGCCCTCTCGATGGAGGTAAAACCCTACTCCTGCTTGATTAATATTGATGATATGGGTAGTACAAGAGTAGATCTACCACGAGATCAGAGAGGATAAACCCTAGAAGCTAGCCTATGGTATGATTGTTGTTCGTCCTACGGACTAAAACCATCCGGTTTATATAGGCACGAAGAGGGTTAGGGTTACACAGAGTCGGTTACAATGGTAGGAGATCTACACATCCGTATCGCCAAGCTTGCCTTCCACGCCAAGGAAAGTCCCATCCGGACACGGGACAAAGTCTTCAATCTTTTATCTTCATAGTCCAGGAGTCCGGCCAAAAGTCATAGTCCGACTATCCGGACACCCCCTAATCTAGGACTCCCTCAGTAGCCCCTGAACCAGGCTTCAATGACGATGAGTCCGGCGCGCATATTGTCTTCGGCATTGCAAGGCGGGTTCCTCCTCCGAATTCTTCATAGAAGATTTTGAACACAAGGATAGTGTCCGGCTCTGCAAGATAAGTTCCACATACCACCGTAGAGAGAATACTATTTACACAAACTCAATCTGCTGACGTATTCCGTAGCGTGACATCACACCACGGCCAAGCCTTTATTCGAATCATTTTCACTGTCCCACCTCAGCGCGTTTAGCGAGGCGGTTTCCTTGGCACGTCTTGTCAAAGCAGAGATCGTGTCCCCTTATTCCGGGATTCTCATCAATACGGGCGTGGGTAACCCAACTGCGCCATTGATTACGGCGCTTGGGAGATAAGCGAGTTTTATCAGGCCGGTGGGGACGCATAGCTTTGTCCGTCCATATAAGGGGATAAGGATCCACTTTTTCACACACGCCTTCTTCCTCCTTTGCTCATCCATTTCCGCGCACTTGAGCTCTAGCACCCAAGCCCGCACATCCCACCTCAACCTTCTCCAACAATGTCCGGAGCGGGAGGCAAGTGGATGGCCTCCTCTGTCACGGAGGGGCACATCAAAAAGCTGCGAAAGGTCGGATACTTGTCCGACGACATCGCGCATCGGCTCCCCGACAAGGGACAGCTCATCCCCACCCCCAGGGCCCATGAGAGGGTGGTGTTCCTCCCCCACTTCCTCTGCGGACTAGGTTTTCCACTTCACCCATTTGTCCGGGGGCTCATGTTCTACTACGGCCTAGATTTCCATGATCTGGCCCCGAATTTCATCCTCAACATCTTGGCGTTCATCGTCGTGTGCGAGGCCTTCCTCTGCATCCAGCACCACTTCGGCTTATGGCTGAAGAACTTCAATGTCAAGCCGAAGGTAGTGGGCGGCCGCCAAGTGGAGTGCGGAGGTGCCATGGTGGGCAAGATGGCCAACGTCCTATGGCTCGAGGGCTCCTTCGTGGAGACCAGAAAGGGGTGGCAATCCGGATGGTTCTACATCACCGAGCCGCGCGACTCTAAATGGGCAGCGACCCCCGAATTCCGATCTGGCTTCCCTACACGGCTCACCTCATGGAAAGAGACGGGCCTGACGTGGGGTAATTCGGAAGAGCTGACCGGACTCCAAACCTGCGTCCGAAACCTGGTGGACAAGAAGCTCAAGCTTGTCAACGTAGTCCAGGTTATGCTCATCCGCCGGATCCTCCCATGCCAGAACGGGCCTTCAACTTGTGGGAGTTTGATCCGCACAACACAACCTTGAGCGGCTCTTGACACTACCTACGAAGATGCCCGGAAGGTGCCGTTCAAGGGCGCCGAGGCTCCGCATCCGCCATCAAGATCGCGGATTCAGCTCATGACATCAAGCCAGCGAGGTAAGCTATTTTACCCTTTACGGGACTCTTTTTCATAGTTTGGCTCTATGCGGATCTAAAACTCCCTCACCTTTTGACAGGTGGCAGAAGATGTCCGGACAGTTAACTGTCCGGCTCCCTTGCCGAAGACCAGCGGACGCCCGATTGACGGGGATGCTGGTTCCGGCACCTTACGTGGTGCCGGAGAAGAAGGCCACGGGAACTCGAAGGAGTTCTCGGCGCCAGGTGTTGTCGGACTCTTCGTCCGATGACTCCGAGGCGGACTCCTCCCGCCAAGACGAGGAGGAGGAAAGAGGCCTCTCCCGGCCGGGGAGAGAAGAAAAGGAAGGCCGCCCCAACTGGGGAGGCCAGAGGGTCCAAGAAGGGAAGGACCCTTCCTCCGGACTACACCACCAACGCCGACGATGGCGAAGAGGAGTGACCACCGAGGACCAAGCCCCTGGCGAAATCGTAAGTGTCCGGACACCAGAATAACTCATGGCGTTCCATTTGTCGCACATCCTCTTCTAACGCCAAATATAACCATGCAGCCCGCCCAAGGACGGGCTCGACGCTCCGACGAGCGGCTCCCTGGATTCGTCAGATGTGAATAGCACCTCACTTCCGACCGCCTCGTCTCCTCCCGCCGCGGATGACACCGAGGTGGAGTCCCAAAAGGGGCCCAGCCAGGAGGAGGTGGCCCTGGAGATGCCGCAAGGCGACCTCCCGAACTCCGGGCGCAAAGGGGATAAAACCCCGAAGGGCTTTAAGTCCGGCCCTGTGCCGGACTCCGTACCGGAACCTTCAGTGGTTCCGGAGTCCTGCAGGCGACCCCTTCGTAAGAAGGGCAAGACTGCGACGCTGGTGACCTCCGTCCAACCGGAGGCACCGGATAATTTGATGGAGGCGCTTAATGGCGCTTCCATCGACGAGGAGCAAGACTTGTTATGAGTGTGGTGATCCGAAAGTTCAGTCCGCCAAGAGCGGGCTAATCGAAGTTCGTGCCAGCCTTCTAACAGGCTTTGAGGTATGTATTTAAGATATGTAAAATATTACCGCATGAGGCAGTAGCCTCGATGCTCAGTTTGGTGTTCGGAAAGAAAAACCGAACTGAGGATCTAAAAGATATACGCAGGAGTCTAACATAAGTATGTCAATATGGGAATGCAGGCTGCGCTGCTGACCTCTGCCGCACTGACTGCGGAGGTTGATGCATTGAAGCAGAACCTCGAGCGGTCCAAGAACGAGCTCGGACTTGCCAAAAAGCAGCTCGAGGAAAAGGAAGGTAAGTAATACCTTATGTGAGTATTTAAAAGATGTGGTTGCAAAAAATGACAGGAATAACGTGAATACTGCAGGGGCCACAAACGAGGTGGCGACCCTGAAGGAAGCGGTGTCCAAGGCCGAAAGCAATGCGGCCGCGGAGCGCACCGAGCGAGAGAAGCAGGAGGCGCGGGTGGCGGAGGTGCGGGAAGAGCTCCAGGCTCTCGTGGAAAAACACGAGAGTTTGGAGCGTGACTCAAAGACTCGAGAGTCCGAGCTCGCCTGCCCTTGAGCGCCAAAGCCGCTAAGGCGAAGCCCAAAAAGCCCTCCAGAAATTGAGGCGATGAAGAAGATAGCGGTGGTAAGGCATTCTTTATGCAAAGCAAGCATGTGAAAGTGAATTATCCGTTACTTACCCGAATCCGGAGCTCTCCAGGAGCATTCGCAGATCTGCCCCAGGAATGTGTCCGATGCTGCCGCATTCTACCGAGCCGAGGAGGGAAGCTCGACGGAGAAGGTGTTCTGGTCTCAAGATCTTGAGGCGGACACCCAGTGCCCTTAAGCGAACAGTTGAAGCAGTTGGTCGAGCTCCATAAGGTGGCTGAACAGGCCATGAAGGGCCTCATAGTTGTTGTGGCCTAAGGAAGCCATGCACAGGAGCTACTTCGGGCTGGTGAGGCGGTTGGTGGGCCTTTGTCCATGGGTTGAAGTCGTCAAGCGCCTCTCAAATGCATCGAAGGTGCCCAGGGCCTTGCCCGTGCTAAGGTGCACTAGGGCAAGATGGACGCCGAGAAGCTTGTGACGGACGGACCACCACCGAGCAAGGAGCATCACAAGCCTGAAATGTATTATGAGGGCATCCTGAAGGGTGCCCGCCTTATAGCGGGTGAATGCTCCAAAGATGTAATTTTGAGTAGACTCGCATTTTTTATCCTGTACGCTGAAAACTTGTTCATATCGCTAAGCAACACTTTGAATTTAAAATATTACCTTTCATGCGGCCGTGTATTAAATTTGAGAGATGGCGAGTCGTCGGCTTCAGCCCCTATGCCACGAGTGCTGGGGTGTTCGGGATAAACTTGAGCGCTCTTGTTCCCATTCTTGGGTCCTTCGAGGGAGGCGCTCAACGCAACGAACAAGGCAACCAGACTATAATGCTTAAACACTCTCACTTAGCCTTAGAATTCTATAATTTTAAATTTCGACGAAGCCCCTGGTATTCGGAAGATCGATTTCGGGGCTCTATCCACGCCTAGGCCGGACAATGCCGACTCCTCGCTCTAAGCGGCATAAGTCTTTAGGGACTCGAAAACCTCTCGAACAGCGACCGGCTCTCGCCCTATCATGACGTTCAGTTTTAGCTTTCTCCACTGAGGTGCTTAACCCAGCTCAAGCGGGGCACAATCGCAGTTGGTTCTCCCAGCGCTACCTTAGCCGATATAACGGAACATAAGGTACCAAACATGGGGCGCAAACCCAACTATTGACCCAAGACATGATTCGAGCCGATGCATATAATGCTATAAGTTCGAGTGCCGCACTTGTGAAAGTGTTAGGACTTATCACACCATATTGTGGGGTACTTAAGCCCTGGTGTATTGCCCGCACTAAAGTGTACGGTTGCACAATGTCATAATGACCATATATATATATATATATATATATATATATATATATATATATATATATATATATATATATATATATATATATAAGGAATTCAATAATAGGCGAAGCTATGTATTGTTTATTCAAAAGGGCTGCGAAGAAGCGAGCGATACAAATAGTGCGATAAGCAAGGGACGCGACTTTTTAACATGTCCCCTCCGTGGGTAAGCTGCGGATGGTATGTAAAACAGGTATACTGCTCGTAATAGAGACCACTGGACACTCGGCGTAGCTTTCGCTTCCCTGGCTGTTGCATCGTGTGTTCGGCGATTCTCTCACGGACAGGCTTCGTGAGAATGGAGTCCTGAAAGTAAAAAAGAAAGAAGAAAAGAAAAGAATGACACAATCGGGAGCCCCTGGTGCGGTTGAGCCGCATTTTGGGCATGCCGTGGTCGTGCCCCTCCCCCTATGCCCATGGTATTTCGAGAGTGTAATTATGTACGCGTAGTACTGGTTTCGCAATTTCGCGAGGGCTGGAGTTTGGGCCGCATTGCTATGCATGCTCGGAACGTGCCAGACGGTCTTGTTGTAGGTTACTCCGGGTGCGCTTGACGGTGTCCGGACGTTTAATAGCCGGACTCGAGAATTGCCTTAAGAGGCTGCTTTGTACTTCCGCCGCGAGGGCTGCCGTATGCTCCTCCGTCCGGAGAGAGCGTTCGGTGTTTCCATTGACCGTAATGACTCCTTGAGGACCTGGCATCTTGAGCTTGAGAAATGCGTAGTGCGGCACCGCATTGAACTTTGTAAAAGCGGTTCGTCCGGCGAGGCGTGATAGCCGCCATGAACGGGACTATGTCGAAGATTAACTCCTCGCTTCGGAAGTTATCCGGGGATCCGAAGACCACTTCAAGTGTAACTGAGCCTGTACAGTTGGCCTCTACAACTGGTATGACGCCTTTAAAGGTCGTTGAGGGAGTCCTGGACTAGGGGGTGTCCGGATAGCCGAACTCTCATCTTTGGCTGGACTCCTAGACTATGAAGATACAAGATTGAAGACTTCGTCCCGTGTCCGGATGGGACTTTCCTTGGCGTGGAAGGCAAGCTTGGCGATACGGATATGTAGATCTCCTACCATTGTAACCGACTCTGTGTAACCCTAACCTATCCGGTGTCTATATAAACCGGAGGGTTTTAGTCCGTAGGACGGACAACAATCATACCATAGGCTAGCTTCTAGGGTCTAGCCTCCTTGATCTCGTGGTAGATCTACTCTTGTACTACCCATATCATCAATATTAATCAAGCAGGAGTAGGGTATTACCTCCATCGAGAGGGCCCGAACCTAGGTAAAAACATCGTGTCCCTTGTCTCCTGTTACCATCCGCCTAGACGCAGATTCGGGACCCCTACCGAGATCCGCCGGTTTTGACACCGACATTGGTGCTTTCATTGAGAGTTCCTCTGTGTCGTCACCTATAGGCCCGATGGCTCCTTCGATCATCAAGAACGACGCAGTCCGTGGTCGACTTTTCTCCCGGACAGATCTTCATATTCGCGGCTTTGCATGCGGGCAATTAAGCTGGCCATCGGAGCATATCGAAGCTTCGCCCCTGGCCATCAGGTCAGATTTGGAAGTTTAAACTACGGCCGACATCGCGGAGACTTGATCTTCGACGGATTCGAGCCGTAATAGCGCCGCCCTTGTCTCGATGGGCACGATCTAGCTCTGCGCCAAGCAGTGTCCCGGAACACAGCGTTGCCGCTCCGACCCTTAATCCGGGCGGATTACCCGATCGAGGGCGAGTGGTTGGACACCGCCTCGGGGGCTATGATGTCAGCGGCGATTGAGCCGAACTCCTTCCCTGTCCTTTGCGAAGACCGTGACTCCAAGGTGTCGGACTCCGAACCCTCCGCGCCCCTACCAATCGAATCCGATTGGGCGCCGGTCATGGAGTTCACTGCCGCGGACATCTTTCAGCACTCGCCCTTCGACGACATCCTGAATTCACTAAAGTCTCTCTCTTTATCCGGAGAGCCCTGGCCAGACTACGGTCAGGAAGGTTGGGATGCGGACGACGAAGAAATTCAACACCCACCCACCACCCACTTTGTAGCCACTGTCGATGATTTAACCGACATGCTCGACTTGACCGAAGACATCGACGGTATGGACGGCGATGTCGAGAGCGACCAAGACCCAGCGCCTACAAGGCAATCGGAAGGCCACCTCGTCATACGACATATCATGGTGGACATCCCAAAAGATGAGAACGGCGATGGAACGGCGGAGGATGACCCCTCCAAGAAACAGCCCAAGCGCCGACGTTAGCGGGCGCGCTCTAAATCCTGCCACAACAAAACGGTGATTCCGCACGGAGATAATAACACCGGACAAGGTTGAAGACAACCCTCCAAAGCGGGACTCAACGCAGAGGAGGCGAAGCAAGTCCGCACAACAAGTGTGGCGTAAAGAGAGGTAGAGGACGATAATTATGCGCCCTCCGAAGATGAGGCAAGCCTCAACGACAGCAATTAATTGTCGTGCACGAGGATCCCGCCAACAGGAGGCGTTTCAAACGCAGGCTTATAGCCACGGCAAGTAGCCTCAAGAAAAGCAGCAACAGCTTAGAGCTGACCAAGACCTGCTAGTCGACGGATGGACTGAAGTCCTTGCAGCGAAGAGTATGAACTCAACGCCCCTCCAAAAGCTACCCCAAACGCAGGCCGTTTCCTCGATCGAAGAGGAAGCACCCAAGTCACCAGCGACGACATGGCAGACCGGCCACCCGTGGCATGACTGAGAAGCCTCTCGGCCCTCCGCTCAAGCCACACCCCAACGCCGCTCAAAAAGTACCAAGGCACGGGAAAACGCGCCGGACTTGCGAGATATATTGGAGGATAAGGCAAAACATACTAGATCGATCTACGGATCGCGTGGGCGCCCCACGACACGTGATGATAACCGCCACGCCAGATACAGCAAATCCGGCCGGGGCGAACACAGTAGACAAAGCTCATATGAGCTACGTCGTGATATAGCCCAATACTGAGGCGCCCGCACACCCACTATGCTTCACGGATGAAGTAATGGAGCATCAAATCTCGAGGGCTTCAAACCCGTAAACATCGAATCATACGATGGTACCACAGATCCTGCGGTGCGGATCGAGGACTATCTCCTCCATATCCACATGGCCCGTGGTGATGATCTACACGCCATCAAATACCTCCCCTCAAGCTTAAAGGACCAGCTCGGCATTGGCTTAACAGCTTGCCGCCAGAATCAATTGGTTGTTGGGAGGACACGGAAGCCGCATTCCTTGATAAATTCCAGGCACATATGTGCGACCACCGACGCCGATGACCTTAGCCATATAACTCAGCAGCGGAAGAATCGCGGACAATTACAGACACGGTTCCTAACAAAGAAAAATCAAATCGTTGATCGTCCTGGATGCTGAGAGGCCCTTGCAGCCTTCAAACATAACATCCGCGATGAGTGGCTTGCCCGGCACCTAGGACAGGAAAAGCGAAATCCATGGCAGCCCTCACAACACTCATGACCCGCTTTTGTGCGGGAGAGGACAGCTAGCTAGCTCAGAGTAACAACTTGACCAAAAACCACGATAGTTCGGATACCAAGGACAGCAATGGCGGTCGCGTCGCAACAAGAACAAGCGCCGATTGCGGTGACAATGATGAAGATCGGCAGTCAATGCCGGATTCAGAGGCTCTAAACCCGTCAGCGGAAGAAGCCATTCAAAGGAAATACCCAGGGCTCGTCCAACTTGGACCGAATACTCGATCGCTTGTGCCAAATACATGGCACCCCCGAAAAACCAGCCAATCACACCAACAGGGATTGTTGTGTGTTCAAGCAAGCAGGCAAGCTAAGTGCCGAACTCAATGATAAGGGGCTGCATAGCGATGACGAGGAAGAGCCCTGGCCGCCGAACAATAGAGGACAGAAGGGTTTCCCCCCACAAGTGCGGACGGTGAACATGATATACGCAACCCATATACCGAAAAGGGAGCGGCGTGCGCTAAGGGACGATATACGATGGAGCCATCGCCTCAAGTTCAACCCATGGTCTTCTGCCCGATCACCTTTGATCGAAGGACCACCCCATTAGCATCCGCCACGGCGGTTTCGCCACATTGGTTCTTGACCCGATTATTGACGGATTTCACCTCACTAGAGTCGTGATGGACGGCGGCAGCAGCCCTGAACCTGCTTTATCGAGGACAAGGTCGCGCAAAATGGGAATAGACCCTCAAGGATTAAACCTACAAAGACGACCTTTAAAGGTGTCATACGGGTGTAGAGGCCAATTATGCAGGCTCGTTACACTCGAAGTGGTCTTCGGATCCCGGATAACTTCGAGCGAAGAGTTAATCTTCGACATAGTCCCGCTCCGCAGATGGCTATCACGCACCGCCGGACGAACTGCATTTGCAAAGTTCAATGCGGTGCCGACCACGCATACCTCAAGCTCAAGATGCCAGGCCCTCGAGGAGTAATCACGGTCAATGGAAACACCGAACGCTCTCTCCGAACGGAGGAGCACACGGCGGCCCTCGCGGTGGAGGTACAAAGAAGCCTCTCACAACAATTCTCGAGTCCGGCCACTAAACGTCCGGACACGGTCAAGCGCGCCCGGAGTAACCTACAACAAGACCGCCTGGCATGATTCAAGCACGTGTAGCAATCCGGCCCCAACCCCAACCCTCGCGAAATTGCGAAGCCAGTATTACGCGTAGATAACTACGCTCTGGAGATACCATGGGCATAAGGGGATGGGCATGACAACGGCACGCCAAGAATGCGGCTCGACCGCACCAGGGGCTCCCGATTGTGTCATTCTTTTTCTTTTTTCTTTTTTCTTACTTTCAGAACTCCGTTCTCCAGAAGTCCTGTCCGGCACTAGAATTGCCGAACTAACGATGCAACAGCCAGGGAAGCAGAAAGCTACGTCGAGTGTTCAGGTGGTCTCTACTACGAGCATTATACCTGTTTTACATACCATCCCGCAGCTTACCCCTGGAGGGGGACATGTTAAATAGTCCCATCCCTTGCTTATCGCACAATTTGTATCGTTCTGCTTTTATTTTCAGTTTCTTTTTAATAACCAATATATAGCTCTTGCCTATTATTGCCTTTTTTATCTATATATATGTTCATTTCATGACATGTTGCACCCGTACACTTTGGTACGGCCAATACACCAGGGGCTTAAGTACCCCAAAAAATTATGGTGTGATAAGTCCGAACGCTTTCACAAGTGCGGCACCCCGAACTTATAGCATTATATGAATCGGCTCCGAATCATGTCTTGGGTCAATAGTTGGGTTTGCCCGGCTCCCGTGTTTTGGTACCTTACGTTCCGTTATATCGTCTAAGGTAGCACCGGGAGAACCACTGCGATTTTGCCCCGGTTGAGCTGGGTTGAGCACCTCAGTGGAGAAAGCTAAAACTAACCGTCATGATATGGCGAGAGCCAATCGCTATTCGAGAGGTTTTTTCGGGTCCCTAAAGACTTATGCCGCTTAGAGTGAGGAACCGGAATTGTCTGGCCAAGGCGTGGATAGCGCCCCGAACTCGGTCTTCCGAATACTAGGGGCTTCGCCGAAATTTAAAATTATAGAATTCTATGGCTAAGTGAGAGTGTTCAAGCATTATAAGTCCGGTTGCCTTGTTCGCTATGCTGAACGCCTCCTCGATGGACCCAAGAATGGGAACAAGAGCGCTCAAGTTTATCCCGAACACCCCAACACTCGTGGCATGGGGGCTGAAGCCAACGACTTGCCATCTCTCAAATTTGGTAAACGGCCGCACAGAAGGTAATATTTTAAATTAACAAGCGTTGCTTAGTGCATATGAACAAGTTTTCAGCGTACAGGATAACAAATGCGAGTCTATTAGAAAATTACATCTTTGGAGCACTCATCCGCTAGACGGCGGGCACCCTTCAGGAGGCCCTCATAGTACATTTCGGGTGTGCGATGCTCCTTGCCCTTCGGTGGCTCATCCGTCACAAGCTTCTCCACATCCAGCTTGCCCCAGTGCACTTTAGCACGGGCAAGGGCCCGACGGGCACCTTCAATGCAGACGAGCGCTTGATGACTTCAATCCTGGACGGCGCCCACCAGCCACCGTGACTAGCCCAAAGTAGCTCCAGGCATGGCTTCCAATGGCCACAACCAAACTATGAGGCCCTTCATGGCCTGTTCAGCGACCTTGTGGAGCTCGACCAGCTGCTTCAGCTGGTCGCTTAGGGGCACCGGATGTCCGCCTCACTTCATCGAGACCGAACACCTTTTCCGTCGAGCTCCCTCCTTGGCGCGGTAGAACACGGCAGCATCAAACACACTACGGGCAGATCTCGAATGCTCCCGAGAGCTCGAATCCGGGTAAGTAATAGGTAATTCACTTTCACATGCTTGCTTTGCATAAAGAATGCCTTACCCGCCGCTATCTTCTTCATTGACTCAATTTCTTGAGGGCTTTTTGGGCCTCAGCCTTAGCAGCTTTGGCACTCTCAAGAGCCGAGGCAAGCTCGGACTCTCGGGTCTTCGAGTCACGCTCCAAACCCTCGTGTTTTTTCACGAGAGCTTGGAGCTCTTGCCGCACCTCCCCCAACTGCGCCTCCCCCTTCTCTCGCTCGGTGCGCTCCGCAGCCGCCTTGTCTTCGGCTGCGGACACCGCCTCCTTCAAGGTCGCCACCTCGCTCGTGGCCTCTGCAGTACCCATGTTATTCCTGTTATTTTTTTCAACCAAAACCTTTCTATAAGGTATTTCTTTAATAAGGTATTACTTACCTTCCTTGTCCTCGAGCTGCTTCTTGGCAAAGCCGAGCTCGTTCTCGGACCGTTCGAGGCTCTGCTTCAATGCATCGACCTCCATGATCGGTCTGGCAGAGGTCAAGCGCAGCCTGCATTCCCATATTGACATACTTATGTTAGACTCCTGCGTATATCTTTTTAGATCCTTAGTCCGGCTTTTCTTTTCTTTCCGAACACCGAACTAAGCATCGGGGGCTACTGTCTATGCGGTAATATTTTTACATATTCTAAACTTACCTCAAAGCCTGTTAGAAGGCTGGTACAGGCTTCAGTCAGCCCGCTCTTGGCGGTGCGAACTGTCCGGATCACCGCACTCATAACAAGTGCGGTGCTCCTCGATGGAGGCTATTAAGCGCCTCGATGTTATCCGGTGCCTCCGTTTGCACGGAGGACGCGGCGTCTTACCCTTCTTACGAAGGACCGCTTGCGGACTCGGAACCGCTGAAGGTTCGGCATGGAATCGAGACGAGGGTCGGGCTTAGAGCCCCGGGGTCTCGCCCCACGCGCTGAGTCCGGGAGGTTTTTGCGGCGCCTCCTGCGCCACCTCCTCTTGACCGGGCCCCCTTGGGGCCCCAGCTCAGCGTCGTCTGCAGCGTGAGGTGAGGAGGCGGCGGAAGTGAAGTACTCTCCATTTCGATGAACTCGGGGACCCGCTTTCGTCGAAGCGAGCGAGCTCGCCCTTAGGCGGGCTGCATGATTGTTCGGCATTAGAGAACACTATGCAATGATAAAAAAGCCATGGGTATCCGGGCACTTACGATCTCGCCGAGGCTTGGCACTTGTTGGCCCTCCTCCTCGTCGTTGTCGGCGTTGGTGGAGAAGTCCGGAGGAAGGTCCTTCCTTCTTAGACCCTCCGGCCTCCCGGTTAGGCGGCCTTCCTTTCCTCTCTCTCCCGGCTGGGAGAGGCTTCTTCCTCCTCCTCGTTCTCGGAGAAGATTCTGCCCAGAATCGACAGCACTGGCGTCGGAGCTCCTTGAGTTCCGTGGCCTCCTTCTTGGCCTTCTTCTCCGGCACCACATGGGGTGCGAGCCAGCAGCCCGTCAATCGAGGCGTCGCTGGTCTTCGGCAAAGGAGACGATTAATCTGTCCGGACGTCTTCAACCGATCTGTCAAAGGTTAGGGAGTTTTAGATCCCACATGGAGTCAATCTATGAAAAAGAGTCCCGTAAAGGGTAAAATAACTTACCTCGCCGCTTGACGCTGCGAAGCTGTATCCGCGATCTTGATGGCGGATGAGGGAACCTCGGCGCGACTTGAACAGCACCTTCCGGGCATCTTAAATGCGTAGTGTCGAAGAGACTTTTTAGAGTCGAGTGCTGTGCCGGATCGAACTCCCACAATTTGAAGGCCCGTTGTTGGCATGGGAGAATCCGGCGGATGAGCATCACCTGGATTACGTTGACAAGCCTGATATTCTTGTCCACCAGGTTTCGGACGCATGATTAGAGTCTGGATAGCTCGTCCGAATTCCCCCACGTCAGGCCCGTATCTTTCCATGATGAGAGCCGTGTGGGGAAGCCAGATCTGAACTTCGGGGCCGCCGCCCATTTGGGGTCGCATGGCTCGGTGATATAGAACCACCCGATTGCCACCCCTTTATTGTCTCTCTGAAGGAGCCCTCGAGCCATAGGACTTTGGCCATCTTGCCAACCATGGCGCCTCCGCACTCCGGCAACGGCCGCCCACTACCGGCCTGACATTGAAGATCTTCAGCCATAAGCGAAGTGGGGCTGGATGCAGAGGAAAGCCTCGCACACGACGATGAACGCCGAGATGTTGAGGATGAAATTCGTGGCGGATCATGGAAGTCGGGCCGTAGTAGAACATGAGCCCCGGACAAATGGGTGAAGTGGAAAACCTAGTCCAGCGGAGGAAGTGGGGAGAAACACCACCTCTCATGGGGCACTGGGGGTTGAATGAGCTGCCCTCGTCGGGTAGCCGACCGCAGCGATGTCGCGGACAAGTATCCGGCCTCCCGATCTTGTGATGTGCCCTCCGTGATGGAGGAGGCCATCCACCTGCCTCCCGCTCCGGACATAGTTGGAGAAGGTCGAGGTGGGGTGTGCGGACTTGGGCGCTGGAGCTCGAGTCTTGGGAAATGGATGAGCAAAGGAGGAAGAAGGCGAGGTGAAAAGGTGGATCCTTATCCCTTATATGAAGACGAAGCTATCGTCCCCATGACTGGTAAAACTCGCTTATCTCCCAAGCGCCGTAATCAATGGCGCAGATGGGTTACCCACGTCCGTATTGATGGGAATCCCGAAATAAGGGGGCACGATCTATGCTTTGATAAGACATGCCAGGGAAACCGCCTCGCTAAACGCGCTGAGGTGGAACAATAAAAAACGATTCATATAAAGGCCTGGCCGTGGTGTGATGTCACACCGCGGAATGCGTCAGCAGATCTGTGCAAAAATTATTCTCTCTACGGTGGTATGTGGAACTTGTTTTGCAGAGACGGACACTATCCTGGTGTTCAAAACCTTCTATGAAGAATTCGGAGGAGGAACCCGCCTTGCAATTCCGAAGACAATATGCGCGCCAGACTCGTCGTCATTGAAGCCTGGTTCAGGGGCTACTGAGGGAATCCTGGACTAGGGGGTGTTCGGATAGCCAAACTCTCATCTTTGGCCGGACTCCTAGACTATGAAGATACAAGATTGAAGACTTCGTCCCGTGTCCGGATGGGACTTTCCTTGGCGTGGAAGGCAAGCTTGGCGATACAGATATGTAGATCTCCTACCATTGTAACCGACTCTGTGTAACCCTAACCTATCCGGTGTCTATATAAAACGGAGGGTTTTAGTCCGAGGACGGACAACAATCATACCATAGGCTAGCTTCTAGGGTTTAGCCTCCTTGATCTCGTGGTAGATCTACTCTTGTACTACCCATATCATCAATATTAATCAAGCAGGAGTAGGGTATTACCTCCATCGAGAGGGCCCGAACACAGGTAAAACATCGTGTCCCTTGTCTCCTGTTACCATCCGCCTAGGCCTACGATTGGGACCCCCTACCGAGACCCGCGGTTTGACACCGACAGTCATCTTCGTGGGTTTAATCCTTGATGGGTCTATGCCCATTTGCGCACTATATCCCGATAAAGCAGGTTCAGCTGCTTGCCGCCGTCCATTAGGACTCTAGTGAGGTGAAATCTGTCAATGATTGGGTCTAGAACCAATGCGGCGAATCCGCCATGGCGGATGCTAGTGGGTGGTCCTTGATCAAAAGTGATCAGGCGGAAGGCCACAGGTTGAACTTTGGGGCGCGGCTCCATTGCATATCGTCCCTTAGTGCACGCTTCCACTCCCTTTTGGGTATGTGGGTTGCGTATATCATGTTCACCGTCCGCACTTGTGGGGAAGCCCTTCCGTAAATCTATTGTTCGGCGGCCGGGCTCCTCCTCGTCATCGCTATACAGCCCCTTGTCATTGTTTTCGCATTTAACTTGCTGCTGCTTGAACACCCAACAATCCTGTTGGTGTGGTTGGCTAGTTTTTCGAAGTGCCGTGTATCCGCACGAGCGATCGAGTATTCGGTCCAAATTGGACGGGCCCGGAGTATTTCTTTTAAATGGCTTTTTCCGCTGACCGGGTTTAGAACCTATGAATCCGGAATTGACTGCCGTATCCTTAGCATTGTCGCCGTTAACGCGACGCTTGTGCTTGTTGCGATGCGACCTGCCATTTCTGTCCTTGGTATCTGAATTACTAGGGCTCTTGGTCATGTTGTTACTACGAGCTAGCCAGTTGTCCTCTCCCGCGCAAAAGCAGGTCATGAGTGTTGTGAGGGCTGCCATGGTTTTCGGCTTTTCCTGTCCTAGGTGCCGGGCAAGCCACTCGTCATGGATGTTGTGTTTGAAGGCTGCAAGGGCCTCTGCATCCGGACGGTCGGCGATTTGATTTTTCTTGGTTAGGAACCGTGTCGAGAATTATCGGCGATTCCTCTGGCTGCTGAATTATGTGGCTTAGGTCATCGGCGTTCGGTGGTCGCACATATGTGCCTTGGAAATTGTCAAGGAATGCGGCTTCCAGGTCTTCCCAACAACCAATTGACTCTGCTGGCAAGCTGTTAAGCCAATGCCGGGCTGGTCCTTTAAGCTTGAGTGGGAGGTATTTGATGGCGTGTAGATCATCACCGCGGGCCATGTGGATGTGAAGGAGATAGTCCTCGATCCAAACCGCAGGATCTGTTGTGCCATCGTATGATTCAATGTTTACAGGTTTGAAACCCTTAGGGATTTGATAATCCATCACTTCATCTGTGAAGCATAGTGGTTGTGCGGCGCCTCTGTATTGGGCTATATCACGACGCAGCTCAAATGAGCTTTGTCTATTGTGTTCGGCCCGGCCGGAGTTGCCATATCCGGCGTGACGGTTATCGTCACGTGTTGTGGGGCGCCCACGCGATCCGTAGATCGATCTTGTTTGCCTTGCCTTGTCCTCAATATATCTCGCAGGTGCTGGCGCATTTCCCAGCGCCTTGGTATTTTTGAGCGGCACCGGGTGCGGCTTGAGTTGAGGCTGAGAGGCCTCTCGTCGCATGACCACGAGGTGGCGGTCAGCCGTATCATGCCTTTGGTGATGTAGGTTTGGGTGCTTCCTCCTCAAATCGGGGTAGCAGCCTGCGTTTTGGGTAGCTCTTGGAGGGGCGCTTGAGTACATACTCTTCGGCCGCAAGGACTTCAGTCCATCTGTCAGCTAGCAAGTCTTGGTCAGCTCTAAGCTGTTGATGCTTTTTCTTGAGGCTGCTTGCCGTGGCCATAAGCCTGCGTTTGAAACGCTCTTGTTCGACGGGATCCTCGGGCATGACGAATTCGTCGTCGTCGAGGCTTGCCTCATCTTGGAGGAGGCATGTAATTATCGTCCTCTACCTATCTTTACGCCGCTCTCTCATGAGGGCTGGCTTCTCCATCCTCTGCGCTGAATCCTCTTTGGAGGGTTGTCTTCGCATTGTCCGGGGTGTTATTGTCTCCGTGCGGAATCACCGTTTTCTTTGTGGCGGGATTTTGAGCGGCGCTTGGCCGCCGGCGCTTAGGCTGTTTCTTGGAGGGTCATCCTCTGCTGTTCCATCGCCATTCCGTCTTTTGGGATGTCCACCATGTATATGTCGTATGGCGAGGTGGCTTTCGGTGCCTGTGGCGCTGGTTCTTAATCGTCTCTGCATCGTCGTCCATACCGTCGATGTCTTGAGTCGAAGTCGAGCATGTCGGTTAAATCATCGGCGGTGGCTACGAAGTGGGTGGTGGGAGGCTTTGAATTTCTTCGTCGTCCACATCCCAACCTTCCCGACCATAATCCGGCCAGGGCTCTCTGATAAAGAGAGACTTTAGTGAATTCAGGATGTCGGCAAAGGCGAGTCTTTGAAAGATGTCCGCAGTGAATTCCATGATCGGCGCCAATCGGATTCGATTGGCGGGGCGGAAGGCTCGAGTCGGAGAGGAGTCCGGCACCTTGGAGTCTGAGCCGCAAAGGGCCGGGTAGGTGTACGGCTCAATCGTCGTAGAGATCGCAGCCCCGAGGCGGTGTCCAGCCACCCGTCCTCGATCGGCGTGATCGGCTCCGAGCTAAAGGTCGGAGCGGAGACATCTGTGCGACCTCGAGGACACGTTGGTGGCGAGCTAGATCATGCCCCTCGTGACAATGCGGCGCGCTTGGCTGTGGCTCGAAACCGTCGAAGATCAAGTCTCCGCGGACGTCAGCCGTGTAGTTCAAACTTCCAAATCTGACACGGTGGCGGGCGTAGCTTTCAATCTGCTCGGATGGCTGCGAATTGGCTGCGGTGCAAAGCCGCTGAATACGAAGATCTGTCCAGGGAGAAAAGTCTCACCCTAGAGCGCATCGTTGTTGATGATTGGAGGAGCCATCGGGCCTAAAGATGACGACACAGAGGAACTCTCAATGAAAGCTCCAATGTCGGTGTCAAAACCGGCGGATCTCGGGTAGGGGGTCCCGACTGTGCGTCTAGGCGGATGGTAACAGGAGACAAGGTACACGGTGTTTTTACCCGAGTTCGGGCCCTCTCGATGGAGGTAAAACCCTACTCTGCTTGATTAATATTGATGATATGGGTAGTACAAGAGTAGATCTACCACGAGATCGAGAGGCTAAACCCTAGAAGCTAGCCTATGGTATGATTGTTGTTCGTCCTACGGACTAAAACCCTCCGGTTTATATAGGCACCGAAGAGGGTCAGGGTTACACAGATTCGGTTAGAATGGTAGGAGATCTACATATCCGTATCGCCAAGCTTGCCTTCCACGCCAAGGAAAGTCCCATCCGGACACGGGACGAAGTCTTCAATCTTGTATCTTCATAGTCCAGGAGTCCGGCCAAAGGTCATAGTCCGACTATCCGGACACCCCCTAATCCAGGACTCCCTCGCTCATTCTATTCTATATTCTCATCTTCTCTAAAACCCTCAGATGCCTCCGAGACGCGACACAGGATTTGTTTTCCCACCGGAGATCACTTAGTTGATTCAGCAGCAGAATGCCTTGATGCAAGCACTGGTACAGAACCAAGGCAACAACAACAACAACAACAACAACAACAACCCACCACCACCACCACCTGTTGACCATTTGACCCGTTTCTTGAGGCTGAATCCGCCGGTGTTTTCCAGTAGCACCGAGCCGATTGTTGTAGATGATTGGCTCCGCAAGGTTGGAAGGGAGTTGGCCACTACAGGATGCACAGATGAGGAGAGAGTGTGTTTTGCCGCACATCAGCTTGATGGACCCGCAGCATCATGGTGGGAGAATTACACAGCCACACACCCTATTGACACTGTCACATGGGACCAGTTTCAGCAAGCTTTTCGTAGTGCCCATGTCTCAGCAGGAGCTATGGCCATGAAGAAGCGTGAGTTTCGCAACTTGTGCCAAGGAGGACGCACTGTAGGCCAGTATGTGGAGGACTTTAGTAAGTTAGCACGTTATGCCCCAGATGACGTTGCTACAGATGCAGTTAAGAAGGAGAAATTTCTGGAAGGACTGAATGATGAGCTGAGCATGCAGTTGATGGTAGCAACCTTCAACAACTACCAGGAGTTGGTAGATCGTGCTCTTATGATTGAAGGGAAGCAGCAGCAGATTGAAAACCGCAAGAGGAAGTATGGACAAGGGAAGTACAATTCTGGAGCTCAGCAGAAGCTATGCTTTACCCCGAAACCGGGAGGACATTTTCAGCATACCCATGGAGGAGGGAATTCGCATAATCATAATGGCTCCAAGAATGGTAACGGGAATGGAGGAAGCAACGGACAGAACCGTACCAACCCGTCAACCCCAGCCAAGAGAGACCTGAGCCAAGTCACTTGCTTTAAGTGTCAGAAGACTGGACATTATGCCAATGAATGTCCTGAAGCCCAAAATGGAAATGGCAATGGAAGCTCTGGGAAGAAGCCGAACCCTTTCAGCAGGGGACGGGTGAACCACGTTAACATGGAGGAGGTTGAAGCCCGACCAGATGCATGAATAGGTAAGTTTTGGTTAAGTCAATTCTGCAATCGTTCTTTTTTAATCTTGGTGCATCGCATTCATACATATCAAGGGGATTTGTGGATAAGTATAAACTTCCCACCAAGGTTCTTAGAACACCTATGTTAGTAAGCTCACCAGGAGTGGAGCATATGGCTAGTCGTGGATGTTTTCAAGTGCCATTGAGCATAGGTAGGCATGTTTTCCCCACGGATTTAATCATTCTGGAATCGCAAGGTTTGGACGTGATTCTAGGTATGGATTGGCTATCGATGTATGGAGGAAACATCGATTGCGCCAGTAAGTCAATTTTGCTTACCACCCCAGAAGGAAGAAGAATCAAGTATGTGTCACGGCATGAGCCGAAGAGGACTCAAGTAAATTCCTTATCAGGAGTTGTGCAGGAGGAAGTACCAGTGGTGAAGGATTACCCTGACGTATTTCCGGAGGAGTTGCGGGCATGCCACGGATAGAGACATTGAGTTTTGATTGAGCTTTTCGAGCACAGGGCGATATCTAAGAGACCGTACGGATGCCCGCACAAGATTTGGAGGAAATTAAGAAGCAGATTAAGGAGTTACTGGATAAAGGTTTTATTCGCCCAAGTTCTTCACCTTGGGGATCGTCAGTACTTCTAGTGGAGAAGAAGGATGGATCATTGAGAATGGTTGTTGATTATCGAGGATTGAATGAAGTAACTATCAAGAATAAGTACCCGTTGCCGATGATCAATGATTTGTTTGACCAATTGCAAGGAGATAAGGTATTTTCCTAGATTGATTTGCGATCAGGATACCATCAGTTGAAGATTGGAGAGCAGGATATACCTAAGACGGCTTTTACCACCAGGTACGGGCTGTACGAGTATACCGTTATGTCATTTGGTCTGACTAACGCACCTGCCTATTTCATGAACATGATGAACAAGGTGTTTATGGAGTTTTTGGATAAGTTCGTCGTGGTGTTCATTGATGATATTTTGGTCTACTCGAAGAATGAAGAGGAGCATAAGGAACATTTGCGTTTGGTACTTGAGAAGCTCAGAGAACATCAGTTATATGCCAAGTTCAGCAAATGTGAGTTTTGGTTGAAGGAAGTTGGACTCCTCGGACACGTTATATCCAGAGAAGGAATAGCAGTAGACCCCACCAAGGTTGTCACTGTGACAAACTGGGAAGCCCCAACGACTGTTGGAGAGATCTGGAGTTTCCTTGGACTGGCAGGATACTACCGAAGATTCATTGAGAATTTCTCGAAGATTGCGAAACCCATGACGGAGTTGTTGAAGAAGGATACCAAGTTCAAATGGACTGAAGAATGTGAGGCTAGTTTCCTGGAGTTAAAGAAACGTTTGGTTACATCACCAGTGTTGATTTTGCCAGATCAGAGCAAAGATTACGAGGTATATTGTGACGCATCATGTCGAGGACTTGGAGCAGTGCTTATTCAGGAGGGAAGAGTTGTTTCGTATGCTTCACGACAGCTTAAGCCCCATGAGATGAATTATTCCACACATGATTTGGAATTAGCAGCAGTAGTGCATGCATTGAAGACTTGGAGACATTTTCTCATTGGAAACCATTGTGAGGTGTACACGGATCACAAGAGTTTGAAGTACATCTTCACGCAGAAGGAGTTGAATCTCAGGCAAAGGAGATGGTTGTAGCTCATCAAGGATTATGATATGAGATTGCATTATCAACCCGGAAAGGCTAACGTAATAGCAGATGCGTTGAGCCGTAAGAGCCATGTCAGCACACTAATGACCGGAGGGTTACCAAAGGAGTTAGCCGAGGATCTTCGAGAGCTATGTTTGGAGATAGTTCCGAGAGGCTATGTAGCAGCATTGGAGATTCAGTCTACTCTGATGGATAAGATCAGAGAAGCTCAGAAGACTGACAAGGAGGTTGCCTCTATTAAGGAGAAAATGAGCAAGGGAAAAGCTAAAGGATTTCATGAGGATGAACACGATACCTTATGGTTTGAGAACCGCGTTTACGTGCCTAATGATCCAGAGATCAGAAAGTTGATTTTGCAAGAGGTCCATGATTCGCCGTACTCGATTCACCCAGGAAATACCAAGATGTATTTGGATTTGAAGGACATTTTCTGGTGGACCGGAATGAAGAAGGATATTGCGGAGTACGTAGCAGTTTGTGATGTATGTCAGAGAGTGAAGGCAGATGTAAGGGCATATTTATCCCTTAGGTGTTTTGGTGATTGATGACAATGCTTTTGTGGACTAATCGTGTGCCTTGAGTTTCTTAGACGCTTCATCACTAGGCACGAGACGATTCGATGCCCCTCGAAGACTATTGAAGATAGCGTTGTTCTACGTTTCTTTTTGGTGGATTTGAGTCGTAGGAGAGCCTTACTATTAAGAGGGGGTCCGCGTCGGAAAGGTTCGGGTGGAATCATCACGTACACATGTCTTTCCTTTCCGTTGCACTTTGGAGAGTCTCACCATTTTCCTAGTTGTGCTTGATCTGACGGCTACTGCTGTTCTTGCGGTAGTACTGCTCTATGGAGCGGTAGTACCGCAAGCACTTGCGGTAGTACCGCTCGGGGTCATGCTAGTACCGCTCCTCTGGAGCCTTAGAACCGTAGCCCCCAGGCCTAGTGCTGCACCGATACGGTAGTAGGGGTGGATGTAATTTTTTTACATCCGCGCTGCTGCAGTAATACCAAGACGTCGTCTTGTGATAGTATACATGTGGTGTACGGTAGTACCACTGCCTTAGAGTCGTAGTACCGTGGCCCTCATACCTTGTACCGCTGCGTCGCGGCAGTAGGAGCGGATGTATGTTTTACATCTGCGCCTCGTGCGCGGTAGTACCGCGTCGGGTTTTTGCACTATTTCTTTTTCAGCGGAAGTAGGCATGGATGTATTTTATTTCATCCGCGCTCTTCGTAGGCTTTGACTTCCCTGCCTTGCGGTAGTACCACAAGGGGGAGCGGTAGTACCACGCAAGCGGTAGTACTGCTCTCAGTCAGGCTAGTCCCGGCCTCTGCTGCTGCCGCGGAAGTACCGTGGCCCTCCACGGTAGTACCGCGTGGCCTTGCAGTAGTACCGCGCTCCTGGAGCGGTAGTACCGCATGTCGCAGGCTGAACTTGTGGATAACGGTTGGATCTCTTCCTTGACTATAAAAGGGGTGTCTCCTACCTCTACTTGACCACCTCTTCCATTTCTAAGCTCCATTGTTGCTCCAAGCTCCATTTTCGCCCGATCTCTCTCCCTAGCCAATCAAACTTGTTGATTTGCTCGGGATTGGGTGACAAGGGCCCGATCTACACTTCCACCAAGAGATATTGATCCCCCACTTATCCTAAGCGGATCTTGTTACTCTTGGGTGTTTGAGCACCCTAGGCGGTTGAGCTCACCTCGAGCGATACTCCATTGTGGTGAAGCTTGGCGGTGGTGTTGGGAACCTCAAGTGTTGTGGAGATTGCCCCAACCTTGTTTGTAAAGGTTGATCGCCGCCTTCAAGGGCACCAATAGTGGAATCACGGCATCTCGCATTGTGTGAGGCGTGAGGAGATTATGGTGGCCCTAGTGGCTTCTTGGGGAGCATTGTGCCTCCACACCGCTCTAACGGGACGTACTTCCCTTAAAAGGAAGGAACGGTAACACATCCTCGTCTTCACCGGCTCCACTCTTGGTTATTTCGTTGCCTTTACTTTTGCAAGCTTACTTGTGTTGTATCTATTGCTTGCTTGTGTGCTAGTTGTGTTTGCATCATATAGGTTGTCCACTTAGTTGCATATCTAGACAACCTATTTTGTCGCATGAGTTTAAATTGTTAAAGAAAAGCTTAAAATTGTTGGTTGCCTATTCACCCCCCCTCTAGTCAACCATATCGATCCTTTCAGTGAGCATCAAAAGCCGTAGGATTGTTACAGCCATTGCCGATACCGAATGGAAGTGGGATACACTAGGCATGGATTTTATCACGGGATTGCCGGGACCCGTTCAGGCTATGACTCGATATGGGTGCGTAGTTGATCGCTTGACGAAGGTAGCTCATTTCATCGATGAAGACTACTTATAGCGGTGCTAAGTTAGCAAAGATATACATGACCAGGATCGTATATGCGCATGGAGTTCGAGGAGCATTGTATCGAACGGAGGAACCCGGTTTACCTCAATGTTACGGAATCGGTTGCACAAAACTTTGGGTACCAGGCTAGAGTTGAGACAGCCTTTCATCCATGAGCAGACGGATGGCGAGAGAGTCAATCAGATATTGGAGGATATGCTGAGAGCTTGTGCACTAGATTATGGATCTAGTTGGGATGAAAACTTGCCATATGCGGAGTTATCTTACAACAACAGTTATCAATCTAGTTTGAAGATGGCCCCTTTCGAAGCCTTGTACGGAAGGAGGTGCATAACACCATTATCGTTGGACGAAGTTGGAGACCGCCAGTTGTTTGGACCAGATTTGATTAAGGAGTCTGAACAGAAGGTGAAGTTGATTCACGATAGGCTCAAGGTAGGCCAGTCCAGGAAGAAGAGCTATGCAGATTCTAAACGCAAGGAGACAGTGTACGAAGTCGGAGATAGAGTCTATCTTCATGTATCTCCACTTCGAGGAGTTAAGCGCTTTGGAGTTAAGAGGAAATTAGCGCCATGTTTTGTGGGACCATACAAAGTTTTGGAGCGTATGGGAGAAGTTGCTTACAAGTTGGAGTTGCTCGAAGGATTGTCAGGAGTTCACGATTGTTCCACGTCTCCCAGTTGAAAAAGTGCCACGCAGAGATGGCTGATATACCGCTAAGAGATACAGTGCCGTTGGAAGTGATTCAGCTGGATAGAGATTTGACCTACAAGAAGAAACCAGTCAAGATTCTCTAGTATGCCAGCCGAGTCACCCGCAACAAGGTTATCAAGTTTTGCAAAGTTCAGTGGAGCCACCACACAGAGGATGAAGCCACCTGGGAGCGAGAGGAAGATCTGCTGAAGGACCACCCTCACCTATTTTCTAGCCAACCCGAATCTCGAGGGCGAGATTCATCTTAAGGGGGGTAGGTTTGTAACATCCCAAATTTTCAATTTAGAATGTTATACACTAGTTCATCAATGCATATCATATTTTCTTGTTTTTGACCTGATCCAAAAATTGTACGCAACTCAAGGACCCACGGAGAGAGTTGGGATTTCGTTATTTTCATATTTGAGTTTTCTCAAATTTTGAAAATAGGATCATTTGATTTTATTTATTTTATCTTCAATTATTCCAATTATAAAAATAAGAGAGAGGAATAAAATGACTTTCCCAAAATAAAGGAATATTGAGGATTTAATTAAAAAAATCAAATAAGATTAATTTCGGAGTTTTTGCCTATTTTATTTGAATTTAGGAAAATTGCACATTTTTCAAAAATTGCATTTTAGGGCCAAGAAAATGTTCTTCTCGTTCTAAATATTTTATTTAGACGGGGAAAATTTATTTTGGCATTTTTAGAATTTTATTTTATTTTCTAGGATTTTCTTAGTTTCGGCGGATTTTTTTTTAAACGCCTGTGCTGACCGGGCGAAGGCCAGCCCAGCCAGCCAGGCTTTCATTGCCGTCTTCCTCTCTAGATTGGGACCGGAGTCCCGATCGCCGCCGAGTCCGAGAGGACCACGCCTCCCCGCCCCCTCTTAAGCCACCGCCGCCGCATCTCCCCCCCCAAAAGCCGCCTGGTCCCCCTGGAGCTCCCAAGCGCCGCCTCCGCCGCCCGCCAAGATGCCGCCTTGCGCCTTGTAAATCACCGCCTTGAGCCGCTGCCACCGCCGTTCGCCGCAGCTGCAAGTCGCCCGCCGCCATCGCCCGCCCCACCGGAGTTCCGCCGGAGCCGCCGGACTTCGCCGGAGCCCCGAGCCGAGGTAGCTGCGCCGCTGCCCGGTTTTCTGAAGAAAACCGATTCGCTTTTTTTAGAAATCCCTAGGTTTTTTTTATTTTGTAGTTCGGTTTATTTTTTTTAGCGAGCGTTCGCTCGTTCGTTCGTTTAACGGACGAATTCACCGTTTAGTTTCAGTTAACGAACGTCCGTTCGTTAATCTGTTCGTCAGTTTTCTTTTCTCGGATTTTTCCGCGATTATTTCTAATCCGATTTTCGTTTTAGTTTATCTTTTCGCTCGTTTATCGGAATCAGGCGATTCAAGCGCCTAGAGTTTCGTCTCGAAACCCTCTTTCCGTTTAACCAACTCAAACAAGTTTTTGCATCTGTAAAATTTGACTTAGGTCCAGATTAGTAAACGAAGCTTGTTTCTTTCGCCGTTTGTTTTTCGTTGCTTCGGTTGTTTCGATTCTTTTTGCAAACCCGAGTTCTTAAGTTGAACTTTCTGTTTAGATCTTTTGTTTAAGTTTTCCATGTGCATTAGATGAGTACTTATTATATGCTTGTTTGTTTGCATTAGAGTACCCGGAGTGCGCCGCTTGCTACTTCGAATCGCTAGGTTTCACGGATCATCAGCAAGTCAAGTAACACTTGATCATATCCCTTTCATATCCAGTTTTTATGCATTAGATCAATCCTCAAACATTGCACCATTAGTATCTAATTAAATTATGGGGTTTGGGAAAGTAGATGAGGTAGTACCTATTACCTGTTTTATTATCAAACCTTTGGGAGTTACTTCTACGTTTTCTTATATTGCCATGCTATGCTAGTAGACGTGGATTGGGTGAGTGTATCCATGACATATGTGAGTTTGTTAATTAATGGTTTATTTAAGGTGGCAACTTTAATACACATCTGGGTGGATTGAGGTACCTGGGTATTCTAGGATTGCTTGTTTTTCTTTATGGACCGCCACCCAGGCTCAAAGGGATCATGAGATTATTCATGCTAGAAACTTCCGTGTGCAGCCACAAGCTACTATGGGCTCTAGCATAGTTGATTAAGTCGTGCGAACTCTTACAATGGTAGACTAGCAGATGTAGGGGATGTAGGTGTACCAGTCTACCCATCATAAGGTGCTAGCGCTTCTGAAAGACTATGTCTCGGTCATCCGTTTCTCAAACACCATGTAGTGCGAGAATCCCAATGGAGGAGATCGAGTCTTGTGGGGAAAAGTGTGCAAACCTTTGCAGAGTGTATAAACTAATCATGGTTAGCCGTGTCCCGGGTTATGAACATTTTGAGTATCTAGTATTTGGATTATCATGTGAATCTCATCATGTTACTTTAATTAAAATTGTTGGGTTTTAATGATGATGCTTAATTGGGATTAAGAATGCTGTCAACCATTCTCAATGTTTAACAACCACCATGATAGTTAAATAAAATTTATTCCTTTGCAATAGGGAAAAATCGGCTTTACACAAAAACTGTAACCATAGAGCTTTCCACCAGCCATATATGCATGTAGTATACCCTATTTCAGTTCATTACTCTCTATGTGTTACATTGCCAGCATATTCCATGTGCTGACCCATTTTCGGGCTGCAACGTTCATGTTGCAGACTTTTCAGACGACGAGTAAGGTGCCTTTTGGTCGTGGTTCTATACTCAATGATGCCGTTGGAGTTGATGGACTCGCTTATCTTCCAAGCCTTCCGTTGTTATCGTTATTAGATGGCCTTAAGCCATATTTATTGTAATAAGTTCTCTCTTGAGACATTCGATGTAATAAGTGTGTGATTGCTACTCTGTTATAAATCCTTCAAGTACTGTGCGTGTCAGCATTACTGATCCAGGGATGACGTTGAAGCACAGAGATCAGACTGTTTGAGGTCTGGTCGCTACAGCCTTTTTCTATCCACCCCCTCCCTCCCTCCGGCCGCACGCCCTTCCATTCTTCCCCACTCTTCCCTCGCCGCCGTCGCCGCTGCCATTGTAGCTGCGCAGCTCGGGCGCGCGCTCGCCCAACCCCTTCCCCACGGCGGATCCGGTCGGTCTTGAGCTCGCCCGGCTGTGGGAGGCCGCGCCGCGCCATGGACTGGCCGGGCACCGGGCCGGAAGGCCCTGGCAGGGCCGCAAGGCCACATGCAGGCAGTGGCTCCTCCTCTAGCCGTTCGGGTCTACACCGTCGGTGGTCCGCCGACAGATACACGAATGGCGGTCGGCCGGGCTCGGTGCTAGCCCAAAAGCTCGTCGGCGCACCGTTGCCGCTCATTAAGTGCGACCACTGCCCAAAGAAGGTCGTGCGCGCGTGTCTACAACGCCGGAACTTCCCGGATGGGTGTTCATCAAGTGCTTAAATGATGGGGTATGTGCTTTTTTAACTTCGGTTTGTGCTCTAGATTTGACTAGTTGTGCTAACTTCATATTTTGTTGTGTAGAATGGATGCAAGTTTTGGTATTGGAAAAAAGAGTACATTGATATATTGATAGAGCACAATTTAGTAGATGTTCATGCACTTTTAGCTAGCATAGAGGCTGTAGATGAGACAAGTGCACTTGTTGCTAGAGTAGAGGCTAGACACGAGACTAGATGCGAGGAAGCAACCTCTACTTCTTTAGACTCAAAGAAGAAAGAAAACACGCAAGTTGGAGGCGGCTCTTCCGTAGATCAACAATGAATGCATCGAGAAGACACTAATCCAACTTACAGGAGCAATTATGGAAGTTGGATATCTTCTAAAATGTATTCATGTGGTTCTTGTTTTCTTTGGTCTTACTTTTCTTGTCAAAATTTGATGATGTATTCCCATGTATCAAGAATGAACGATAAAAAAAGTTTAAGAGCTTGCAAAGAAAAAAGTACGCGGACAGGATGCGGCCGGGATGCGTCCGCGTGTTGGGTGCACGGCCACCGCATCCTAAAAACGGCCCGGACACGATCCCATTGCCCTATCCAAACGGACAGAATCCGGACAAAACGGACGTCCGTTTGAGGCCGCGCGCTGGAGTTGGTCTTAATGCTTTGCCCCCATTGAGGGACCCTTTTGTCATTGTCGAGCGAAGGCATAAACTCTTCCAACAATAACAATAGAGAATCCAATTCTTGCGAGGCAGCAGTGGTTAGGCAGTTCCGCAGGTTAGAGACTAAAGCATCAGGTAGGATAGACTCGGACATACTGTTTGGTGGAGTGTGCGAATAGGTTGGGCGTGGCTACTAGCAAGTCGCCGGACATTATACATTTGGGTTAGTCAACCATTCCAAACCGTTGGATGAAGATCCTACGACGCCAAACCCTTCTTCTTCCTCACATCTTCTTCTTCCTCAGCAAACCACCCCACGGGCCGCCGCCCCCCACCACCCGCGACCGCCTCGCCGCCTTTCCCTCCCTGAACCACCCCCCACCGCCGGTCTTCCGCCACCCCCGGCCATCCCTCTAGCCCCGCCCGCGTTTAGTTTTTTCTCCGGTGAAGCCCCACCACCGCCGTCCACCACCTCCCCCACCGTAAACCCTAAGATAGATAATGTGGTAGCTCTCCGGCGAGCACCTTCCTTCTCCTTCTTCCCCTTCGGCCTTCTGCCGGCGAGTTTCTTCGGGAATCTCAAATCGACTGGCCCATTAGCTAAAGTCAGTTGATTGACGTTTAGCTATTGTGGAATAAATTAGGGAAGGCCGTTGCAATAGAGGAGGGGTAGAGCCAAGTGTCGACACAAAAGTAGGTGTATTGACCGTTAACTAATAATAGGTGTAAGCGGTTGAGTTTTTTTTTTTTTTTTTTTTTTTTTTAGAAAAGAGGGATGACCCCCGGCCTCTGCATCCGGGAGATGCATACGGCCATTTTATTGATTATTCTCGAGGACCTTACAAAGTATTACAACAATAAGTCTGAATCCACCATCTTGGCAACACATGCCACTACTCCTACCCAAAATGATGAAGGGGTGCTAGCTGGGCCACTACCCAAACCACTCACCTAAGTCTAACATCAAAAGCCGGACACCGAAACATATTCGGAATCCCCAGCCGAGCCACATACCGGGTCTGGGGCACAATCCGGTCAGACACACTCGTGTGTCGTCGCCACCATCTTCCGCAGGTCCATCTTCAGATCATATTGAGGTTTCTACCTTGTCTAGCCACTCAGCCATCGGCGTCACCATGACGCCAGACAGCAACTTCCTCTGCGAGTCCATCTCCGCGCATCGGACGGCGAACCTCCACAGCGCCATGCCGCCGATCCTCGCCGCCATCAATGAGTGAGATGAAGTACCGCTCCACCAAAGAAACCATCCGCTAGTCCCTTGAAGCAAGGCGCGGCACCAAGTAAACGCCAAGCGCACCGCCACCACGCCACCAGCAGCCCGCCACCAAGAGCTGTTCTCAGCCGCCGCCTTCAAGAAGGAGCACGACACCGAGGTGTCGTCGGCGCTAAAACAGGGAACAAAAGCTTTCGCCATAGCTCGAGGAGGAGGCGGAAGGAGAGATCCACCCAAAGCCTCCGGGAAGGTATCGGCGCCAAAGCGTCGACTTTGAAACGCCCGCGCCAGCCAAGGTTTCCCGAACCTCACCCGACGCCAGATCCGCCGGGCCGCCATAGGAACGCGAAAGCAGCCGCCAAGGCCAGCGCCCGGCATGGACCGGGACAGATCGGAGCAGGCGGATGTTCTACATGGAGCCATGACGGATTGCGAAGCCGCCATCTGCGTCAGCGTCTGCAGCCCCACGCCCGCCAGCGGCCGTGGGAGGCTGCCCACAGCTCCCTTGGCGCAGCCGCCCGGCTACACCGCGCCCACCGGCCGGGCCGCCGCCTGGGAGCCAAGGCCCTCAACTGAGAGGAGGCGCCAGATCCCGCCGCCACCATCATTGGGGCGAGCACCCGCGCCTCGGAGGCCCTCAGGAGGGCGGCGGAGGAGGAGGCGAGAAGCGGCGGCGCTAGGGTTGGCCCCCGAGTCGCCCCAGAGGAGGCGACGCGGGGGTGATGGTGTGCTCGCGGTTGAGTTTGGGAACACCGAATACAAAATGCACACTGCGGACTTAGTTTCATACACTATTCTTTTTTAAGCAATGGTCAATATGTTTGGTTGTTAATTAACTCTCAATAAGCGTGCGGCGATCATATGGAGATGCATGTTCACGGTTGTTAGACATGTTTTCGTTCTTGATGGGGTTGAGCATGAAGTTCTTCCGAGCAAAATAGTTTCTCCATTAAAACTGTGCCGTGGTTATGTGAACAGCAACCGGTACTAAAAATCTGGTCCTCTTCCTAGTTTCCAAGTGGTGTTGCGTTTGAACATATATAAGATTACAGAATGGAAAGAAATTTTTTGTTCTATTTATCCTATTTAAAAAAATATATGCATCTGAATCACTGCATGTGGTATGGATACACCAGACATTAGCTTTCCCGTAAGCATGACTCTACCATGGAGTTGAAATGAAATAAATGGGAGTTATACAGCACGTCGTCCTGCCTGTACATACATTCTACCTCCTAATACACTCGAGCCAGCAACTGCAAAATGATCATGTGTGTGACGTGTCCAGCATACAGCTTCCCATGTCCACTAAACACCAAATAGCTAGAAAAAGGCAAGTGAAAAAGAGTAAAGCTGCACACGATAAAGTGGCACTGAAGGACGAAATATGAAGCAAACATACTAGTTGGATCAGAATATGAAGATAAAGTTGTGACTGGGCGAAATAAGAATGGCAGTAAACATGGAGGCAAGAAACTAAGTCTGTCGTCCGTGATCACAATCACATTGATCGACCAACAGAACAACAGAAGCATGCATGCATGCACCAAAGAGGAAATTGCTGCCAGTGCCATATAACGGCAAGACCTAATTAGGCTAATTAGGTAGAGGACTAGAGATAGCAGCTACGGATCTAAGCGTCTGACATACATACTTGGGTAGGCAAACTGCATAATAATCACTTAATCAGTAGAGTACTACTGCATGCAATACTAATAGCCAGTGGCTAAATAACTAGGCTAATAAGATCCGTGAGCGTGAGCGATCTCCTCGGCTTGGAGGCTGCACCCGGAGTAGCACGCGGCCGCAGATTCCTCGTCGAAGACGCAGGAAGGCAACGGAGGCAGATCGTGAGAACTACTGCTCATCTGCCCCGCGCATAGATCAAGTTCTTCCACCTGATGCGCTCCGGCGTAGTAGCAGCTCATCACCTCCTGCAGGGCCTGCGCTGCCGGAAGCTCCATCGCCGTCACCTCGCCAGCGGCGCCGGCGAACTCGCCATGGCCAACGCCGCCGCAGCCCTCCTCGTGCTGCACGAGCGCGGCCTGGTGCAGGCTGACCTGCGCCTTGAGGAACTTGACGTAGTGGATGGCCTGCTCCAGCATGGAGACGGTGTCCATCTTGCTGCCGCCGGGCACGAGGCTGCGGAGCACGCGGAAGCGGTCGCTGATCCGGTGCCGACGCTCCCGCGCCGCAACGCTCTGGGGGTCAGTCGAGAGCTTCGCGCCGGGGCGGCGCCGTCCGGCACCGCCCCTGCTGACCCGGCTCTCCGCGAGCGCGGCGGGCGGGTAGTGGTGGAGGAGGAGAGGCGGCTGCGGGTGGACGGGGAAGCTGTAGCCGTGTGGGTCATGGATGTTTTCGTAGTGATATGGATCCATGGCAAGCTAGGAAGGATGCGTGGCTAGGTGTTGTCTAAACCACTGTGTGCTGCTGGTTTCAGCCCTAGAGTAGCTATGTGTTTGGGGTGGAGCCGTGGAGGGTGCTGTTGTATTTATACTGAGCGTGGGATCGGATATCCACACGGGACAAGCGAGCTTATAAACATATGTGGAATGTAACCTCAGTTTTGGCTGATAGTTGTCTGATTCCTGCAGTGCATGTGATACAACATCGAATTTCCAGGGATCAACCAGGACCCTAGGATTGGAGAAGTAAAAAATCGCCTTTATTAGAAGGCACTAGGGGCACACACAATTGCTCATTGACATTATTTAATATAGGAATAGTGATTGAGAGAAAAGACTATTTTCTGTCAAAATTGTCACTCGGTATACTATTTTTTTCTAGAAACACGGGTTATAATGTAAACTCACACGCCACATTCACGGCACCATACACACGGACGATGCTTCGGTGCCTTAAAACACCTACCTTTGTGTCTATGACATGTGGGTCCAACAGGTGTCTGGCCCACATGTCAGTGAACCAAAGGCAGGTGCCTTTAAGGCACCTACCGAAGATAGGATCGGAAGTGCGAAGCTTCAAGATTGACGAAGTCATCACATATGCCTCATTGCCATCGATAGAAAATCATCTAGCAAAGAAAGAATAATTTACATTAGTGACATACCAAAGCGTCAAACATGCAGTTTGGTCAGTGATAGGCTTGGGGATACCGCACCGCCACCCTCCAACCCATCCAATAGTTGGTCTCAATATACAGTTATATCATAATTAGTATTATATTTAATAAATAATATTTGCATGCCTCCAAAATTGTGTGGCACTTACAGTTTGATTAACAACATATCAGACTAATGGTTGTTAGGATCGGAGCCCTGGGCAACCCGTCCAAAAAAATTGGTCGTTGACCAAACTTGGTTGCCCATTTGGATGGCCACCAATTATTTGGTGCACACACCTAACAGTTCCTCAGTTCAATTCTATGTCCAAATGTTGGAGAGATACCGGTGACTGAATCGTTAGCCAGTTATTTGGCCTGCCAAAGTTTAGCGGGGCACTGGCACGAACCAAACATACCCTTAGTTATGTTAAGCCATAATCCATTTTTCATAGGCTATACGTTAGTCACCTCAAACAAAAATTGGTGTAAGTTGATTCCACGCACAAGTTTTATTTTTCACCCCCTTAAAAACTTCGCTATATATGTCTGGAATGTGGTGTCCGGACCACTGTGTCAATTTTTATCATCCAATGAGGATCTCTATCAGTCTGTGAAATGGTCCGGACATCCGTTTTCCCGTAAACAGGAACTAAACTGGGGGATCTATGCGGGAGTCTAGAAATGCAATTGACCAACAAAAAGCCCTCACGTGGTCTTCCTCTCTTTTCTCTCTCTTCACATGGATGGTCTCCCTCTCCTCTCTCTCCTCCGAACCGGACATCACACCATGATATCCCATCACATGCATGGTCCTCCTCTACTATCTCTCCTCCCAACCAGATTAGTTTGATTAATTTGTGAACAATGTTGGATGGCTCCCTCCCGCAGCATGTCCGCGGACCATGCCCGGAGATAAAAACAACCATTGTTTTTGAAAATAATGTTGAACCCCTATGTATCGAGCGATGTACACTGTCATATTATTATATTATTCAACAAAGCCTTACAGGATAAAACATCAATCCTTCCTTCCGAATCCACGTTCTATGCGACAAAAGTCACTCCACCAACAAACTTGATGATAATGGTGGTCATGATCAGTGCCGCATGTCATGACCTCACCCCTACACATACCATCTAAAACTAGAGCACCAGTTATGAAGGAAATATGCCCTAAAGGCAATAATAAAGTTATTATTTATATTTCCTTATATCATGATAAATGTTTATTATTCATGCTAGAATTGTATTAACCGGAAACTTAGTACATGTGTGAACATATAGACAAACAGAGTGTCACTAGTATGCCTCTACTTGACTAGCTCGTTGATCAAAGATGGTTAAGTTTCCTAGCCATTGACATGAGTTATCATTTGATTAACGGGATCACATCATTAGAGAATGATGTGATTGACTTGACCCATCCGTTAGCTTAGCACTATGATCGTTTAGTTTATTTCTATTGCTTTCTTCATGACTTATACATGTTCCTATGACTATGAGATTATGCAACTCCCGAATACCGGAGGAACACTTAGTGTGCTATCAAACATCACAACGTAACTGGGTGATTATAAAGATGCTCTACAGGTGTCTCTGATGGTGTTTGTTGGGTTGGCATAGATCCAGATTAGGATTTGTCACTCCGTGTTTCGGAGAGGTATCTCTGGGCCCTCTCGGTAATGCACATCACTATAAGCCTTGCAAGCAATGTGACTAATGAGTTAGTTGCAGGATGATGCATTACGGAACGGTAAAGAGACTTGCCGCTAACTAGATTGAACTAGGTATTGAGATACCAACGATCGAATCTCGGGCAAGTAACATACCGATGACAAAGGGAACAATGTATGTTGTTATGCGGTTTGACCGATAAAGATCTTCGTAGAATATGTAGGAACCAATTTGAGCATCCAGGTTCCGCTATTGGTTTTTGACCGGAAGTGAGTCTCGGTCATGTCTACATAGTTCTCGAACCCGTAGGGTCCGCACGCTTAGCGTTCGGCGACGATTGGTATTATGAGTTTATGTGTTTTGTTGTACCGAAGGTTGTTCGGAGTCCCGGATGTGATCACAGACATGACGGGGAGTCTAGAAATGGTCGAGACATAAAGATGGATATATTGGACGACTATATTCGGACACCGGAAATGTTCCGGAGAAGTTTCGGATAAAACTGGAGTGCAGGAGGGTTGTCGGAACCCCCCGGGGGAACTAATGGGCCACATGGGCCTTAGTGGAGAGAGAGAGGGGCGGCTAGGGCAGGCCGCTCGCCCCCTCCCCTTAGTGCAATTGGACTAGGAAGGGGGGGCGGCGCCCCCCTTTCCTTCTCCCTCTCTCCCTCTCCTTCCTTTTCCCTCTATTCCCTTGTTGGAAACCTACTAGGAATAGGATTCCTAGTAGGAATCCTACTTGGGGCGCGCCCCAGGAGGGCCGCCCGGCCTCCCCTTGCTCCTTTATATACGGGGGCAGGGGGGCACCCTAGGACACACAAGTTGACAGTTGTCTTAGCCGTGTGCGGTGCCCCTCCACTGATTTCCACCTCGGTCATATCGTTGCAGTGCTTAGGCGAAGCCTTCCGCCGGTAACTTCATCATCACCGTCACCACGCCGTCGTGCTGACGAAACTCTCCCTCGACCTCAGCTGGATCTAGAGTTCGTGGGACGTCACCGAGCTGAACGTGTGCAGATCGCGGAGGTGCCGTACCTTCGGTTTTAGGATCGGTCGGATCGTGAAGACGTACGACTACATCAACCGCGTTGTCATAATGCTTCCACTTTTGGTCTAGGAGGGTACGTGGACACACTCTCCCGCTCGTTGCTATGCATCTCCTAGATGGATCTTGCGTGTGCGTAGGATTTTTTTTGAAATTACTGTGTTCCCCAACAGTGGCATCCGAGCCAGGTTTATGCGTAGATGTTATATGCACGAGTAGAACACAAAGAGTTGTAGGCGATAATAGTCATACTGCTTACCAGCATGTCATATTTTGGTTCGGCGGTATTGTTGGATGAAGCGGCCTGAACCGACATTACGCGTACGCTTACGCGAGACTGGTTCTACTGACGTGCTTTGCACACAGGTGGCTGACGGGTGTCAGTTTCTCCAACTTTAGTTGAATCGAGTGTGACTATGCCCGGTCCTTGTTGAAGGTTAAAACATCACACTTGACGAAAAATCGTTGTGGTTTTTGATGCGTAGGTAAGAACTGTTCTTGCTAAACCCATAGCAGCCACGTAAAAATTGCAACAACAAGTAGAGGACGTCTAACTTGTTTTTGCAGGGTATGCTGTGATGTGATATGGTCAAGACGTGATGATATCTCATTTTGATGTTTATCCTTTATGCATCTTATTTTGCTTAGTTCGGCGGTAGCATTGTAAGATGATCTCTCACTAAATTTCAAGGTACAAGTGTTCTCCCTGAGTATGCACCATTGCGAAAGTTCGTCGTGCCGAGACACCACATGATGATCGGGTGTGATAAGCTCTACATTCACATACAACGGGTGCAAACCAGTTTTGCACACGCAGAATACTCGGGTTAAACTTGACGAGCCTAGCATATAAAGATATAGCCTCGGAACACTGAGACCGAAAGGTCGAGCGTGAATCATATAGTAGATATGATCAACATAGTGATGTTCACCATTGAAAACTACTTCATCTCACGTGATGATCGGACATGGTTTAGTTGATTTGGATCACGTGATCACTTAGATGATTAGAGGGATGAGTTCTTAAGTAATATGCTTAATTGAACTTTAATTTACCATGAACTTAGTACCTCATAGTATTTTGCATGTCTATGTTGTTGACGATAAGGCCCGTGCTACTGTTCCGTTGAATTTTAATGCGTTCCTAGAGAAAGCTAAGTTGAAAGATGATGGTAGCAACTACACGGACTGGGTCCGTAACTTGAGGATTATCCTCATTGCTGCACAGAAGAATTACGTCCTGGAAGCACCGCTAGGTGCTAGGCCTGCTGCAGATGCTACTGATGACGTTAAGAACGTCTGGCAGAGCAAAGTTGATGACTACTCGATAGTTCAGTGTGCCATGCTTTACAGCTTAGAACCGGGACTTTAACGACGTTTTGAACGTCATGGAGCATATAAGATGTTCCAGGGGTTGAAGTTAAAATTTCAAGAAAATGCTCGGATTGAGAGATATGAAGTCTCCAATAAGTTCTATAGCTGCAAGATGGAGGAGAATAGTTCTGTTAGTGAACATATACTTAGAATGTGTGGGTACTGAAAGTGCTAGTTATCGACTAGAGGGGGGGGGTGAATAGGCGATTTTTATTAAAGTCTTCAAAACATGAGAATTTCGAAGACAAACAATAGAAATGAACCTATTGATATGCAGCGGAAGGTAGACTACAATAAGCAAGCCATAGTCAAGTATTCAATGAAGTGAAAGCATGAAGACTAATAGCAGCTAGGTAGTAAAGATCAGGATGGAAGATAGTATGAAGGCAAACAACGATAGAAGTCACACAGTGAAGTCAAACAGGTAACACAGGCAGGCAATGACTTCACGAAGACAAATTGTAAATAAAGAGAGGGAGAAGATGGAACCAGTCGCTTGGCGAGGACAAGGATTTGTTGGACCAGTTCGATTCTTTGTGACAACTAGACGTCTGGTTAGGGAGGCTGAGATTTAACTCAGAAGACCGTGTCTTCACCTTATTCCCCTTGAGCTAAGGACACCCAGTCCTCGCCCAATCACTCTGGTAAGTCTTCAAGGTAGACTTCCAAACTTTCACAGACTTTGTTCACCGGCGATCCACAATGACTCTTGGATGCTCAGAACGCGACGCCTAACCGGCTGGAGGATTCACAGTCCTCAAGTGTGACAAGTCTTGAGTCACGCAGACGAAAGACTTCAGTGATGCCTAACACTCTTTGGCTCTGGGTGTTTGGGCTTTGTCCTCGCAAGGATTTCTCTCTCTCTCAAAAGCTTCGGAGGTGGGTTGCTCTCAAACGACAAAAGCCGTGCACTAACTCTGAGCAGCCACCAATTTATGGTGTAGGGGGTGGGCTATTTATAGCCACTAGGCAACCCGACCTTATTTGTCCGAAATGACCCTAGGTCACTAAGGAACTGACACGTGTTCCAACGGTCAGATTTGAAACACACGCGGCAGCTTGACTTGGGATACAAGTAAAGCTGACTCATCCAACTCTGCATAAGATTTGCTCTCATTGTCTTCGCTCAAAGACATAGGATTTGGTTGAGCATCACTTCAGTCACTCTGACTTTGTTCACTGGGACCCCACTTAATGAAGACGGTGGTTCCTATGACTCAACAAAGAAGAAAAGGAAACAACGAAACAACTAAGTCTTCGCGCTCCATAGTCTTCACGTGATGTCTTCTCTTGTCATAGTCTTCAATGTGAATATCTTCACATACCACCATTGTCTTCAATGTCTTCATACATTTTTAGGGGTCATCTCCGGTAGGTAAACCGAATCAATGAGGGACTACTACCTGTGTTATCCTGCAATTGTCACAAACACATTAGTCCCTCAACCAGGTTTGTCGTCAATACTCCAAAACCAACTAGGGGTGGCACTAGATGCACTTAGAGTCTCCCCCTTTTTGGTGATTGATGACAAACTGGTTGAAGTTTTCAACGGGGATAAAAGTATGTGAAATTGTAAAGGTTAAGGTATTGTCTTCATAAGTAGCAACAGGCTCCCCCTGAAGACGTGCATATAAGTAATTTGCTTTTGGAATGCAAATGCACATGGCAAGTTGTACTTGTGGAGATCCTTTTCAACTTATGAAGACAATTCATCATGCATGATTAGATATAACAACGATAATGACATGCATAATGAAAAATGGACATCTGCAATATGACTTCGTGTGGGATTTATCATCGCACATGCAGAATTTATCATCGCATCACAGAATAGCAGAAAAAGTAGCAGACGACCATCAAGTTTAAGTGTTACAACTCAAAGAACCAAATGTATCAAAAGTGAGAGTTGTAAACACTAGGCAAAATATAAAGCAACTGCCCATATGGACCCGCTTGAAGACTATCAACTCATATGCTTCTCCCCCTTTTGTCAATAAGGACCAAAAAGGTTTGAAGACATAGTGCCTCTACTCGTTCCCAGAAGGAGTAGGTGAAGCTGCAGGGTCGGCGTTGGGGTTTGGCAGTGCAGAAGAACTTGGTGCAGTGTCGACACACGCTGAGGTTGGAGGTGGTGAAGTAGCATCATCTTGGTCATCAATGACTCTGGCATTCACTGTTACAGCTGAGGAGGAATAATCAGAGTCTTCAAGTGAGGGAGTCCGACGCAAGACAGCATTCCTTGGAGGAGTGGAGTCAAACTTGAATCTTTCAGTGAAGCCATCTTCTTGAAGATCAGCTTCAGCATTGAGCAAAGTTAAACTCTTCAAGACCTCCGACAGGTTTCATGTGTGACAAATGCATTCTTGGTGGCAAGATTGCGAATACGATTGACGTCCACCAAGAGGCTTTGCATCTGCCGCTTCAGCCAGTAGTGATGCTTATCCTGTTTCTGATGCAGGGCAACGAGAAGCTCTCGGTCATTGAGAACACGAGATCGCTTCTGAGGCCTTTGAGCAATAGTGCTTTCAGTGGCTTCAGTATGGGCACAGTGAGGGAAGCGTGTATTGCCAGCCAAAGGATAAACACGAGTGACGGCCTGGACTCCTTCAATGGGCTGTGTGAAGCTTTGGTGATCAGCATTGTGAAGACAAACAGGCTCCTTGGCAGGCTCCGGGTATATGGATTCAATTGACATATCAACCTCTGGCAAAAAGATCAGATGGTTGCGAGCAGAAGGCTGATAGTTGACAGCTGAATGAAGCTTGATAAGGCGCATAACCCATGGAGCGTAGAACTTCAGACCAAACAGATCAGAGCCTGATGCAGCCAATTGTCTGATAAAAAAGTCTTGAGAATTGAAGCTGATGCCATTGAAGATATAAAAGACCAATGTCTTCATCGCTCCTTCAAGCTTTGCTGCAGAAGAATGTCCCTTAATGGGCCATAGAGTTCGCCTTATGATATGATAGATTGTTCGGGGCAGATACTCTAGGTCTTCAACAAACAACTCTCTTGGGTATTCAGCGTCGCGTGGCAGTGGCTTCATCATGCTTAGCATTTGGCTCATGTTGGGCTCTGGCTTCTGAAAGATGCTCTCCAATGCATTGCAGTGAAGCTGACAACCAGGCTCGAAGAGTTCACCTGGAGTGGGCAGGCCAGTTAGCTCAATGATATCAAGAGCTTTGGCTTCATGATGGACATTGCCTGTCATCCACTCAAGGACCCAAGTCTTCGGATCCCTGTTGTAGCCGCGAATGTGGAGGGTAGCATAAAATTGTAGCAGAAGCTCTTCATTCCAATGCTCCATGTCAGTCACAAAGTTCAGCAGACCAGCATCACGGAAGCAGTCAAGGGCTTCTTCAAGGCAGGGCAGTCCAGCAATGGCTTCAGTATCTAGACGCATATGTGGAAAGATACGCCCTTGATCATATAGAACACAGGAATAGTAGCTGCGCTGCTGATAGCTCCAGAACCGATCTGATGAAATCCTTGGCTTGGAATAGGGGTTCTTGGCACTATCAAAGAAAGTGCTGTGCGCAATGAAGCCATTTGCATTGAATGACCCTGGTGAAGTTGCGATACACAGAAACACGGGCAACCTTGGCTTAGGCTTCGGACTGAGGCTGTGCTCGATATGATAGTCAAATTGCGGACCAGCAGCGGTGGAGGAACCGAATGGGCCATCGGCGGTGACCGGTGACCATGATCATATGCTTGCTCGATGGTGTGTGGCCGTGGAGGCGGTTCAGGAGCAGTGGCAGTGGCAGTGGTATTGACTTCTGTCAACAGATTTGTGTCAGGAGCAGCATTGGCTTCAGGTGCAATCACTTCTGGCACCACATTAACTTCAGGCGCCACAGTAGCTTCAGCCATGACAACGTCATTGGCTTCAGTATGGGTGTTGGTGGTCGCCTCAATGTTATCAACCTCCACTCGAGTAGCTGGAGGGTCGGACACGTTCTCCTCGAGAACAAATTCAGGGTTGGTTGGGGGTGTAGCAACACGTCCTTCTTCATCTCTTGGTATTTCTTGTTCATCGGCTGATGCAGCCGGAATATCTTCAGCCCCTTTGGCTTCAGACTCGGAGTTGTTCACAGTTGGAGAGGATTCAGGAAATACTTGGCGAGATACTGATTGGGACTCTTCTCCTTCTGGAACACTCGACAGAGTGACTTGTGGCCTTGGTCCTTTACGAAGCCTGCGAAACGCTGGCGACGCTTGTCGAGATGAAGTAGGTTGGGCTACAAAGTCATCATCTTCAAGCACCGGAGTGGTAACTTGAGTTGGGGGAGTAGTTGGTGATTCTTCTTGACGGGAGGAGTCTTGAGGGTGATCAGCCCATGAGTCATCCTGAGCGATTGGCGTCAAAGGACGACCAATGCTGATGAGTTCGCTGTTCGTGAGAACAGCCGATGATACCACATTTTGCTCGATCTGAGGAAGGACTTCATGATCTTCTACATTGTCATGATGACCAATGTCTTCAGCTGCGGTGGGGTCAACAGCTGGAATGTCTTCAGCTTCAGGAGCCTCTGTGGAAGTAGGCTCATGAACTATCATACGATGCTCTTGATGTGCAGATGTAGGACCAGCAATAGAAATTGGCTCGACGACAAGGGGCTCTGTTGGAGCAGCCCGATCCTTCTTCTTGTTTTTTCGCTTCTTGGCAGGTGGAGCCTCGTCAGTGGTGTTCTTGGTCTTGCGCTTTCTGGCTTCGGCTTCAGCTGCCCTTGTTTTCTTGAGTTCCGAAGCCACTGTGGGGACCTTAGGCTTCACTCCTGTCATACTAGCGGGGAAGACAATGCGAGATTCTTCCCGCCTGGATGCTTCAGCTTAGTCCACAGATGGCTTCTTCTGCTTGGCAGCCATCTTGGGGTCGATGCCAGGACGCCCAAGTGCCTTACGCTTCCCAGCTTCATTGTAGGCTTGAACACATTTGGCAGCCAGGAGCTTCATGCGCTCTCGAGAACCTTTAGCTTCGTCATGCTTCTTGTGAAATGCCTCCTTGAGCTCATGCATCATGGTCTTGAAGTTTTGGACGTCTGTCACACTGAGCTTGGCCATATGCTTCTTGAACTGAGCCTTTTCATAGTCAATATTGTGCTTCAGTTCAACAATTTTCTGAGCTAGAGACAGCTCAGGAGCAATGGCTCCATGGAAGGAGACGCTGAGGCCAATGGGGAGTTGGAGATCATCAAAACTGAGGTTTGGGCTGTCAAACCACTCGTCAATGAATTTGTTCAGAATGTCCACATCGAAGAGGGGAAGATCATTGAAGATTTTTGCCTCTTGCTTGCTCTTTATTAGCAGCTCAAGAGCATCATCGCCAAGATCGTCGTCACTAGACAAATCAATGGCGTCGTTCTCATTCCTTAGAACAGCAGCAGGGGTCAGTGCTTGACCAGTAGGCTGTACGGGCTTCTTCTTCTTCTTCTCAGACTTGGAGATGCGTGAGAGATCTTCAGACTGCACACTTGGTGCAGGAGGAGCAGTTGCTAGAGGCTTCGCTCGCGAAGCTCTTGGTGCAGTGGAAGGCTTCGAAGCCTTGGGTTTCTTTAGCTTCTTTGGCTTCGGTGGTGCAGGCGTTTCGTCAGAGTCAGCGTCATCTGCAGAGTGATCCACGGCTGCCCCTTGAACCATGATGTGAGTGATGAGACCCTCTAGGTTGTAGAAGGGCCCAACAAGATTGGGTTCAGCTTCGCGTGTGCCATCGGCACGAGGAGCAGAGGGACCTGGGTTGAAGTCTAATCCCCTCGACTTCTTATTCTCTTTGGCCGAGTTCTTGGCAAACTGAAAGTTGCGCTTGAATAGATCGTCGCCACGACACCAGAGCAACGAAGATGGGTCAACATCAGCAGGCTGTGGTCCACGGACCATGCAAGGGTAGAGCCCTGAGCAATAGCTTCAGCTCTGGACCTGGGTGGAAGATTTTTGTACAAGATGTCTCCCCAGGGTCGCTTGATGGCATTCTTTTCAGCATATTCCTGGGTCACGAACCTGTACTTGAACCATTGCTCTGCCCAATATCTTTGAATCCATTGGATTCGTGTTTTGCACTGATTGTAATCCTCCTCTGGATCTGTCTTGTATAGCTCATAGAGGTTAGGTGGCAAATCTCTTGATGTTCCCCCTCGGTGCTGTCTGCCTCCCTTCCTCACTGACTTATCTGTAGCCATGTAGTTCAAACTGCATGGCTTCAACACTGTCAAAGGCTTCCGTCTGCTGGTCAGACAGGAACTGGCTTCGGGAGAGTTGATATGATGCTGTAAGAATTCTGCAAATGAATGCAGACTATGAGAACCAAGGGATTCTCCCACGGACATGTACCTGTGACAGCATTAGAGATGCGAGGGAAGGGGAAGAGGTCATATGCATTCTCAGAAGATTTTGAAGATAAATCAGTTTAGAAGACATTGACCTCATAGCGCGAAGACATTCACTTATATGTTGAGAGTTGGTTCCAGATTTGTACGAATCCAAGAATAGGTACAAGTGAGGAATCTAACTACGTGTGAAGCATAAGTGAATATACTAGGCATCATATGAGATGCAAAATAGGATAGATCCAAATTTGTGGAGCGAAACCATTTTGGTAGGAAGTATGAATCTATCGGATCAAAAGACAAGAAAAGAGAGTTTTAATTTACCACACGATGAACTGCTAGACGGAGTAGAATATGAGGCCAAGCAGTTCGATCTTCCGTGCCCTAACTTGGCGACGGAGGACACCTACGGTGGCGGCAGAGAAGACGATGTCCGCGGCCGGCGTGAAGACGGTGTCGGTGAGGTCGCGGCAGCTAAGCGCTTTGTCGCCGACGTCGTCGAGAGCTAGCGGTGGCGCTAGGGTTTGTTGAGGTGGAGAGGTGGAAGAAGTATTTTGACCGCGATGTGATGTGTATTTATAAGGAGAGGGACGGCATAGAGCAATTATGCAGGTGCCCCTGGCGGTTCACATCTGAGGGACATGTGGTGAACATGCAACACATTGGAAGTTGTTCCATGTTCCCACACACGCCTGGATTGTCGGGTGGTCGTTCCGGCTTCTCCGGGTTTCAGGCAATAAGGATTGAGCATTTAAAAACAGATTTAATGTTTGTCTCTGTATCTTCTGCTGACAAGGACGCAGAGAAGACATTTGACAGTTTCAACAGAACGCATATGATTTGGACAGATAGAGTTTGAGGTAGGAAGCATAGAGAGGTTAGGGTCCGATCACATTCACTTAGTCCAAAAGATTCAAACGAGAAGACATAGCTATAAGTGAATGATGCAGAGGACAGAACACTAACATATGTATATATCAAAACAAGACCAAATCAACATTGTGAAGATAAACATGAAGACAAACCAATGTTGAGAATGAATCAAATGCGAAGACTTAGCAAATGTACCGCCAAGAGAAAAACATTCCAAACAAAAGTTTGGTGGTGGCGTTACCCACCGTATAGGAAGTATTAGACCCAGACACGGCGCATAATTATCATGGCGCTCCGAAGTCAAATTCCGCATTAATATATTCACACTCAGAGTGTAAATCTTCATTGATTGAAGATATACATTACTTTGTGTGTTGCACATCTAAGTCATCAACATGCATAAGTGTTAGGATGTGTGCCCAATCACAGGACATTCGAGGATTCCAAGATATTTAGCTCACACCGCAACTTGCAAAACCTTTTCTCATGCAAGGGCTTTGTGAAGATATCTGCCAATTGCTCTTCAGTGTTGACTTGTATGATATCAATATCTTCCTTCATAACATGATCTCTGAGAAAGTGATGACGAATTTCAATGTGCTTTGTCTTCGAGTGCTGAACTGGATTGTTGGCAATCTTGATGGCGCTTTCCTTGTCGCAGTAGAGTGGTACTTGTTTCAGATGGATGCCATAGTCCTTGAGAGTTTGCTTCATCCATAGAAGCTGAGCGTAGCAAGATCCAGCAGCAATGTATTTAGATTCAGCAGTGGAGAGTGATACACAGTTCTGCTTCTTTGAAGACCAACAGACAAGTGATCGTCCCAGAAAGTGACATGTGCCTGATGTAGACTTGTGATCCACCTTGTCACCAGCATAATCAGCATCCGAGAATCCAACTAGATCAAACTCTGAGCCCTTTGGACACCATAATCCTAGTGTTGGGGTGTAAGCCAAATATCGAAGAATTCGCTTCACAGCTAAGTGATGCGATTCCTTTGGTGCCGCTTGGAATCGAGCACACATGCAAACACTAAGCATGATATCTGGCCTAGATGCACATAAATAAAGTAAAGAACCAATCATGGAGCGTTATACCTTTTGATCGAACTCTTTACCATTGGCGTCGGGACCGAGATGACTCTTGGTTGGCATTGGCGTCGTGTAACCTTTGCAGTCTCGCATTCCAAACTTCTTTAGGCAATCTTTGAGATATTTCTCTTGAGATATGAAGATGCCATTGCTTTGCTGACGAATGTGAAGACCAAGGAAGAAATTCAGCTCACCCATCATGGACATCCGATATTGCTCTTGCATCATGTGTCCAAACTCATCACTGTATTTTTGGTTGGTGCAGCCGAACATAATGTCATCCACATATATTTGGCACACAAACAGTTCACCATCATATGTCTTCGTGAAGAGTGTGGGATCCAGGGAACCAGGTTTGAAGCCATTGCTCTTCAGGAAGTCTTTGAGTGTGTCCTACCAAGCGCGAGGGGCTTGTTTGAGGCCATACAATGCCTTGTTAAGCTTGTACACCATATCAGGATGTTTTGGATCTTCAAAGCCAGGAGGTTGTGCAACATACACTTCTTCTTCAATCTTGCCGTTGAGAAATGCACTCTTCACATCCATTTGATACAGAAGGATGTTGTGATGATTTGCATAGGCTAGCAATATGCGAATAGCTTCAAGCCTAGCCACAGGAGCAAATGTTTCATCGAAGTCAATCCCTTCAACTTGAGTGTATCCTTGAGCAACGAGACGAGCCTTGTTTCTGACAACTTGACCATGCTCATCTTGCTTGTTGCGATAAATCCATTTTGTCCCTATTATGTTGTGCTTGCGAGGGCCAGGACGCTTTACAAGTTCCCAGACATTGTTCAGTTTGAAATGTTGAAGCTCTTCTTGCATGGTTTGAATCCATTCAGGTTCCATGAAGGCTTCAACAACTTTCTTGGGTTCAGATATTGAGACAAATGCAAAGTGCCCACAGAAATTTGCTAGTTGTGTTGCTCTTGAACGAGTGAGTGGACCAGGCGCATTGATGCTATCAATTATCTTCTCAATAAGTACTTCATTTGCAACACGAGGACGAACTAGACAAAGATTTTGCTCTTGCTGATCATTGTCATCGTTAGGAGGATTGTCTTCAGGCTGAGCATTGTCTTCAGGTTGATTAGGTGCAGAAATGATAAGTTCCTCTTCAGGCTGTGCTTCAGACGGTATGATTTCTCCAGTTCCCATTAGCTTGATGGATTCACTAGGTGGAACTTCATCTAGCACATTTGGCAGGTGCTCTCTTTGTGAGCGGTTAGTCTCATCGAACCGCACATCCACAGTTTCAACCACTTTATAGTGAAAGAGGTTGAAGACTCTGTAGGAGTGCGAATCCTTTCCGTAACCAAGCATTAAACCTTCATGTGCTTTCGGTGCAAATTTTGAAGTGTGATGTGGATCCTTGATCCAGCACCTAGCACCAAATACTCTGAAGTAACTGACATTTGGCTTCTTACGAGTGAGGAGTTCATAGGATGTCTTCTTCAGAAGCTTGTGAAGATAAAAACGGTTGATTACATGGCATGCAGTATCAATAGCTTCAGGCCAGAACTTTCTTGGAGTCTTGTATTCATAGAGCATCGTCCGTGTCATCTCAATGAGTGTTCTGTTCTTGCGCTCCACGATGCCATTCTGCTGAGGTGTGTATAGAGCCGAGAACTCATGAGTGATGCCTAACGTATCCAGGTAAAGGTCGAGGCCGGTGTTCTTGAACTCTTTGCCATTGTCACTTCTGATATGCTTGATCTTGACGCCATAGTTGTTCATGGCACGGTTGGCGAAGCGTCTGAAGACATCCTGCACTTCAGTCTTGTAGAGAATTATATGCACCCACGTTTATCTTGAATAATCATCAACAATGACGAAGCCATAGAGACAAGCAGTAGTAGTGAGAGTAGAGTAGTGAGTAGGACCAAATAGGTCCATGTGTAGCAGCTCGAAGGGTTGAGATGTCGTCATGATTGTCTTTGAGGGATGCTTGGCCCTTGTCATCTTTCCAGCTTCGTAGGCACCGCACAGATGATCTTTCTTGAACTTGACGCCCTCGATGCCTATGAGGTGCTTCTTCTTTGCGAGTGTGTGCAAGTTTCTCATGCCGGCATGCCCTAGCCTTCAATGCCAGAGCCAGCACTATGAGGCTTTTGCTAGAAGACATACGGCAAGCTGTGGTCGTGCTGAGAAATCTACCGTGTACATATCATATTTCCGATACCCTTCAAAGACTAGAGACTTGTCAGATTCCATTAGTACAAGGCAACGATACGTTCCAAATATCACAATCATGTTCAAGTCACAAAGCATTGAGACATACATTAAGTTGAAACCAAGGGATTTAACAAGCATCACTTTATCCATGTGCTGATCCTTTGAGATTGCAACTCTACCTAGACCCAATACCTTGCTTTTACCAGTGTCAGAAAATGTGATGTGACTCTTGTTAGATGGACGTAAGGTTGAGTCCATGAGAAGACTTCGATCACCAGTCATATGATTAGTGCATCCGCTATCCATAATCCATTACGAAGCATGAGGTGTCATACCCTCTGATGCAGTTAGGGATAGGCTTCACCAAGAGTATTGTGAAGCATAAACATTTGACGAGCGAGAGGATTATCAAAGCTCATATCAAGATTAGGACTGATAGGATGATTGGCAAGCGATTCAGGAACAAAATACATAGTAAGACCATTTGGGCATTTTATCTTGCGCCCCACAAGATGTTTTAGGTCCCAAACAATAGCATCGACGCCTTTGATTTCCGGTGGAGACCTTTCCCATAAAAGAAAGTCAATTCTTCTTAACCACCCACATCTTGAGGGTGGCTTAGAAGCAATGAGTCTAAGTGCAGCATCTCGAGAACTTGGCTTTGGAGCCCTAGCAAATAGCCTTGCAGGAGATGAATGATACTCATATGAATAAGCAGAAAAGTTCTTAGTTTTATGAACATAGCGGTTTGATGAAACCCGCTCATATTCATAAGTTTGAGCATGACTTCCCTGCAAAACATTGGCGTTAGGATGACTCAAGTGAGTTCTGTATCTGTATGAAGCCTTTGGACCATATGAAGCCTTTGGTCTGGGATTTGTCTTCTTCCCAGGCGGTGTCGTGATGACATTCACAGGAAGATTCCCAAGACAACTTTTGGGAACCCATATCTTCTTCATAGGTGGCCCATTCCTGCAGTTAGTACCAATATACCTGGCAAACACTTCACCATTCCGATTCTTAAATAGTTTATAGTTTGCATCAAAGGATTCATCAATGATAATAGGGTTAGCACAAGTGAAGCGGATAAGGTGGATGGATCCTTTGAAGGTCCCTTTATGCAACCCATGTGGTTTTGGGGTACTGCTTTCGGGCTTCGGTAGGAACCATCAACATTCATTTTCCTCTCAACCCAACACCCTCTTTCCTAGGGTTTCGGTTCAGAATCTGCTTTTGAGGACATCACACGATGTATCGATGCCCTTTGAGACTTTTGTACATCCTGTTTCAAGCAATGTCTTCAACCTAGCATTTTCATCAGCAATAGTAGTGGTATCCTCAGCAGAGGGGTTAGTTACCACATCAACAGTTGAAGATATTGCAACAGTAGCAGTAGTAGAACATTCAACAAAAGAAGTAGCGTTATCATGCTCAAGGCATTTTAGACATGGTGGTTCAAATCCTTCCTGAGCGGGACTGATCTGTTGAGCGCGAAGTGACTCATTCTCTTTTTGAAGATCTTCATGAGCCGCTCTCAATTTCTCAAGCTCTTGCTTCCTTTGAAGATAATCATAGGAAAGCTTTTCATGAGTGGTTGAGAGCGTTTCATGATGACTTTCAAGTTCCTGGTACTTAACATGAAGATTTTTTATGTCTTCAATTAAGGACCGAGATCGGGTCATTTCCGCGTCCAACATGTCATCGCTTTTGTCTAACAATTTTTTAGTATGTTCCATAGCTTTCTGTTGTTCAATTGCAATTTTAGCAACTGTTTTGTAGTTGGGTTTGGATTCACAATTAGAGTCATCTTCACTTGATGTTTGAAAGTAAGCATCGTGTTATTTTACCTTGGCACCGCGTGCCATGAAGCAGTAGGTGGGGGCAGAGTCGTCCTTGTCATTAGCATCAGCGTTGGTGACGGGGCCATTGTCTTCAGTGTTGAAGATGGACTTGGCAACGTAGGCTGTAGCTAGAGCCAAACTTGCAACGCCAGGGTCGGACTCCTCCTCAGACTCCACCTCCGCCTCCTCAGAAGTAGATTCCACCTCTGAATCCATCTCCTTGCCAACAAAAGCACGAGCCTTGCCAGATGAGCTCTTCTTGTGTGATGAAGACTTGGACGAAGACTTGGAAGAAGACTTTGAGGATTTCTTATTCTCCTTGTCATTAGAATCATATTCCTTGCTCTTCTTCTTCTTGTTGTTCTCATTGTCCCACTGTGGACATCCAGAGATGTAGTGTCCGGGTTTCTTGCACTTGTGTCATGTTCTCTTCTTGTAATCATGAGTGGAAGCTTCATCATTTCTTGAGCTGGATCGTGAAGACTTTCTGAAGCCCTTCTTCTTAGTGAACTTCTTGAACTTCTTCACAAGCATAAAAAGCTCCTTTCCAACGTCTTTAGGATCACCAGAACTGCAGTCAGATTCTTCTTCAGATGAGGAAACAACTTTTGCCTTCAAAGCGCGAGTTGGCCATAGTTGGGACCATAGATATCTCTTTTCTCAGATAGCTAGAACTCATGTGTGTTGAGCCTCTCAAGTATGTCAGATGGACCAAGTGTCTTGAAGTCAGGGCGTTCTTGTATCATCAGGGCGAGGGTGTCAAACGAGCTGTCAAGTGATCTCAGCAGTGTCTTGACGATTTCATGCTTGATGATCTCAGTGGCACCGAGAGCACGAAGCTCATTTGTGATGTCAGTGTGGCGATCAAACATGAGCTGGACATTCCCATTGTCGTTTCTCTTGAAGCAGTTGAAGAGGTTGCGAAGAACACTGATCCTTTGATCTCTCTGGGTTGAGACGCCTTTGTTGACCTTGGAGAGCGGTCCGGACTAAACCGGCGTTTCAGAGCACTTACACGGCCATACTGTCCTTTGGTCAGATGACCACATATGATGTTCTTGGCAGTAGAATCTAGTTGAATGAACTTCTTGACATCAGTAGGGGTGACACCTTCACCAGTCTTGGGAACACAATTCTTGACAACATACCAGAGGTCGACATCAATGGCTTCAAGATGCATGCGAATCTTATTCTTCCAGTAGGGATATTCAGTTCCATCGAAGACGGGAAATGCAGCGGAGACTTTGATTATCCCTGCAGTCGACATAGCTAAAACTCCAGGTGGTTAAACCGAATCACACAGAACAAGGGAGTACCTTGCTCTGATGCCAATTGAAAGTGCTAGTTATCGACTAGAGGGGGGTGAATAGGCGATTTTTATGAAAGTCTTCAAAACATGAGAGTTTTGAAGACAAACAATAGAAATGAACCTATTGATATGCAGCGGAAGGTAGACTACACTAAGCAAGCCATAGTCAAATATTCAATGAAGTGAAAGCACGAAGACTAATAGCAGCTAGGTAGTAAAGATCAGGATGGAAGATAGTATGAAGGCAAACAACGATAGAAGTCACACAGTGAAGTCAAACAGGTAACACAGGCAGGCAATGACTTCACGAAGACAAATTGTAAATAAAGAGAGGGAGAAGATGGAACCAGTCGCTTGGTGAGGACAAGGATTTGTTGGACCAGTTCCAGTTGCTGTGACAACTGTACGTCTGGTTAGGGAGGCTGAGATTTAACTCACAAGACCGTGTCTTCACCTTATTCCCCTTGAGCTAAGGACACCCAGTCCTCGCCCAATCACTCTGGTAAGTCTTCAAGGTTGACTAGAGGGGGGGTGAATAGGCAACTAACATTTTTTAGCTTTTCTTTACCAATTTAAACTTTGCATCAAAGTAGGTTGTCTAGATATGCAACTAGGTGAATAACCTAAATGATGCAACAACAACAAGCATACTAGCAAGCAAGGGATATAACACAAATAAGCTTGCACAAGTAAAGGCATGAGATAACCAAGAGTGGAGCCGGTGAAGACGAGGATGTGTTACCGAAGTTCCTTACCTTTGAGGGGAAGTACGTCTCCGTTGGAGCGGTGTGGAGGCACAATGCTCCCCAAGAAGCCACTAGGGCCACCGTATTCTCCTCACACCCTCACACAATGCGAGATGCCGTGATTCCACTATTGGTGCCCTTGGAGCGGTGACCGAACCTTTACAAACAAGGTTGGGGCAATCTCCACAACTTAATTGGAGGCTCCCGACAACACCACGAAGCTTCACCACAATGGACTATGGCTCCGCGGTGACCTCAACCGTCTAGGGTGCTCAAACACCCAAGAGTAACAAGATCCGCTAGGGATTAGTGGGGGAATCAAATTTCTCTTGGTGGAAGTGTAGATCGAGGCCTTCTCAACCACTCCCGAGCAAATCAACAAGTTTGATTGGCTAGGGAGAGAGATCGGGCGAAAATGAAGCTTGGAGCAACAATGGAGCTTCGGGTTGAAAGAGGTAAACAACTCGGGGAAGAAGACACCCCTTATATAATGGAGAGACAAATCCAACCGTTATCCACCGACCCATTCTGCGCAGCATGGTACTACCGCGCCTGGGCAGCGGTACTACCGCAGGCCCAAGCGGTACTACCACGTCACCTTGCGGTACTACCGCCAGAGCGGCACAGACCTGGCCAGCCCAACCGCACTAAAGCGGAAAGCGGTAGAACCGCACGAGCGGTACTACCGCATCACCTTGCGGTACTACTGCAACGCAGGGAAGGTCCAGAGAACGGGGAGGCACGGACATAAAAAGTTACATCCGTAGCAATTTCTGCTGAGTTGGAGTCGATGCAAAAACCCGACACGGTAGTACAGCAAGAGGAGCGGTACTACCGCGTGGCGGCTGAGCCAGGCCAGGGTGCGCTTTACTACCGCGCACAGGGCGCGGTACTACCGCGAAGGGCGCGGATGTAAAAAATTACATCCGTCCCTACTACCGCTGCGCAGCAGCACTTGGCCTAGGAACCAAGGTACTACAACTCTGGAGGATCGGTACTACTGTGTGCTCCTCCGGTACTACCGCACCATGGTCCGGTACTACCGCACCATGGTCCGGTACTACCGCAAGTGCCTGCGGTACTACCGCTCCAGGGAGCGGTACTACCGCAAGCCCAATTTCAGCTACCAAGACAGAATGCATGTAGGACAAACCGGAGGATGCTCCAAAGAGCCAAAGGAAAGGCGGTGCAAAGGAGTAGATGTGTATGTGATGATTCCACCCAAACCTTTCCAAAGCGGACCCCCTCTTAATAGTACGGCTTTCCTACGACTCATGTCCACCGAAAAGAAACGTAGAAAAAACGCCGTCTTCAATAGTCTTCGAGGGGCACTAAACCGTCTTGTGCCTAGTGACGAAACGTATGAAATACTCAAGGCACACGATTAGTCCGCAAAAGCATTGTCATCAATCACCAAAACAACTTCGGGATAAATATGCCCTTAAAATCTCCCCCTTTTTGGTGGATTGATGACAATACGGGATTTGCACTAAAGGAAAGGCATAGACATAAGCAAACCCCACATCTCTAAAATATAGACGGGCTCCCCCTAGATGTGTGCAATCTAGATAGGTGCTTTGGACTGCACGGCACACATACTAGGATCAACACTCCCCCTATATTTTATAGACAAGGCATATCTTGCAACAAAGGCTAACACTAAGCAAGATAGCAAACAAGAGCATAACATAAATAGCACAATAATTCGTAAGCTCACTAAGATACGATAGAGTGCATATGTATTACACCATATGAAGGATAAGTCTCACAAGCGCAAACCAAAGCAAACAAGGTTCAACCGAAACGCAAACGAAACAGCATGATAAGACGACTCTCGCAAATCCTACACTCTCTCCCCCTTTGGCATCGAGATGCCAAAAAGGCAGAGAGGACATCTACACACAAGGGGTGGCTCAAGCAGAGAAATCACTCCAATGCTCCTTGTCAGACTCGGCAGCGGGGACGGTCTCCTCGATGTCCTCCTCAGAATCAGTCCACTTGAAGCCTTGCTTCGCCATCCACTCAGCCTCTGGAGTGATAACCTCCTCAGAACCACCAGAGACTTCCTCGCCAATGAGCCTCATAATCTTCTTGTCGCGGCGACTACTCTCCTTGGAGGCAACGTGAGTCCTGTATTGCCCCTTTGCCTGCATGAAGAACAGAGTCTTCATCTTGTCCTTCAGCTTCTTAGCCCAAGAGGGCTCAGTGGAGGAAGAGGCATGTCCAGTAGGGCGGTCCTCATCTGCATTCTCCTCCTCACTTTCCTCCCCATCCACAGCCATCTTAGTAGCCGCTGCCTCAGCACGAGTGGTAGTGTTAGCCCACTGGGGCTTGATGCGAAGTCTGATGGGGTCATGACGGATCCAGTTAGGTGTCAGCAGAAACAGGTAAGGTCCATAGATAGGAACCTTACGGTTGAACACCGCAAAGCGAAGCTCGCACCACATGATGTGGGAAACATCCAAGGGTTGTGTCTGAGAGATCCGCGCCTCCTCACAGAGAAGCAACATGTCCACAAGATAAGCATGCACCTTGTCCTTGTCCCCAATGCATGGGAAGAGAGAGTTACAGAAGATCCGGTGCATGATGTCAAGGAAAGAGTTCGTAACCCATGCCTTCCTACCACTTGGAAGGACCTTCTCAACATAGTATGGCATAAGCTTTTTCTTGTTGGTAGAGTTGGGATTGGCATGAGGGCGGACACCAACGGGCGTGTTGAGCCCCTCATCAGGAACATTGAGCAACACCATGAATTCCTGCCAAGTAGCAGTCAGCTGACGACCATTGGTCATCGAGGTCATCCTCCGATCCTCCTCAGTGTGAAAGTGAACTGAAGCAAAGAACTGGGCCACAAGCTCGGGATCATAGTCCAGGTGAAAAGAGATCACATCCTCAATGGCAAACTGCTCCACGAGATCCAAGGCCTCACCAAAGTAGGCACGGTGCTTCTCCTCCCTCATGTGATGCATATCAATCCAGTGCACGTCCACATAGATGTTCTGCTTTCCCTTGATCACATCCAGATAGATGAGGTTCTGTTGCTTGGTCCAGAACAGATCATTGCCTCTGATGTTGGCACGAGGTTTCACATAAGGGTTGATCCTCCTTCGAGAGAGAAACTCTGCCTGTGGAATCTCATCCAAGCCCATGGTGGGCTCCTACGCTTAGTGGCGGTGGTCTTGGTCCTGCGTTGGGGGCATTAGAGCCCTCGGGAGCTTCGTCTTGATTCTTGCAGACGCTTGGAGCTAGTGTCACGATTGGGATTGGAACGGCGGCGAGGAGCACCGAGCCACCACCTAAGACACCAAACACAAAACACACACGAAAAGCGAGAAGAAGCAATGCAAAGAACTCAGGAAAGCAAGGGAAACATGTAAAAAGAATACGTGGTAATTGCCAAGAAGAAGATTGGACAACAACGGAAGTACTGCCAGTTTGCATGGTACTAAAATTTTAGTGCCGCTCCTAGTCACGGTAGTACCGCGTGACGGCACGGTAGTACCTGGGCTTGGAGCGGCAGTAAGACTTTAGTACCACGGCTCGTGCGGTAGTACCGCATCGGAGGGGCGGTAGTACCGCATCGGAGGGGCAGTAGTACCGCACCAGAGATGCGGTAGTACCGCACGACGTTATATCTAAACCACTTGAATCAGAAAACAACCACGAAAACGAGGCGGTACTATGGTTGATCAAATCTACCACGGGACAACATACCAAGTACAATTTCTACGCAACACTACTCTCCTACATCCTACTCTTGCATAGATTTGGCCTAAAATCTCAAGAACACATGCATCTCCCCAAAAACCTAGAGGCAAAGGAACGAACAAGAGAGAGAGAGAGAGAGAGAGAGGGGGATTTGGGGAGAAACCTTGTTCCATGGCAAGAGGAAGTGATGGGGAACGATCCCACCGGTCGGAATCCGAGGAGAGCGGCCGGAGGCGGAGATCCGGCGAGGGTCTCCGGCGCCGTTCTTGAGCAGGAGAGAGAGGCGGCTGGGAGAGAGACAGACGAATGGGTATGAGGGAGTTGGAACTCCCCCTGCCCGGATCTTAACCCCACGGCACTCGTCGGTAGCAGTAGTACCGCTCGGGCGAAATCAAGACCGAGCAGTAGTACCGCTCCCCCAGCAGCGATAAAAATTCTTGTCGCGCTGGGTGCGGTAGTACCGTGCGCTCCACATGCGGTAGTACCGTGGCAGGCCGCGGTAGTACTGTGAGCTCAAGAAGATGCACGTTTCAAACACAAGAGAAATGGTCTTCGCAAAGAAACTTCAAGCAAACGAGACACCACAAGAACACGCTCAGCACAAAGAAAGAAAGGCAAGAGACCACAAGGACCAACCATGAGACACAACCTCGCCAAGAAGAGGGTGGTGGCCGGAGCCACCTATGTTTGAGTCAATTGGTATGGCACCGCGAAGAACTATCCTTGGGACCATGACCAAAACTCGTCTTTGAAGCACAAGTACCATAAAAAATGGCTAATGTGGAAGAGTTGATCAATTTATGCATAATAGGGGGAGGGAGAGTTCATTGAGAGAACAACACTCCCCCTATGTCCATGCCTACATCTAAACAAGAAAACAAGTTGAGTATGGTGGGGTGTGCAAGGATTCAAGCAACATTGCTCGAATCAATGACATTTAGCTCATGCCTTAACTCGCGAAATCTTGCTTCATCCAATGGCTTCGTGAAAATATCTGCAAGGTTATCATGAGTGTTGATGTAATTGAGCTCGATCTCCCCTCGCCTAATGTGATCCCGGATGAAGTGATACCGAATCTCAATATGCTTCGTCTTGAAGTGTTGCACCGGGTTGAGAGAAATCTTGATGGCACTTTCATTGTCACAACAAAGAGGCACTTTGTCACAAGTGACACCATAATCCTTTAAAGTTTGCCTCATCCAAAGAAGTTGTGCACAACAACTGCCAGCAGCCACATACTCCGCTTCGGTGGAAGAGAGAGACACACAACTTTGCTTCTTGGAAGACCAACTCACCAAAGAGCAACCAAGAAATTGGCATCCTCCGGAAGTGGACTTCCTATCCACTTTGTCTCCCACCCAATCGGAATCCGAATACCCTACAAGCTTGAAATTTGCTCCTCTTGGGTACCATAAGCCAAAGTTTGGGGTATGAGACAAATATCGAAAGATTCGCTTGACCGCCACAAAGTGGCTTTCCTAAGGTGCGGCTTGAAACGGTGCACAAATTTCCACACTCAACATGATATCTGGTCTAGATGCACCAAGGTAAAGAAAGGATCCCATCATGGAGCGATATACCTTTTGATCCACCGCTTTACCATTGGGATCAATGTCAAGTTGGCACTTGGTGGGCATGGGAGTGGAAGCCGGCTTGACATCACTTAGCTTGAATCTCTTGAGCATGTCTTGAGTGTATTTGGCTTGGTTGATGAAGGTTCCTTCTCTTCTTTGCTTCACTTCGGACCCGAGAAATAACTTCAACTCTCCCATGGAAGACATCTTGAACTTTGAGGTCATGAGAGCGGCAAATTACTCATTGAAAGCTTTATTAGGGGAACCAAAGATAATATCATCAACATATAGTTGGCACACAAACAACTCCCCTTTGACCTTCTTAGTAAAAAGAGTGGGGTCGATAAGCCCAACTTCAAATCCACGGTCTTGTAACAACTCGGTAAGGTGGTCATACCACGCACGTGGGGCTTGTTTAAGGCCGTAGAGTGCCTTATCGAGTTGATACAAATGATCGGGAAAGTAGGGATCCTCGAACCCGGGGGGTTGCTTGACATATACTAACTCATTAATAGGACCATTAAGGAAAGCACTTTTCACATCCATTTGTTGCAACTTAAAGTTGTGATGAGAATCATAAGCAATCAACAAACGAATGGATTCAAGGCGAGCAACGGGAGCAACGGTTTCACCGTAGTCGATACCCTCGACTTGGGAGTAGCCTTGTGCCACCAACCTTGCCTTGTTGCGAGCAATGGTCCCATGAGAATTTTGCTTTCTCTTGAATATCCACTTGGTTCAAATGACATTGTGGTTCCCCGTTGGCCTTGGCACCAATCTCCACACTTTGTTATACTCGAAGTTGTTGAGCTCTTCATGCATGGCATTTAGCCAATCCGGATCTTCGAGCGCCTCATAGACCTTTTGGGGTTCAGCACAAGAGACAAACGCGTGATGTTCACAATAGTTTGCCAATTGTCTACGAGGGCTTACCCCCTTTTGAATGCTTCCAAGCACATTCTTCATCAGATGACCCTTGGTACAGAGCTTGGATGCAATCTTGGCGGCATGACGCTCCAATTCCTCCTCGGAGGTGAGTTGAGGAGCGGTCACTTGATCATCTTGAGCGCCGTCTAGAGCTTGTTCTTGATCTTGAGCTTGCTCTTGATCTTGAACTTGCTCGAAGGAGAGAACTTGACCTTGGGCGTTGTCGGTGTCAAAACCAGAGGATCTCGGGTAGGGGGTCCCGAACTGTGCGTCTAGGCGGATGGTAACAGGAGACAAGGGACACGATGTTTTTACCCAGGTTCGGGCCCTCTCGATGGAGGTAATACCCTACTCCTACTTGATTAATATTGATGATATGGGTAGTACACGAGTAGATCTACCACGAGATCAAGGAGGCTAAACCCTAGAAGTTAGCCTATGGTATGATTGTTGTTCGTCCTATGGACTAAAACCCTCCGGTTTATATAGACACCGGATAGGTTAGGGTTACACAGAGTCGGTTACAATGGTAGGAGATCTACATATCCGTATCGCCAAGCTTGCCTTCCACGCCAAGGAAAGTCCCATCCGGACACGGGACGAAGTCTTCAATCTTGTATCTTCATAGTCCAGGAGTCCGGCCGACGGTGATAGTTCGGCTATCCGGACACCCCCTAATTCAGGACTCCCTCAGTAGCCCCCAAACCAGGCTTCAAATGACGATGAGTCCGGCGCGTAGATTGTCTTCGGCATTGCAAGGCGGGTTCTTCTCCAAATTCCATATACTTGTTGAATAATGTCCGGCTTCTGATAAATGCTGCGCTCCTTGGATTCTACGCCCAATAATGGCCATCTTCCACGTGTTTGAATGAATGCGAAAAGCTAGGGTATTTTTACACTTACCCCCCTAGCTGCGCAAATGAGCCGCCTATAAAAGGGACGAGGATCTAGATCTGAGTCACAGCATCCCCCCTCTGCGAGCTTTCATCGGAGCGCTTCTGACAAAAACCCATTCCATCATGGACAGTCGACGCGGCTCCTCCTCTCACGCTCCCAGCCCTCAGCCTGGAAATTGGGGGAAATGCTCAGTCCCGCATAGCGAGCTAGTTATACTCCAAACCAAGGGATTTCTTCCCCCGGCCTTCATGGTTCCGGTTCGAGCCGGACTCGCCACCTACAAGGACGGAAAGCAAGCGGAGAGTGTCCCCGATCCCTCTAAAGGAGAGCGGGTGTGCTTCGTCTCTTATCTAGTAAGAGGACTCGGGTTTCCAATCCATCTGTTTCTCCGGGGGCTCTTGGAGTTCTACGGCCTCCAGTTGCACCACCTTATGCCTGCCTCCATTCTGCACATCGCGGGTTTCGTGGCCCTGTGCGAACTGTTCTTGGGCATCGAGGCTCATTTTTCACTGTGGAAGAGATTATTCTGCCTAGTACCCGTTCTAATGAGGGGTCAATATATCAAGTGGGCGGAGCCGAACTATGGCGCATCGCTGGGACCGGATATCTATCCGAACCTCAAGAAGGCGCCCAAAGACTGGCCTTGAATGGTTTTACATGGAGGACGCCCCGCTGCGGACCTGTTGGATCGGCCTTCCGGAGTTTAGCAATGCTCCTCTAAAGAAGCGCCTAAGCTGGCGCCCATGAGCCTCAGAGGAAAATGACCGGATGTCCTTTACTTGATGAGCCTAATAAGAATCTGGCTCATGCGGATTGACCATGATTGGAGTCATGGCAATCTGCATTATGAGGAGTGCAGCCGCCCAATATAGGGGCCACCCATGTGGGACTTCAACGGAGAGGACGATGCCACCCGCCATGGCCGCAAAGGGCGGGATCGGTCACCGAACTGGTGAAGACCTTGTCCGCCATGTATAAAGGGAGGAGGAGGATTTTCTCGCGTCAACCCATCGAGCGAGTTTTCTTGAATAATCCTCGAAGTTGGGCAAGCAAACAGCTTTGTGGCCTGTCCGATCCATGTTCCCGTGGTTAAATATCTCATTTCATGGTTTCTGCGCAGAGGCTGCGCCGGGCCGTGGAGAAGATACACAGCCCGCCCCCCATAACCCGAGGATCCGGGCGGTCCCTCGATCCGCCTCCAAGAGGATCCGGATATAAAGGTGGAGTTGATCGACGGGGTGTTCCACGAACTTAGCATCGACAATGCTTTGGTTGCCATTACGGCCGATTACCCGGAATACTTCCAGCCTCACAGGCAACTGAGACCGAGGTCCCAATACTCTGATAATGACCTATCCGTGCTTATTTCTTGATCACCGTATACCAATGGTGTTTCACAGGGGGTACGTTCGAGGCAGGAAGCCGAGCCCGCGGCGGCTGGCCAACAAGGGGCAGTACGGCCCCGCAGGCTGAAAAGAAGTGCGATCCGGATCGAAACTCCACCGCAACGGTATGGCGTGTCACCATATTCACAGCATTGATTCCGGAGAGGTGTACTAACGCTGGTGATCCTTTCAGGAAAAAGAGCGATCGCCAGACTGAGTCTGGAGAGGTTGCCAATCGAACCTCCGCCGGCCAGGCTCCAAAGCCGGGTCCGGAAGCGGAGGCGAGCACGAGGCGTGCGTCGGATGCTCCTCCGACAGAGGATGCCGACAGGTTATCCGCCACCAACTCCGAGGTGGAGAGCGCCATGAATCACAGGCGCCGCCGGACAGTTCTTCGTGACGCATGTTTCTCCCAAGAGGCCTTGAATGCCTTCAATTGGAGATGCGCACTCCGTGCCACTCAAGATGGTCTAGCGAGCCACGGAGCAGTATGTAAAGGACATACGGTAAGGAAATTTGTGATTATATATGCCAGTAGTCTCCCGAGATTTAAAATAGTTAGAATAACTGATTTAAGGATCATTTGTTATGCAGGATCTTACAAAAAGGAATACCCGACTGTCCCAGGAGCTTGAAGAGTGCAAGGCCCAACTTGAGGCCACACTAGCCGCTCTGGGGAGCCATAGAGACCCCCTCTAGTAATATATGCTTCAAAAGATAAATAGCTTATGAAGTGCGGCGTGTGTGTAAATCTGACAATAATATTGCAGATGGCGCCGGACTAGATCCGGACAAGCAACAGCTCTTGCGCCGGTTGAAGGCTGGCGAGAATGTGCTTACAAGGGTGCGGCAGGAGAAAAATAACCTCCAAGATGCCAACACCCAACTGGGTGAGGAACTAAAGGATGTTCGTGCCTAGTTGTGCGACCAGAAGGAGAATCGACGGCTTCGTCGCGGCATTTTCATAAGTGCTTGAACGAACTTTGAAAGAGTTCGCGAGGAAGGCGACTAACATAAACATGTATGTAGGTTTGCTCACAGTGTCGCCCTAAGAGTAGATGCCCGTTCTTGGGTGATCTTCTTCCCGAACTGCGCTACTGCACGAACGAGTTCGGCAGGTGATGAAAGCGCGGCCAAGCCTTGTGGCCATCTATCTCCCTGCCCGAAGGCATTGGGGAGCTGGCAGAGCAGCTTCAAGGGCACGGCGGCGCTTCCGACTATGGAAGATATCGGCCTGCCGTCAAAGGCGCCGGGAGGCTGGGCCATGGTGAAGACGCTGTACAAGGCTGACCCAAACCACATGGCCGAGGTCGACCTGTGGGGCCTGATGGGAAGGAGGTCCCAGAAGTTTAATGTACGGCCAAGTAGAATTGGCCGCCAAGTATTCCCAGCAAGATTGTAAATTAGATAGCCTATTAGATGGCATTGAGGAGGAATACAATGAGTCGAGTTGACTATGTAATTAAATATGACATGAAAAATGTCTTCTAGCCGGATTGTAGATCGTTTGTCATAGCGGACCTTTTCGCTTTGACCTCGGGACCCAACAGTCCGGAGTGTGTCCGAATACCCTCACGGTTATAGAAGAACCGGGGCACGCATGGAGACAAGGCGTAGGGGTCATTGTTGCTGTATCAGACAAGTGCCCAACTAGTTAAGTTATATTACATGGATAGTAAGAAACATCTTCCAGGGAGAATAGTTCCGTTAAGGGTTCCTTTCGCTGGGATGCATGCCCTAAAGTGCATGTCACAACTGCTAAGAAATAAGAAAATCATCTGGGGGCAGATGGATAAATAGTTAAAAATCATCTTTCAGTTCACCGACCGAATATTCCCTTAAGAACGCTAGCTTTCGGCTTCACCCACCGAGGTACACATCCGGCTGACCGGCAAGAATAATCGCAGAGGTGCTCCCTTTACCACCTAGCCGAACAATCGGGAACGTAGGGGTAAGCACAGGAGCCAGGCAACCCAGCTTGGCCAAAACTTAAGTCATATCGATGCATATAATGGTGAATAAAAGGTACATGCGGAAGTTTGACACATGTGTTGGGCATGAAGCCCGTATAAATAAGCTTCTGTTAAAGAAGCCCCCAGGTATAATGAGTGCGGACAGCGCGTCAAGTATGTGCGAACAAAGCGCGAACGAGCCTCTAAAGGCTTTAAAAAGAAAGGGGAGGAAGGAGAGAAATAAAAGACAGCAAAAATAGAAAATGTGGACGGAGGAAGGAGATGAACTTGGAGTCCGGCGCTTAGGCGTAGAATCTTCGTGAGCGGGCGCGTTCCATGGGTTCGGCTCGAGTCGGTTATCCGATGCGTTTGCAGACGGTATGCTCCGCCGGTCGGGACCTGGTCGATGATGAAGGACCTTCCCATTTGGGCTTGAGTTTGTCCTTTTTCTTGTCCGCAGCGAGAACTAGTTCGCCAACGTTATAAGCTTTGGCCCGTACTTCCCTGCTTTGATATCTTCGAGCCTGCTGTTGATAAAATGCGGAACGAGCTTTTGCCACGTCGCGCTCCTCCTCCAATGCGCCCAAACTGTCCTGCCGATCGAGCTCGGCTTCTCTTTCTTCATACATGCGCACGCGAGGTGAGTCATGAATTATGTCGCAGGGCAAGACTGCCTCTGCGCCGTACACCATAAAAAATGGTGTGAATCCGGTAGTATGATTCGGTGTGGTCCGCAGCCCCCAGAGTACGGAGTCGAGCTCCTCAACCCAGTGTGTGTTAGATTCCTTGAGGGACCGCACTAGTCTGGGTTTAATGCCGCTCATGATTAGACCGTTTGCTCGTTCGACTTGACCGGTGGTTTGGGGGTGATAGACTGAGGCCTAATCGAGCTTGATGCCCATGTTTTTGCACCATAATTTGACCTCATCGGCCGTGAAGTTGGTGCCGTTATCAGTGATGATACTGTGAGGGACACCATAACGGTGCCCTACCCCTAATATGAAGTCTATCACCGGTCCGGATTCGGCCGTTTTAACAGGCTTGGCCTCTATCCATTTGGTGAATTTATCCACCATGACCAATAGGTATTTTTGCTTGTGGGTTCCTCCTTAAGGGGTCCAACCATGTCAAGCCCCTGGACCATGAACGCCCGGTGATGGGTATAGTTTTGAGGGTGGTGGGTGGCATGTGGCTTTAGTTAGCAAAAGCTGGCAACCGACGCATCGTTGGACTAAATCATGCGCATCTGCCCGGGCCGTCGGCCAATAAAATCCTGTACGGAAGGCCTTGCCTACAAGGGCCCGGGCTGCGGCGTGGTGCCCACCCAGTCCGGCATGAATTTCAGCCAGGAGGTTTCGCCCTTCCTCTTCGGAGATACACCTTTGAAGGACTCCTGTTGTGCTTTTCTTATAAAGCTCTCCCTCATGGACTTTATAGGCTTTAGATCACCGTACTATGCAGCGAGCCTCATTTTGGTCTTCGGGGAGTTCCTGCCTAGTTAGGTAGGCTAGGAATGGTTCCGTCCACGGGGCGATAACCGCCATTATTTCGTGGGCGGAGGGTGTTATCTCGGTGGCAGAGCCTCCGATTGTGTCAGAGTGTTCGGCGTCAGGCAGTGCGGTTGGGTTCGGATTGTTATTTCCGGACTCCCCTTCCCATAGTACGGATGGCTTGAACAGCCGTTCCAGGAAGATGTTGGGCGGGACGGCATCGCGTTTAGCGCCGATGCGTGCCAATATATCCGCCGCCTGGTTGTTGTCCCGGTCTATATGATGAAATTCGAGCCCTTCGAACCGTGCTGACATTTTTAGGACCGCATTGCGGTACGCTGCCATTTTCGGATCTTTGGCATCAAAGTCTCCGTTTATTTGAGATACCGCGAGGTTCGAGTCCCCGCGCACCTCTAGGCATTTAATGCCCATGGAGACTGCCATCCGGAGGCCGTGCAGAAGGGCCTCGTATTCGGCTGCGTTGTTGGAGTCCGTATACATTATCTGAAGGACATATTGGACTGTGTCCCCGGTTGGGGACGTCAGGACGACGCCAGCCCCCAGGTCGGCCAACATTTTGGAGCCGTCAAAGTGCATGATCCAATTGGAGTATGCGCCGTACTCTTTAGGGAGTTCTGCTTCGGTCCATTCGGCCACGAAGTCAGCCAAAACCTGCGACTTAATAGCTCGTCGTGGCTTATAGTTTATGTCGAATGGAAGGAGCTCTATGGCCCATTTAGCAATCCGGCCCGTCGCGTCGCGGTTGTTTATAATGTCGTTAAGAGGTACTTCGGAGGCTACCGCTATCGAACACTCTTGAAAGTAGTGTTGCAGCTTCCGGGATGCCATGAACACCGCGTATTCTATCTTTTGATAATGTGGGTACCGGGACTTGCATGGAGTGAGGACAGTGGACACATAATAAACCGGTCTTTGAAGAGGGAACCGGTGTCCGTCCGTTTCTCGTTCAACAGCGAGCACCGCGCTAACAACTTGATGTGTTGCGGCGATATATAATAGCATTGGTTCACCCACGTTGGGCGCGGCCAGGACCGGATTTGTTGCCAATATGGCTTTTATCTCTTCTAGTCCGGCCGTGGCGGCATCCGGCCCACTCGAAGTGTTGGTGCGGCGGAGGAGGCGGTAAAGGGTAACGCCTTTTCTCCCAAGCGGGAAATAAAGCGGCTTAGAGCCGCTACGCATCCAGTCAATATTTGTATTTGTTTGAGGTCTTTTGGAATATCCAATTGTGACAGAGCTCGGATCTTGGCTGGGTTTGCTTCAGTTCCTCTACCGGACACAATGAAGCCCAGGAGCTTTCCGGCTGGAATGCCGAAGACGCATTTTTCCGGATTGAGCTTGATGTCGTATTTTCGAAGATTGTCTAATGTGAGCCTCAAATCGTCTACTATAGTTTCGACATGCTTGGATTTGACGACCACGTCATCTACATATGCTTCTACTGTTTTGCCGATCTGGTTTGCCAGACATGTCTGAATCATGCGCTGATATGTTGCGCCGGCATTTTTGAGCCCGATGGGCATTGTGTTGAAGCAGAATGGGCCGTATGGAGTGATGAATGATGTTGCAGCTTGGTCTGGCTCCGCCATCTTGATTTGGTGGTAGCCGGAGTACGTGTCGAGGAAGCACAATGAGTCGTGTCCTGTTGTAGCATCGATAATTTGATCAATTCGAGGGAGGGAGAAGGGATCCTTTGGGCAAGCCTTATTAAGGTCTTTGAAATCAACACATAGGCGCCAGGATTTGTCCTTCTTTGGTACCATCACCAGATTTGCTAGCTAGTCCGGATGTTCTATATCTCTGATGAATACGGCTTCCAGAAGTTTGGCTAGCTCCTCTCCCATGGCATGTCTCTTGGGTTCGAAAAAGCGCCGAAGAGCCTGTTTGACTGGCTTGAATCCTTTTAGGATATTTAGGCTGTGCTCGGCCAGCCGGCGTGGGATTCTGGCATGTCGAAGGGTGCCAGCAAAATGTCCCAGTTTTCTCGGAGAAATTCTCGTAGTCTGGCGTCTACATCGAGGATTGTGCCCCAATGGAGGCGTCTTTGCGAGGTCCGTTGGGTGGACTTGGAATTTGACTATTTCGTCCGCTGGTTTAAAAGAGGTGGACTTGGATCTTTTATCAAGTATCACATCGTCCCTCTTCACCGTGGAGCGCATCGCAGTGAGTTCCTCGGCCGCTAGGGCTTCGGATAGTGCCTCGAGGGCTAGTGCGGCTGTCTTGTTTTCGGCGCAGAGTGCTATGTTCGGATCACTAGCGAGAGTGACGATTCCGTTGGGTCCGGGCATTTTAAGCTTCATGTACCCATAGTGGGGTATAGCTTGAAAAATTGTGAATGCCTCTCGCCCTAATAAAGCATGATATCCGCTGCTGAACGAGGCCACTTGAAATGTGACCTCCTCGGACCTGTAATTGTCCAAATGAGCGAACACTACGTCCAGTGTGATTTTTCCTGTGCAGCATCCTTCCCGGCTAGGGATTATTCCTCTAAAGGTTGTGTTGCTTCGCTCAATGCGGTTCCGGTCGATTTCCATTTTTTGGAGGGTTTCCTCATAGATGAGGTTTAGTCCGCTGCCGCCATCCATGAGTACCTTAGTAAGGCAGAAGCCGTCCGCTGTTGGACTGAGGACTAATGCGGCTGGTGCTCGGGCTGTTCGGAATTTGGGTTTGTCACTGGCATTAAAGGTAATAGCCGTGTCACTCCATGGATTTATTTTTGCTACTTGGTAGACTTCGGCAAGCTAGCGGAGTGTTCGTTTCCGCATATTATTTGATGCGAAAGTCTCGAAGACTGTTAACACTGTACTGGTATTGCTGGGCTGGGATTCTGAAGCTAGAAGCTCTTCGCCACTTTTGGCCACCTGCCGTAGTATCCAACATGCTCGGAGGCTATGAGTTGGAGTGGCGCCCTCTGTGCTATGAATTTTACAGGGTCCGTTTAGCCAACCTCCAAGCAGTTCCGTACCCTTTAGGGGTTTTGGTTTTTGGTGTTTAACCCGGTGCTTGGTGATGATGCACCCTTTTATTTCGGACTAGGGATGTATTGGGGCGGATTATCCCAAAATTTACTTTCGGTTTTCCAAGCACTCTCCATCACAGTACTTTTGTACTATGGTCACCAAGTCAACAAAGCGTGTAATTTCATGACGACTTATGGCGTTTAGGATTCCCTTGTCCATGCAATTATTGCAGAAAAGTGGGATTCGTCCTCCTCTCGGCAGTCCTTTATCCTGTCCATAACCGGGAGGAATCTGGACCCAAGAATGATGTCTTGTTTCAGCGGGCTCTTGCCGAATTCGGGATAGATCGCTAATGTTTGGGTGGGCGGGTGGAACTAGATCCGAACCCGCCCAATTTAAGACTCAGGGCCGAGAAGTTTCGAACTCGGAAGTTTGGATTTTGAATGCTATCCAATGAGTCCAACCCGCCACCGACTTTAAGTTCGTGGCTTGATCGACATCCGCCCCTCTGCGGGAATCCGCATGGAGGGATCGGGAATCCGACATAGCTAGTCCTTAAGATAGAAGAAGAATCGCCGCATTGCTCCTCTATCAAAGCAACATGATGGGTAGCTTGGGGAGAGTTGATCTCTCTTAGATCGGTTTTAGGCCCGATCTGGTCGTAGTCTGTGGCGACTCCCAGGGTGGCGATGCGATCCAAGAGCTCGTTTACGGAGGAGAGCTTGATCGGATCTAACTGTTCGGCAAGTTCCGAATTAACGTGAAGATTGGTTTCGATGACTCAAGAAGTCATCGTCGACGCGGCGGCCGAACTGGCGGTCATAAGAAAACCACCTAGCCGGAGAGTCTGGCCAGTGGCCAAGGCTCCTTTGGCGATAGTATCGTCTTTAAAGAAGGGATGTGGCATCCTTCCTGACGGCGACGGCACAGAGGAACTCTCAATGAAAGCACCAATGTCAGTGTCAAAACCGGTGGATCTCGGGTAGGGGGTCCCGAACTGTGCGTCTAGGCGGATGGTAACAGGAGACAAGGGACACGATGTTTTTACCCAAGTTCGGGCCCTCTCGATGGAGGTAATACCCTACTCCTGCTTGATTAATATTGATGATATGGGTAGTACAAGAGTAGATCTACCACGAGATCAAGGAGGCTAAACCCTAGAAGCTAGCCTATGGTATGATTGTTGTTCGTCCTATGGACTAAAACCCTCCGGTTTATAGACACCGGATAGGTTAGGGTTACACAGAGTCGGTTACAATGGTAGGAGATCTACATCTCCGTATCGCCAAGCTTGCCTTCCATGCCAAGGAAAGTCCCATCCGGACACGGGACGAAGTCTTCAATCTTGTATCTTCATAGTCCAGGAGTCCGGCCAACGGTGATAGTTCGGCTATCCGGACACCCCCTAATCCGGGACTCCCTCAGGCGTCACATGGTGACTCAAGACCGTCTTGAGGTTGATCTTGCCCTTGGTCATGTTCATGAGGTTGAGGGCCTTCACTTTGTTCTTCGGAAGCGTGTGGGCCTTGGGTTGGTGATGGCTCCACTTGAGGGGAGCATTGTCCTTCTCCTTCGGCCACAATGGGTTCCTCAATGGGTAGGATAAACCCAACTCCCATTCTTCTTATGGCTTGAGGAGGAATTTCATCACCTACATCACAAGTGCCACTTTGCTCCACTTGGGAGCCGTTATTATCATCAAACTCCACGTTACATGTCTCCTCAATAAGTCCCGTGGACTTATTGAGGACACGGTAAGCATGAGAGTTTGTAGCATAACCAACAATATGCCCTCATAAGCTCTAGCCTCAAATTTAGACAAACGAACACCTTTCTTGAGAATGAAACACTTACACCCGAACACCCGAAAGTACTTGAGGTTGGGCTTGTTACCGGTGAGTATCTCATATGGAGTCTTGTTCAAGCCCTTGCGGAGGTCGAGCCGATTGGATGCATGACACGCGATGTTGATGGCTTCGGCCCAAAAGTTGTATGGAGACTTGAACTCCGCCATCATGGTCCCTCTCCGCTAGACCATTTTGTTGAGGGGCGTATGATGCGGAATATTGATGCTTGATCCCTTCATCACTAAGAAACTCATCCAAGGTGTAGTTTTTGAACTCGGTGCCGTTGTCTCTTCTTATAGTCAAGATCTTTGCATTGTGTTGACGTTGGGCTTCATTCACAAAGTCAATGACGGTTTGTTGGGTCTCGCTCTTCCTCTTGAAGAAATATACCCATGTGTATCTTGAATAGTCATCCACAATCACCAAGCAATACTTTCTACCCCCAAGACTATCAAAGGATGGAGGCCCAAGGAGATCCAAATGAAGGAGCTCCAAAGGCCTCTTCGAGTAAATGATAGTCGTGGGAGGGTGAGCCTTCTCATATAGCTTTCCTTCGATACAAGCACTGCAAGCATGATCTTTAGAAAAACTAACATTCGTTAGTCCACGGACATGGTCCCCTTTGAGAAGACTTTGCAAAGATCTCATATTGACATGGGCTAAACGGTGATGCCAAAGACATCCCACGTCAACTTTAGCCATTAGGCATGTCGCGATCTTAGTGGGTCGCTCCGAAAAGTTAATCACATATAGACCGTTCTCGACATGCCCAACAAAGGCTACTCTAAGAGTCTTGCTCCACAAGAGGGCCACGGTATCAATATCAAAGAAAGTGGCAAAACCCATGATTGCAAGTTGACGAACGGAAAGTAAATTGTATGCAAGGGACTCAACAAGCATGACCTTCTCGATCGTGAGATCATGAGAAATGACAACCTTGCCAAGCCCCAATACCTTAGAGGACGAGGCATCACCCCACTCGACGTTGGTGGGCATAGATGGAATCTTGTGAACGTCCACCACAAAATCCTTGCTTCCGGTCATATGATTAGTGGCTCCACTATCGAGCAACCATGATCCCCCACCGGAAGCAAACACCTACGAGAGATCAATGCTTGGTTTTAGGTACCCATTTTGTAATGGGTCCTTTGATGTTAGTAACAAGGGTCTTCGGAACCCAAATAGACCATTCAATGTACTCATAAGGAGAACCAACAAATTTGGCATAAACATGTCCATCACTAGCACGGCTCAACACATAAGAAGGGTGAAAGTCGCCGGCTTTGTTGAGAAGGGAAGAGCACCCTCTCCCTCCTTCACAAAGGTTTGCTTGAGAGGGGGAGGTCGTTTGGCCTTGTCATCCTTCTTCTTGTTCTTGGACTTGGGTGTGTACCCAATCCCTTCCTTGGCCACAACTTCCTTTTGATTGCTCAAAAGGTCATTGAGGTTCTTCTCGCCTTGTATGCATGATACAAGACCCTTCTCAAGCTGCTCCTTTAACTTAGCATTCTCCTCAACAAGATGCACATGCTCACAATATGGGTTAGTAGCATTTGCATTATCAATTAACACCATATGAGGAAATGTGGCTTTCTCCTTGGTTAGCTTTACTTGGAGTTGATCATGAGACTCCTTGAGGATAGCATGAGCACCCTTCAAGACTTTGTGAGCCTTGTCAAGTATGTCAAACTCCTCTTTGAGTCTAGCAAGATCAACCCCAAGCTTGGCTTTCTCGGAATTGAGCACACGGGAAACAACAAGTGCATGATTGACATCTTTCTTTAACTTAGCATGATCATCGTTGTGTGACTCCTCAAGAGCCAAACGAAGACCACGCTCTTCCTCAAGAGCACTGGAAAGATCCAAAATCTCATTCGCATAGTCTCGACTATGCCCCTCCATCTTAGAGATGGTATCTTCGTGAGCCTCGATCATGTCATTGGCTTCACCAAGTTGTTCCAAGAGAGCAACGAAGTGCTTCTTGGATTTACCCTTAAGTTTACCCATAAAGGACTCAAACTCATTCTCCTCCACATTAGATTCCCCATGTTCATCAATGCAATCCGTCAAATAAGGATGATTAATGATGGTAGTTTTGATGTTGGGGGATACCTTCTTGGTGGCTTTCGCCATGAGGCACTTGGCGGTGATGCTCTCATTTGGCGAGTCGAAGATAGACACCCATGGAGTCATCGCAATGGCAACGGCCATGGAAACCGACTCACCATCGTCGTCATCATCATCATCATCCTCATAGTACTCTTCTTGTACTACCAATGCCTTGGGAGGAGTCTTCTTGGTGAAGTTTCTCTTGTTGGGGAAAGACTTGGCCTTGTCCTTTCGGATGAGCTTGCCACCATTGTCTTCCCTCTTCTCATAAGGGCACTCCGCAACAAAATGGCTCACATTGCCACAATTATAGCAAGTCCTCATACGTTGCTTGACCTTTGCGCCACTTGAATTGTTCTTGTTGAAGTTGGGCCTTGAGTTCTTCTTGCTCCAAAATTGCCTTGAAGCAAGAGCCATGTGTTCATGATAGGCATACTTTCTATCTTCGGGTTGCTCTCCTCTTCTTCCTCTTCATCCTCCTCCTCCACATTAACCTTGGCCTTTAGTGCAAGGTTGGGCTTCTTTACTCTTTGAGATCGCAGCACCGCATTGTCGGCGGTCTTGGCCAAGATGCTCATAGCAAAGAACTCATCCAACACTTCACTTGAGGACAAGGTGTGGAAGTCCGGCCTTTGACGAATGACAGAGGACATGTATTTATGATAAGGCATCATTGCCTTGAGGAATTTGTGTTTGATCCAATTGTCATCCGTGTCCTTGCTTCCATGATCTCGGAGTGAAACCGCGAGTTTGGTTACCCTCCGATAAATCTCACGAGGTTCTTCATCTTCTTTCATTGCAAACTCATCGGATTCATCTTGCACCACTTCATAGTTTGAGCGTTGAATGCTTTCACTTCCCCGGTAGAGAGAAACAACTTGGTTCCAAGCATCTTTGGCCATGGAGTTGGGCCGGAGATGAGGAAGATCTTCGGGTGGAATAGCTTCTTGGATGATGAAGAAAGCATTCTCATTGAATTGATTATCCACAGCTTCTCTAGGAGTGAAGTTGCTTCGGTCATGCGGATAGAAACCTTCTTCAACGATTCTCCAAAGATTAGTATTCACATGATTTAAATGATGCTTAAAGAGATAGACCCAAGAATCAAATTCCACATTCTTCTCAATCTTAGGGGGAGGGCCGGCATGATTCAAATGAGTGGAGGCAAGCGGTCCACCATAGACAAGTGGATGTTCCACATGGGCAAAGATGCTGGTGCCATTTTTACCACTAGAAGAAGGAGCTTTCTCACTAGTAGCTTCCCCCTTGTCGGAGTTAGCATCCGTCACCTTGTTAGCGGGATCACCCACTTTCAACGGTGCGGTGGAAAGTTTAATCCCTTCTATGAATTTATTAAACATGCTTTCAACCTCGGTCGTCACGGAGGTCTTCAATGTGTCCAAAGACACAATGAATTCCTCACGAGAGACCGCGGTTCCCCAATCGGCCGTAGACGAGAATGGATTCACACCGGAGTGCTCCTCCGCTCCATCTACGGTGTCAACCATACTCTTCGAACGGCAAAGTCCTTAATAAGAGATGAGGCTCTGATACCACTTGAAAGGATCGATATAGTTGACTAGAGGGGGGGGGGTGAATAGGCAACTAACAAGTTTTAGCTTTTCTTTACCAATTTAAACTTTGCATCAAAGTAGGTTGTCTAGATATGCAACTAGGTGAACAACCTAAATGATGCAACAACAACAAGCATACAAGCAAGCAAGGGATATAACACAAATAAGCTTGCACAAGTAAAGGCACGAGATAACCAAGAGTGGAGCCGGTGAAGACGAGGATGTGTTACCGAAGTTCCTTCCCTTTGAGCGGAAGTACGTCTCCGTTGAAGTGGTGTGGAGGCACAATGCTCCCCAAGAAGCCACTAGGGCCACCGTATTTTCCTCACGCCCTCACACAATGCGAGATGTCGTAATTCCACTATTGGTTCCCTTGGAGGCGGCGACCGAACCTTTACAAACAAGGTTGGGGCAATCTCCACAACTTAATTGGAGGCTCCGAACGACACCATGATACGTCTCCAACGTATCTATAATTTTTTATTGATCCATGCTATATTATCTACTGTTTTGGACAATATTGGGCTTTATTATCCACTTTTATATTATTTTTGGGACTAACCTATTAACCAGAGGCCCAGCCCAGAATTGCTGTTTTTTGCCTATTTCAGTGTTTCGAAGAAAAGGAATATCAAACGAAGTCCAACTGACCTGAAACTCCACGGAACTTATTTTTGGACCAGAAGAAGCCCACGGAGTACCGGAAGCTCACCAGGGGAGTCACGGGCTGCCTTCTAGGGTGGGGGGCGTGCCCACCCCCCTAGGGCGCGCCCCCTGCCTCGTGGACAGCCCGGAGGTCCACCGACATACTTACTTCACCCATATATACCCACGTACCCTAAAACTTCCGAAGACGAGAATAGATTGGGAGTTCCGCCGCCGCAAGCCTCTTTAGCCACAAAAAACCAATCGGGACCCCATTCTGGCACCTTGCCGGAGGGGGGATCCCTCACCTGTGGCCATCTTCATCATCCCGGCGCTCTCCATGATGAGGAGGGAGTAGTTCACCCTCGGGGCTGAGGGTATGTACCAATAGCTATGTGTTTGATCTCTCTCTCTCTCTCTCTCGTGTTCTTTATTTGGCACGGTCTTGATGTATCGCGAGCTTTACTATTATAGTTGGATCTTATGTTTCTTCTCCCCCTCTACTCTCTTGTAATGTATTGAGTTTTCCCTTTGAAGTAATCTTATCGGATTGAGTCTTTAAAGATTTGAGAACACTTGATGTATGTCTTGCCGTGCGTATCTATGGTGACAATGGGATATCACGTGATCCACTTGATGTATCTTTTGGTGATCAACTTGCGGGTTCTGCCCATGAACCTATGCATAGGGGTTGGCACACGCTTTCGTCGTGATTCTCCGGTAGAAACTTTGGGGCACTCTTTGAGGTTCTATGTGTTGGTTGAATAGATGAATCTGAGATTGTGTGATGCATATTGTATAATCATACCCACGGATACTTGAGGCGACATTGGAGTATCTAGGTGACATTAGGTTTTGGTTGATTTGTGTCTTAAGGTGTTATTCTAGTACGAACTCTAGGGCTGTTTGTGACACTAGCCCAACGGATTGATTGGAAAGAATAACTTTGAGGTGGTTTCGTACCCTACATAATCTCTTCATTTGTTCTCCGCTATTAGTGACTTTGGAGTGACTCTTTGTTGCATGTTGAGGGATAGTTATATGATCCAATTGTCGGATTTCGGGCTCCGGCAGACCCTCTAGGTTTGAACTCTGGGGTGCGCGCGGAGATCACGCCTCCTACCTACCTGCACCTCGTCACCTCGCAAGGATCTAGAACTACGCGTAGAGCAACACAAGGGACACAAGGTTTATACTAGTTCGGGCCACCATTGTGGTGTAATACCCTACTCTAGTTTGTGGTGTGGTGGATTGCCTCTGGGGCTGATGATGAACAGTACAAGGAAGAACAGCCTCGCGAGGGTCTGCTCTTGGCTGGTGCGATGAACTGCTAGGGGGAGTTCAGTCTCTTTTCTCTCTCTCTCTCTGCGATTGATCTATCGATGCCTCTCTTTCAGATCACTCTCTCCCAGATCGGATCCCTCTACCCTGTGGGTGGCTAGTCCTATTTATAGGCGGAGGCCCTAGGCCTCTTCCCAAATATTGAGCGGGAAGGGCGCCAACAATTGGCCATTTTGAAGGGGAACATCTAGTACACTTATCCTGACTAAAGTTGGTCCTCGTATGTCAAAGGCTCTGGTGGTGACGTCGGCTTGGGCTCCACGATGACTTCCTTCCTGCCGTTGCCACGGTCTTGGTCTTGTTGCACCGAAACGGGTGCCTTTGCTTGATGCTCTCGCCTGCGCTTGCCCCTTGCACCAAAGAGGAAATGAGGACATCTGCTGGCGGGCTGGCGCCACCTGGCGCCCTTGGTCGTCATGGCTTGCGCCATGGGCACCTCGTGAGGTACCCGCCTTGATCTCTCCGCCTCCTCGCGAGCCACTGACGAGGCCGTGCTCGAGGAAGCTTCTGTCGTCCGCCCATGCAGGCTTGGCCCCTCGCAAAGGTCTTGAGCTTGTGCTAATGAAGATGGGCCGGCTGGCCACCCTTGAGCCACGCCAGCAGCGCAGCGAGCAAGTCTGGGTACCCCATTCCTAGAACACCGACAGTAGCCCCCGGGCCCAAGGCGCGCCTGGACTTGGCTGAGCAGAGAAGCGAAGGGGCAAGTGCGAAGCCCCGCGGGCCCTAATAGCCTGCGGCCTCGGGCGCCTCGTGGCGGTTGATTGGACGTGGGCGTCCCTGCTCCCCCACGCCTCCTTATTTTGTGCCAAGCTGGGCGGACCCGTGGTTGCACACAGTCGTCCCTCTTTTCGCTGCTCGACCGTCTCCTGCTCTTCCTCCTCTCGAGATCCAATCCAATCTCGAATCCTCCCCTTTCTGTCGCCATGGCTCCGACGAAGAAGGGGAAAGAGAAGAAACTCGTGCCTCCGCCTCGCTCGCCGTCGCTGAAGGCTCCTGCTGTCGATCGGTCGATTATACTCAACCGAGAAGGCTTTGACAAGGTCAGCTCTGCTCTTGCCACTATCTTCAATGAGTGCGGGAGGACGACGGCCTGGCCCGCTTCTCGCTTCTCCATAGACAGAATAGTCACCGAGGTCTGGTACTTCGCCGACGCCCTGTGGGCGGGACTGGTTCCCCCTTTTTCCAATTTCTTCAACGCTGTGCTTTCCCATTACCAGATCCATATAATGCATTTGGGTCCTGAATCCATTACTCTTCTTGCCATTTTCGCCTTTGTTTGTGAGGCAATGATGGGCATCCCTCCTTCAGTTGCCTTGCTGCATCATTTCTTCTCGCTGCGCCTCATCGACCCCACCCAATGCTCGGGGTGCGTGGGCTTCATTGCCGCACCAGAAACGGTGGCTTCAAGGATTGATTTCAACCTCCCTCCGCCTGCGTCTGGGTTCCGCGAGCGGTGGATGTACGTGGATGTCGGGGTGCCCAGCCCCCCCGCTGGAGCCAACATCGCCCGCTGTCCCCAATTCAGTGGGGCTGAGACGCCACGAGCCCCGACTGCTCGTCTCGTGTCGCCATGCCTCGAGGGCGCTCGGCGTGACGGCGCCCAAGGTGGTGAAGGAGTTCCTGTTATGCCGCATTGCCCCTCTCCAGCGCCATTCCCGACGGATGTGGGCCTTCAGCGGGCGTGAAGACCGCATGAGGCTCCAGGAGGAGGACCTGACGCCTGAAGTGTTGAGGAAGGTCCTCCTGTTCCTGACTGGGGACCCTTCCCCCGGCAGCATCCGGCAAGGGGGGGCTTTGCTGTACTTTTGCTCGAGCAGGGGTGACTTTGTGAAGCAGATGCCCAGCTTCGACGAATGGGGGCTGCGCCCCGCAGGCCTCATGGGAGCTCGTGAGAACCCAGTTGTGGTGGTTGCCCTTCCGGTTGCTTGCGGTGGTCCTTCCTCGAGTGGCGGAGCAGGGAGGCAAGGGCCACCGGGTGCTGAGGGGGCCTCCGCAGGGATGACGACGCCAGGCGGCACTTCTCGGGCGGCAGCCCCCGAGGCCCGCACTGCTACGGCTGAAGGCGTTGAGCCGCGGCCCGCGGCTCCCATGGTCGAGGCCCCTGAGGCCCCAGCTACCCTTCTTGGTGAGGCGACCGGCGGCGTGCGCCAGGACGACGCCCCTGGCGCTGGTCACCTTGGTGCTTCTTCCTCGTCGCAGGCCGACCCCTACGCTGAACTCCTGGGGCCGCTTCCGTGTGGACTTCGAGGCTCTCCGGAAGAGAAGGGAGGCCTTGGGTGACGACTACCCTTGCCGCCTATTGAAGCGCAGGAAGTATTTCGCCATTGACGAGTAAGCCTTCCCCTTTCCTAGTTCCTTATCTCTCGTTGCTTTGGCTGATCCTTGCTCTGCAGGGCCCTTCCTGCCGAGCTCACGGAGATGGCTGAGGAGCCATCCGCCCAGGCTTCGCCCTCTCCACTGTCTTTGAGCGCTCCAAGCTCAAGCAGAGCCCTTGTGGTGAGGCCGGTCGGAGAGGTGAGCCATCCTGTGGCCCATCGCGGCTCTGCGCACCTCGCGACCCTCCTTCACGAGCCTTCTCGGGGCATAACCAGCCTGCCTTGGGCTTCTCGTCTGGTCGTGGATGGCGATTGGCTGAGGTCGGCCCTTCGTTCTTCATTCGGGGACGAGCCAGCTCTAGGCCGGGCTTCTGGCGGGGCGTGCCCGGCCATCACGAGGGCGCCAGCCCCAGCCTGCCCGCCCGAGGGGAGGCACTGCTGCTCCCCACGCCTACTTGGGGCGGATGATGACGCACAAGACGTGCTCGGGCGCGCCCGGGAGCGCCGTGCCCTTCGCCAAGGGGTTCTCCAACGGGCGGCTGAAGCGGTGAGCCAGCTTGGTGTAGATCTCGCTGACGAAGACGCGCGCCTGGAAGCTGAGGGCCTGCGCCTAGCTGAAGAGGGGCGCAAGCTGAAGGTGGCCGTTGCCCTTGCGCGCCACCAGCGCGACCTCGAAAATGAGAAGGCCGAGGCGTCACTGGCGGCTTCTCGGGAGGCCCGTTCCCGGGTCGTCAAGGAGGCCCGAGAGGCTGACCGGCGGCGTGAGGCGGCGGAGGAGCGGGCACGGGAACTCCAGGCCTGGTGTCATTCCCCGGAGCAGCAGGTGGAGCTGCGCGAGACGGCCCTTGCATCGATGAAGGGGGCTTCGGTCGACCAGGCTGAGCTCCGGAGACGCGGGTAGGCACTGACGTTGGAAGCTGCGGAGCGCGCCCGCGATCTTGAGCGTCTGGAGACGAGGGAGCGCTTGGTGACGCAGGGGGAGGATGATGTCGCTGCGCGGGAGGCCCGAGTCCTGGAAGAGGCTGGACGCCGGGTGGCGACGGCCCGCCTTAACCTTGAGCGCGAGTTCGAGGAGAGGCTGGGGTTGGTCAGGGTCAAGGCTGAAGGCAGGACCACCGCCCTGAGGGCCAAGCTGGATGAAGTGACGCGGCGGGCCGACGCTTCCCGGGCCGCCCTCGGCGTGGCGCAGGAGGAGCTGACTTCCTCCCGCGCCGAGGCGCTTCTTCTGCGTCGGCGGGTGGACGAGGCCGAGGCCATTGCGCGCGTAACGAGGATGAGATACGCCGGTGGCGGATCTCGAGACGCAGCGTGGCCCCATGCTCTCCACGCTCCGGGAAAGAGCTAACACAGCCTTGGGCAACATCTGTGAGGCAGCCGTTGGGGAGCCTCACGCGGTTAACTATGCTGGTAACCTCCAGTTCTTCACTGATGTGGTGACGCAGCTGGAGGTGCGGTCGGGCAGAGCCAACAGGTTGGTGGAGGAGAGGAGCGCGCCCTGCTCGGGCGCCGCTTTTCTCGCGTCTTCGCCATCTTGAACATGGATCCCAACTCGACTTTGATGCCGCTTATCGCCCGGTACCCTGTGCCATCCGGGACGACTTGGCGCGATTGGGTGGAAGACAACGTGGATGCCCTCGTCAGGGCCTTCGCTACTGACAACGACGGCGTGGTCGTGGCTGCTGATGAAGGCGGCGTGGTGAACGGCCCTGGCGCTGCTGACGGTGACGCGGAGAGCGATGGCGAGGCCAGCGACGATTCAGGAGGTGCCCTTGAGGACGCATTGGGGGATTTATCCGACTGATCGCGTGTTGTTCCTGTTTCCTTACCCTGCGCAGATAGAGTTCGGGCTTTGCCCTGAAGGTTGTAAGAGCATTTTGGGAGGGGGAGCCCCTCATGTAAAAACTTGCATTCAACGTATTAGTAGAGGCGATATCACCCGTACGCCTGTGCCAACTGGCTGGCTTTGTGACGAGCTGGCTGGCTTGTTTACCTTCGACTAACCGACGGGGGAAAACGACAGCCAAGGGGAAAAGCAAGGAAAGCAGAAAAAGGCCGCGTCCGGCACCTAGTCTAGTCTTGGACGTCTTCTCACCCAGGAGCTAAGTGCTGCCATCGGGCATGGAGGGAGCCCAGGGCGAGGCCGGCACCCGAGACTCGGGCGTGTACAGCCCCACTCATTATTACGTGAGAGTGTCACGGGGCGGCGAGCTTCACAGGCACTGGGCCTTCTTCACAGGTCCCGGCCTTGCTTCATATCGCCAGACGAGGGCCCCGCCTTGCGCCACACTCTAGTGCCACCGACGACGATCGGAAAAGGACGCCGCCGATGGGGTAGAGCGGTCGCCAGCGGTTCCTCCGACGACCACGGGTCCTCTGTCGGGGGCAGGCCCTGAGGCACCTCCGCGGCAGAAGGCCTACCTCCTGAGGACGCCTTGCTCCGAACGCCGCGGTGATGATGCCGGATCTCGGCCCCTCTCCTGCAGCCCTCGGCGCCCTCCTCCTGAGGGGTAGGAAACTGCGGGAGTGGGGCAGTCGTCCGCTATGGCGACCTGTACCTCCTGCGATCCATGGTTAGCGTATGCCTGCTCCTGAGGAATTAGCAGTACCCGATAATTGTTGCTTCCAGCGCGGCCGACGGGGCTTTCCCGGGGCTCCTGGAAGAGCTCAGCTTTTGGTGCCTCGTCCCCCCAGCTTGGGCCGAGGAGCGAGCCATGTTCGTCCTCCTGCGTGTGCCCTTGATCCATCATGTGGGGCACGTACTCTTCCGGGGCCGCCATCCCGAGGGCTGCACCGTAGTGCTCCGTGTGCCACGCAGCTCTGCTTGAGGCACCCACTTGGGGGTGGTAGCGCGGCGGCCCGCCGAGGCCGTGGGCTGTGGCGAGTCCTCCTTCGCTCGCCGGGGGCGGAGGCAGCGCCGCTGTTAGCCCGGTGCTGACGGCCTGGTTGACGTTGGGGTAGCCTTGAAGTCCGCTCGGAGCTGCGCGGGCGCGCGAGGGGCCTCCGCGTGGCTCGCCCTGGGCCTGAGGTGGTAGTTGGGTGCAGAAGGGGTGAGCCCGATGCGCGGCGGCGGCTCAGAGCTCGCCACCCGCCCAGAGCCTCGTCGCGGCCGCCTTCCAAGAGAGCTGCATTGCAATAGCTCTCGGCCACCGTGGCGCTGCCCTTGAGTTCGCTGCCTCGCCGGGTGTATGGTGTCGTGGCCGCGGCGTGGTTGGAGGCCTCGCCGCCGATCGCGCCGCCCCGTGTGAGAGCTGACGTTGCTTGGCGCGTCGCCGTGGGTGCAGCCCTGCGGACCGTGAGCTGCCTGGGCATGGGGTCGCCTGGGCGAAGCGGTTACTGGCGGGCGGGCCACGCTGCCAGGTTCAGGTTGCCCACTGGTCGCGGACATGATGATGACGATGCGACGGGCGCCAAGCGGCAGAAAGCGGATTCCGCGCACCTACCGGGCGCGCCAAATGTCGGATTTCGGCCCGAGACCTCTAGGTTCAAACTCTGGGGTGCGCGCGGAGATCATGCCTCCTACCTACCTGCACCTCGTCGCCTCGCAAGGATCTAGAACTACGCGAAGAGCAACATAAGGGACACAAGGTTTATACTAGTTCGGGCCACCATTGTGGTGTAATACCCTACTCTAGTTTGTGGTGTGGTGGATTGCCTCTGGGGCTGATGATGAACAGTACAAGGAAGAACTGCCTCGCGAGGGTCTGCTCTTGGCTGGTGCGATGAACTGCTAGGGGGAGTTCAGTCGGTTTTCTCTCTCTCTCTGCGATTGATCTCTCGATGCCTCTCTTTCAGATCACTCTCTCCCAGATCGGATCCCTCTAACCTGTGGGTGTCTAGTACTATTTATAGGCGGAGGCCCTGGGCCTCTTCCCAAATATTGAGCGGGAAGGGCGCCAACAATTGGCCATTTTGAAGGGGAACATCTAGTACACTTATCCCGACTAAAGTTGGTCCTCGCTTCGTCAAGGCTCGTGGTGACGCCGGCTTGGGCTCCACGATGACTTCCTTCATGCCGTTATGACGGTCTTGGTCTTGTTGCAATCAAACGGGTGCCTTTGCTTGATGCTCTCGCTGCGCTTGCCCCCTTGCACCAAAGAGGAAATGAGGACACTGCGCTGGCTGGCGCCTCGCCGCGCGCCCTTGGTCATCATGCTTGCGCCATGGGCACCTCGTGAGGTACCCCGCCTTGATCTCTTCGCCTCCTCGAGCCAGCCTGACGAGGCCGTGCTCGAGGAAGCTTCTTGTCGCCCCGCCTCAATCTTTGCCCCTCGCGAGGGTCTTGAGCTTGTGCTGATGAAGATGGGCCATGCTGGGCCACCCCTTGAGCCACGCCGCAGGCCGCAGGCAGGCAAGTCTGGGTACCCCCGTTCCCAGAACGCCGACACCAATTATGTTATTATTGTTGAGAGAACTTGCACTAGTGAAAGTATGAACCCTAGGCCTTGTTTCCTAGCATTGCAATACTGTTTACGCTCACTTTTACCACTTGTTACCTTGCTGTTTTTATATTTTCAGATTACAAAAACCTATATCTACCATCCATATTGCACTTGTATCACCATCTCTTCATCGAACTAGTGCACCTATACAATTTACCATTGTATTGGGTGTGTTGGGGACACAAGAGACTCTTTGTTATTTGGTTAGAGGGTTGTTTGAGAGAGACCATCTTCATCCTACGCCTCCCACGGATTGATAAACCTTAGGTCATCCACTTGAGGGAAATTTGCTACTGTCCGACAAACCTCTGCACTTGGAGGCCCAACCACGTCTACAAGAAGAAGGTTGTGTAGTAGACATCAAGCTCTTTTCTGGCGCCGTTGCCGGGGAGGCTAGGTAAGCAGCACTCACACCCCGTCAAATAAGCTCTTTTCTGGCGCCGTTGCTGGGGAGGTTAGTGCTTCAAGGTATATCTTTAGATCTTGCAATCAAATCTTTTTGTTTCTTGTTTTATCACTAGTTTAGTTTATAAAATAAAACTACAAAAAAATGGAATTGAGTTTGTCTCATACGCTTCATCTTTTTAATATCTTTTGTGAGAATAAGGATTCCGATAATTGTGCTCAATTGCTAGAGGAAGAATGCATTAGAATGTTTGGCACTAAATATTTGAATGATGAGCATCATTGCAATGTTGTTAGTATGAATTCCTTGAATATCCATGATGCTAATGATATGCAAAGCCACAAGCTTGGGGATGCTATGTCTGATGAAGATGATATGTTTAGTCTGTTGGGGAACGTAGTAATTTCAAAAAATTTCCTACGATCACGCAAGACCATGGTGATGGCATAGCAACGAGAGGGAGAGTGTCCGCCCACGCACTCGTGAGACCGAAGCGAAGCGTTATATCAACGCTGTTGATGTAGTCGACGTCTTCACGATCCGACCGATCCAAGCACCGTTACTCGCACCTCCGAGTTCTTGGCACACGCTCAGCTCGATGACGATCCCCGGCTCGATCCAGCAAAGCGTCGGGGAGGAGTTCCACAAGACGACGGCGTGGTGACGATCTTGATGTTCTACCGTCGCAGGCTTCGCCTAAGCACCGCTACAATATGACCGAGGTGGAATATGGTGGAGGGGGCACCGACACGGCTAAGGAATGATCCGAGATCAACTTGTGTGTCATGGGGTGCCCCTGCCCTCAGATATAAAGGAGGGAAGGGAGGGCTGGCCGCCAGAGAGAGGAGGCGCACTGGGGTTTCCTACTCCTACTAGGAGTAGGATTCCCCCAATCCTAGTCCAACTAGGTTTTCCCAGTGGGAAGAGAGAGAGAGGGCGCCTTCTCCTAGTCCTAATAGGACTAGGGAAGGGGGAAGGTGCGCCAGCACTATGGCCCCTTTCTCTTTCCCACTAAGGCCCATCATGGCCCATTGACCCCGGGGTTCCGTAACCCTCTGTACTCGGTAAAATTCCCAATTTCACCGGAGTGATTCCGAGTCCAAACATAGGCTTCCAATATATCAATCTTTATGTCTCGACCATTTCGAGACTCCTCGTCATGTCCGTGATCTCATCCGGACTCAACAACCTTCGTACATCAATATCATATAAACTCATAATAACCGCCATCGAAACGTTAAGCGTGCGGACCCTACGGGTTCGAGAACTATGTAGACATGACCGAGACACCTCTCGGTCAATAACCAATAGCGGACCTGGATGCCCATATTGGCTCCTACATATTCTACGAAGATCTTTATCGGTCAGACCGCATAACAACATACGTTGTTCCTTTGTCATCGGTATGTTACTTGCCCGAGATTCGATCGTCGGTATCCAATACCTAGTTCAATCTCGTTCTTGGCAAGTCTCTTTTCTCGTTCCGTAATACATCATCTCACAACTAACACATTTAGTTGCAATGCTTGCAAGGCTTATGTGATGTGCATTACCGAGAGGGCCCAGAGATACCTCTCCGACAATCGGAGTGACAAATCCTAATCTCAAATATGCCAACCCAACATGTACCTTCGGAGACACCGTAATGTACCTTTATAATCACCCGATTACGTTGTGACGTTTGGTAGCACCCAAAGTGTTCCTCGGCAAACGGGAGTTGCATAATCTCATAGTCATAGGAACATGTATAAGTCATGAAGAAAAGCACTAGCAACAAACTATACGATCAGGTGCTATGCTAATGGAATGGGTCATGTCAATCAGATCATTCAACCAATGATGTGATCCCGTTAATCAAATAACAACTCCTTGTTCATGGTTAGGAAACATAACCATCTTTGATTAACGAGCTAGTCAAGTAGAGGCATACTAGTGACACTCTGTAGGTTTATGTATTCACACATGTATTATGTTTCCGGTTAATACAATTCTAGCATGAATAATAAACATTTATCATGATATAAGGAAATAAATAATAACTTTATTATTGCCTCTAGGGCATATTTCCTTCATCTCCCACTTGCACTAGAGTCAATAATCTAGTTCACATCGCCATGTGATTTAACATCAATAGTTCACATCTATATGTGGTTAACACCCATAGTTCACATCGACATGTGACCAACACCCAAAGGGTTTACTAGAGTCAGTAATCTAGTTCACATCGCTATGTGATTAACACCCAAAGAGTACTAAGGTGTGATCATGTTTTGCTTGTGAGATAATTTTAGTCAACGGTCTGTCACATTCAGAGCCGTAAGTATTTTGCAAATTTCTATGTCTACAATGCTCGCTGCGGAGCTACTCTAGCTAATTGCTCCCACTTTCAATATGTATCCAGATTGAGACTCGAGTCATCTAGATTAGTGTTAAAACTTGCATCGACGTAACCTTTACGCACTAACCTTTTTCACTTCCATAATCGAGAAACATATCCTTATTCTACTAAGGATAATTTTGACCGCTGTCCATTGATCTACTCCTAGATCTCTATTGCACTCCTTGCCAATCTTAGTGGTAGGGTATGCAATAGATCCGTACACAACATGACATACTTTATAGAACCTATGGCTGATGCATAGGGAATGACTTTCATTCTCTTTCTATCTTCTGCCGTGGTCGGGTATTGAGTCTTACTCAATCTCACACCTTGTAACACAGGCAAAAACTCTTTCTTTGACTGTTCCATTTTGAACTACTTCAAAATCTTGTCAAGGTATGTATTCATTGAAAAACTTATCAAGCGCCTTGATCTATCTCTATAGATCTTGATGCTCAATATGTAAGCAGCTTCACCGAGGTCCTTCTTTGAAAACTCCTTTCAAATACTCCTTTATGCTTTGCAGAATAATTCTACATCATTTCCGATCAACAATATGTCATTCACATATACTTATCGAAATGTTGTCGTGCTCCCACTCACTTTCTTGTAAATACAGGCTTCACCGCAAGTCTGTATAAAACTATACGCTTTGATCAACTTATCAAAGTGTGTATTCCAACTCGAGATGCTTGCACCAGTCCATAGATGGATCATTGGAGCTTTACACATTTTGTTAGCACCTTTAGAATTGACAAAACCTTCGGTTGCATCATATACAACTCTTCTTTAAGAAAACCATTTAAGGAATGCAGTTTTGACATTCATTTGCCGATTTCATAAAATGTGGCAATTGCTAACATGATTCGGACAGACATAAGCATCGCCACAGCTTGAGTAATTCTCATTGTAGTCAACACCTTGAACTTGTCGAAAACCTTTCGCGACAAGTCGAGCTTTGTAGATAGTAATACTACTATCGGCATCATCTTCCTCTTGAAGATCCATTTATATAATATGGCTTGCCGATCATCGGCAACTCCATCAAAGTCCATACTTTGTTCTCATATATGGATCCCATCTTAGATTTCATGGTCTCAAACCATTTCGCGGAATCTGGGCTCATCATCGCTTCCTCATAGTTTGTAGGTTCATCATGGTCTAGTAACATGATTTCCAGAACACGATTACCGTACCACTCTGGTGCGGATCTTACTCTGGAAGACCTACGAGGTTTGGTAGCAACTTGATCTGAAGTTTCATGATCATCATCATTAACTTTCCTCACTAATTGGTGTAGGAATCATGGAACTGATTTCGTGATGAACTACTTTCCAATAAGGGAGAAGGTACAATTACCTCATCAAGTTCTACTTTCCTCCCACTCACTTCTTTCGAGAGAAACTTCTTCTCTAGAAAGGATCCATTTTAGCAACAAATATCTTGCTTTCGGATCTGTGATAGAAGGTGTACCCAACATTTTCTTTTGGGTATTCTATGAAGACGCACTTCTCCGATTTGGGTTTGAGCTTATCGGTGAAAACTTTTCACATAAGCATCACAACTCCAAACTTTAAGAAACGACAGCTTAGGTTTCTTGCTAAACCATAGTTCATACGGTGTCATCTCAACGGATTTAGATGGTGCCCTATTAAACGTGAATGCAGCTGTCTCTAATGCATAACCCCAAAACGATAGTGGTAAATCGGTAAGATACATCATAGATCGCACCATATCCAATAAAGTGCGGTTACGACGTTCGGATACACCATAACATTGTGGTGTTCCAGGTGGCGTGAGCTGTGAAACTATTCCACATTATTTTAATTGAAGACCAAACTCGTAACTCAATTATTCGTCTCCGTGATCAGATCGCAGAAACTTTATTTTCTTGTTACGATGATTTTCTACTTCATTCTGAAATTCTTTGAACTTTTCAACTATTTCAGACTTTATGTTTCATCAAGAAGATATACCCATATCTGCTCAAATCATCTTGTGAAGGTTAGAAAATAACGATACTTGCCACGAGCATCAACACTCATTGGATCGCATACATCGGTATGTATTATCTCCAATAAGTCAGTATCTCGTTCCATTGTTCCGAACAACGGAGTTTCAGTCATCTTGCCCAAAAGGCACGGTTCGCAAGCATCAAGTGATTCATAATCAAGTGATTCCAAAATCCCATCAACATGGAGTTTCTTCATGCGCTTTACACCAATATGACCTAAACGGCAAGTGCCACAAATAAGTTGCACTATCATTATTAACTTTGCATCTTTTGGTTTCAATATTATGAATATGTGTATCACTATGATCGAGATCCAATGAACCATTTTCATTGGGTGTGTAACCATATAAGGTTTTATTCATGTAAGCAGAACAACAATTTATTCTCTTACTTAAATGAATAATGTATTGCAATAAACATGATCAAATCATATTTATGCTCAACACCAAATAACACTTATTTAGGTTCCACACTAATCCCGAAAGTATAGGGAGTGTGCGATGATGATCATATCAATCTTGGAACTACTTCCAACACTCATCGTCACTTCCCTTCAACTAGTCTCTGTTTATTCTCGTAACTCCTGTTTGAGTTACTAATCTTAGCAACCGAACAAGTATCAAATACTGGGGCTACTATAAACACTAGTAAGGCACACATCAATAACCTGTATATCAAATATAACCTTGTTCTCTTTGCCATCCTTCTTATCCACCAAATATCTCGGGTAGTTCCGCTTCCAGTGACCAGTTCCATTGCAGCAAAAGCACTTAGTCTCAGGCTTAGGTCCAGACTTGGGCTTCTTCACTCGAGCAGCAACTTGCTTGCCGTTCTTCTTGAAGTTCCCCTTCTTCCCTTTGCCCTTTTCCTTGAGACTAGTGGTCTTGTCAATCATCAACACTTGATGCTCTTTCTTGATTTCTACCTTCGTCTATTTCAACATCACGAAGAGCTCGGGAATCGTTTTCGTCATCCCTTGCATATTATAGTTCATCACAAAGTTCTAGTAACTTAGTGATGGTGACTAGAGAATTCTGTCAATCACTATCTTATCTGGAAGATTAACTCCCATTTGATTCAAGCGATTGAAGCACCCAGACAATCTGAGCACATGCTCACTAGTTGAGCGATTCTCCTCCATCTTTTAGCTATAGAACTTGTTGCAGATTTCATATCTCTCAACTCGGGTATTTGCTTGAAATATTAACTTCAACTCCTGGAACATCTCATATGGTCCATGACGTTCAAAACGTCTTTGAAGTCCCGATTCTAAGCCGTTTAAGCATGGTGCACTAAACTATCAAGTAGTCATCATATTGAGCTAGCCAAACGTTCATAACGCCGCATCTGCTCCTGCAATAGGTCTGTCACCTAGCGGTGCATCAAGGACATAATTCTTACATGCAGCAATGAGGATAAACCTCAGATCACGGCTCCAATCCGCAATATTGCTACTAACATTTTTCAATACAATTTCTCTAGGAACACATATAAAAACACAGGGAAGCAACAACGCGAGCTATTGATCTACAACATAATCTGCAAAATACTACGGGACTAAGTTCATGATAAATTAAAGTTCAATTAATCATATTACTTAAGAACTCCCACTTAGACAGACACATCTCTAGTCATCTAAGTGATTACGTGATCCAAATCAACTAAACCATGTCCGATCATCACGTGAGATGGAGTAGTTTCAATGGTGAACATCACTATGTTGATCATATCTACTATATGATTCACGTTTGACCTTCGGTCTCCGTGTTCGAGGCCATATCTGTTATATGCTAGGCTCGTCAAGTTTAACTGAGTATTCGCGTGCAACTGTTTTGCACCCGTTGTATTTGAACGTAGAGCCTATCACACCCGATCATCACGTGGTGTCTCAAAGACGAAGAACTTTCATAACGGTGCATACTCGGGAGAACACTTCTTGATAATTTTAGTGAGAGATCATCTTATAATGCTACCGTCAATCAAAGCAAGATAAGATGCATAAAGGATAAACATCACATGCAATCAATATAAGTGATATGATATGGTCATCATCATCTTGTGCTTGTGATCTCCATCGCCAAGCACCGTCATGATCACCATCGTCACCGCGCGACACCTTGATCTCCATCGTAGCATCGTTGTCGTCTCGCCAACTATTGCTTCTCGACTATCGCCACTGCTTAGTGATAAAGTAAAGCAATTACATGGCTTTTGCATTTCATACAATAAGCGACAACCATATGGCTCCTGCCGATTGCCGATAACTCGGTTACAAAACATGATCATCTCATACAATAAAATATAGCATCACGTCTTGACCATATCACATCACAACATGCCCTGCAAAAACAAGTTAGACGTCCTCTACTTTGTTGTTGCAAGTTTTACGTGGCTGCTACGGGCTGAGCAAGAACCGTTCTTACCTACGCATCAAAACCACAACGATACTTCGTCAAATAGACTCCGTTTTAACCTTCTCAAGGACCGGGCGTAGCTACACTCGATTCAACTAAAATGAGAGAGACAGACACCGCCGGTCACCTTTAAGCAACGAGTGCTCGGGCGGTGAAACCAGTCTCGCGTAAGCGTACGCGTAATGTCGGTCCGGGCCGCTTCATCTCACAATACCGCTGAACCAAAGTATGACATGCTGGTAGGCAGTATGACTTGTATCGTCCACAACTCACTTGTGTTCTACTCGTGCACATGACATCAACGCATAAAACCAGGCTCGATACCCTTTGTTGGGGAACGAGTAATTTCAAAAATTTCCTACGATCACGCAAGACCATGGTGATGGCATAGCAACGAGAGGGAGAGTGTCCGTCCACGCCCTCGTGAGACCGAAAGCGAAGCGTTATATCAACGCTGTTGATGTAGTCGACGTCTTCACGATCCGACCGATCCAAGCACCGTTACTCGGCACCTCCGAGTTCTTGGCACACGTTCAGCTCGATGGCGATCCCCGGCTCCGATCCAGCAAAGCGTCGGGAGGAGTTCCGTCAAGACGACGGCGTGGTGACGATCTTGATGTTCTACCGTCGCGCAGGCTTCGCCTAAGCACCGCTACAATATGACCGAGGTGGAATATGGTGGAGGGGGCACCGCTGACACAGCTAAGGAATGATCCGTAGATCAACTTGTGTGTCATGGGTGCCCCTGCCCCTGTATATAAAGGAGGGAAGGGAGGGCTGGCCGGCAGAGAGAGGAGGCGCACCAGGGTTTCCTACTCCTACTAGGAGTAGGATTCCCCCAATCCTAGTCCAACTAGGTTTTCCCAAGTGGGAAGAGAGAGAGAGGCGCCTTCTCCTAGTCCTAATAGGACTAGGGAGGGGGAAGGTGTGACCAGCACTATGGCCCCCTTTCTCTTTCCCACTAAGGCCCATCATGGCCCATTGACCCCGGGGTTCCGTAACCCTCGGTACTCGGTAAAATTCCCAATTTCACCGGAGTGATTCCGAGTCCAAACATAGGCTTCCAATATATCAATCTTTATGTCTCGACCATTTCGAGACTCCTCGTCATGTCCGTGATCTCATCCGGACTCGAACAACCTTGGTACATCAATATCATATAAACTCATAATAACATCGCCATCGAAGCGTTAGCGTGCGGACCCTACGGGTTCGAGAACTATGTAGACATGACCGAGACACCTCTCGGTCAATAACCAATAGCGGGACCTGGATGCCCATATTGGCTCCTACATATTCTACGAAGATCTTTATCGGTCAGACCGCATAACAACATCGTTGTTCCCTTTGTCATCGGTATGTTACTTGCCCGAGATTCGATCGTCGGTATCCAATACCTAGTTCAATCTCGCATGGCAAGTCTCTTTTCTCGTTCCGTAATACATCATCTCACAACTAACACATTTAGTTGCAATGCTTGCAAGGCTTATGTGATGTGCATTACCGAGAGGGCCCAGAGATACCTCTCCGACAATCGGAGTGACAAATCCTAATCTCAAATATGCCAACCCAACATGTACCTTGGAGACACCTGTAATGTACCTTTATAATCACCCGATTACGTTGACGCGTTTGGTAGCACCCAAAGTGTTCCTCGGGCAAACGGAGTTGCATAATCTCATAGTCATAGGAACATGTATAAGTCATGAAGAAAAGCACTAGCAACAAACTATACGATCAGGTGCTATGCTAATGGAATGGGTCATGTCAATCAGATCATTCAACCAATGATGTGATCCCGTTAATCAAATAACAACTCCTTGTTCATGGTTAGGAAACATAACCATCTTTGATTAACGAGCTAGTCAAGTAGAGGCATACTAGTGACACTCTGTAGGTTTATGTATTCACACATGTATTATGTTTCCGGTTAATACAATTCTAGCATGAATAATAAACATTTATCATGATATAAGGAAATAAATAATAACTTTATTATTGCCTCTAGGGCATATTTCCTTCATAGTCCCCCAAGGTTTGATGAGCAAATTTACTATGATTAAAGCATGCCTCCTATCTATGATGATTATTGTGATGACACGTATGCTTTAAAGAATAATGATAACCATGAAACTTGTCATCTTGATCTTAGTTTTCAATCACATGATAGTTATTTTGTTGAGTTTGCTCCCACTACTATTCCGAATGAGAAGAATTTTGCTTATGTGGAGAGTAGTAAAATTTCTATGCAAGTAGATCATGAAAAGAATGCTTTAGGTGCTGGTTATATTGTTGGTTCATTCATGATGCTACTGAAAATACTTATGAGGGAGGAACATATGCTTGTCGGAATTGCAATAATATCAAGATTCCTCTCTATGTGCTTAAAGTTTTGAAGTTATGCTTGTTTTACCTTCCTATGCAAGTTGATTCTTGTTCCCATAAGTTGTTTGCTCACAAAATCCCTATGCATAGTAAGTGGGTTAGACTTAAATGTGCTAGTCATATTATTCATAATGCTCTCTTTGCGTTTCAATTCTTATCTTTTATGTGAGCATCATTGAAATCATTATGCCTAACTAGGGGCATTAAACGATAGCGCTTGTTGGGAGGCAACCCAACAGTTTATTGCTTTTTGGTTCTGTTTAGGAATAAATAATCCATCTAGCTTCTGTTTAGATGTTGGTTTGTCTTTTAATTAGTGTTTATTCCAAGTAGAACCTTTGGGAAGACTTGGGTGAAGTCTTTATGATCATGCTGTAAAAAAACAGAAAGTTTAGCGCTCACGAGATTAGCTTCAACTTTTTACTGGAGAGTGATATTTAGTTGATTCTTTTTGCAGATGATTACTAGACAAATTCCTCAGGTCCACCAATTTATTTTAGAATTTTTGGAGTTCCAGAAGTTTGCGTTAGTTACAGATTACTACAGACTGTTCTGTTTTTGACAGATTCTGTTTTTCATGTGTTGTTTGCTTATTTTGATGACTCTATGGCTAGTAAAATAGTTTATAAACCATAGAGAAGTTGGAATACAGTAGGTTTAACACCAATATAAATAAATAATGAGTTAATTACAGTACCTTGAAGTGGTGTTTTGTTTTCTTTCGCTAACGGAGCTCACGAGTTTTCTATTAAGTTTTGTGTTGTGAAGTTTTCAAGTTTTGGGTAAAGATTCGATGGACTATGGAATAAGGAGTGGCAAGAGCCAAAGCTTGGGGATGCCCAAGGCACCCCAAGGTAATATTCAAGGACAACCAAGAGCCTAAGCTTGGGGATGCCCCGGAAGGCATCCCTTCTTTCGTCTTCGTTCATCGGTAACTTTACTTGGAGCTATATTATTATTCACCACATGATATGTGCTTTGCTTGGAGCATCATTTCTTTTGTTAGTATTTGCTTGCTGTTACTTAGAATAGTGTTTTGCATCTCTATTTTCAATAAAAATGCCCAGGATAGCCTTTACCATGCTTATTTTGCAAGTATACATGTTGCTGTTTCAAAACAGAAAGTTTACCGTTGTTGCAAAAATTCCCTAGAAAAGTCAGAATGTGATAAAATGTTGAAACCTTTTGCATAATAAGATCTGATAATTTTACTACAGTGGGAATGTTCTTTCATAATTTTTGGAGTTAGGGAAGTATGATGAATCTTGCATTCTTTACAGACTGTCCTGTTTTGGCAGATTGCTGTCATGTTTGCATTGTTTGCATATGTTTGCTTGTTTAATGATTCTATTTGAGGATTAGAATATTAAATATGCAGAGGCATTTAGTATGCAATGTTGAATAATAATTTTCGTGATTTTCTACAGTATAGTATGATAAGGTTTTTGCACTGGTTTACACTAACTTATCTCACGAGTTCTTGTTGAGTTTGGTGTGGATGAAGCTTTCGAGATTTAGGAAACCGTGATATGAAAGGAATTAAGGAGATGCAAAAGTTCAAGCTTGGGGATGCCCAAGGCACCCCAAGATAATATTTCAAGAAGTCTCAAGCATCTAAGCTTGGGTATGCCCCGGTAGGCATCCCACCTTTCTTCTTCGACAACTATCGGTTAGTATCGGTTGATCCTAAGTTTTTGCTTCTTCACATGATGTGTGCTATACTTGAAATGTCGTTTTATTTAGCTTTGATTGCTGTTTGAATAAAATACTAAGATATGAAATTATTAAATGGGAGAGTCTTCACCTAGTTCCATAATTATACAACTACTCATTGATTTTCACTCATATCTTTTGAAGTAGTTTGTTGTTTGCTCTAGTGCTTCACTTATATCTTTTAGAGCACGGTGATGGATTTGTTTTATAGAAACTTCTGATCTCTCATGCTTCACATAGATTATTTTGAGAGTCTTAAATAGCATGGTAATTTGCTTAAATAATCCTAACATGCTAGGCATACAAGATTTGTAAGAATTCTGATGAGTGTGTTTAATACTAAGAAAAGTTTGATGCTTAATAATTGTTTTGAGATATGGAGGTAGTAATATTGGAGTCATGCTAGTTGAGTAGTTGTGAATTTGAGAAATCCTTGTGTTAAAGTTTGTGATTCCCGTAGCATGCACATATGGTGAACCGTTATGTGATGAAGTCGGAGCATGATTTATTTATTGATTGTCTTCCTTATGAGTGGCGGTCAGGGACGAGCGATGGTCTTTTCCTACCAATCTATCCCACTAGGAGCATGCGTGTAATACTTTGCTTTGATAACTTGTAGATTTTTGCAATAAGTATTTTTCATGACTAATGTTGAGTCCATGGATTATACGCATTTCTCTCATCCTTCCACCATTGCTAGCGTGTCTAATACCGCACACTTTTCGCCGGTATCATACACCTACCATATACCTTCCTCAAAACAGCCACCATACCTACCTATTATGGCGTTTCCATAGCCATTCCGAGATATATTGCCATGCAACTTTCCACCGTTCCTTTATTTATGACACGCTCCATCATTGTCATATTGCTTTGCATGATCATGTAGTTGACATCATATTTGTGGCAAAGCCACCATTCATAATTCTTTCATACATGTCACTCATGAATCATTGCATATCCTGGTTCACCGCCGGAGGCATATACATAGAGTCATATTTTGTTCTAAGTATCGAGTTGTAATTGTTGAGTTGTGAGTAAATAAAGGTGTGATGTTCATCATTTTTAGAGCATTGTCCCAGGTGAGGAAAGGATGATGGAGACTATGATTCCCCCATAAGCCGGGATGAGACTCCGGCCGAAAAATAAATAAAAAAAGAAAAAAAAGAAAAGAGGCCATAAAAAAGAGAAAAGGCCCAAAAAAATGAGAGAAAAAGAGAGAAGGGACAATGTTACTATCCTTTTACCACACTTGTGCTTCAAAGTAGCACCATGATCTTCATGATAGAGAGTCTCTCATTTTGTCACTTTCATATACTAGTGGGAATTTTACATTATAGGACTTGGCTTGTATATTCCAATGATGGGCTTCCTCAAAATGCCCTAGGTCTTCGTGAGCAAGCGAGTTGGATGCACACCCACTTAGTTTCTTTTGTTGAGCTTTCATATACTTATAGCTCTAGTGCATCCGTTGCATGGCAATCTCTACTCACTCACATTGATATATATTGATGGGCATCTCCATAGCCCATTGATACGCCTAGTCGATGTGAGACTATCTTCTCCTTTTTGTCTGCTCCACAACCACCATTCTACTCCACCTATAGTGCTATATCCATGGTTCACGCTCATGTATTGCGTGAAGATTGAAAAAGTTTTGAGAATGTCAAAAGTATGAAACAATTGCTTGGCTTGACATCGGGGTTGTGCATGATTTAAATACTTTGTGTGGTGAAGATAGAGCATAGCCAGACTATATGATTTTGTAGGGATAACTTTCTTTGGCAATGTTATTTTGAGAAGACATGATTGCTTTGTTAGTATGCTTGAAGTATTATCACTTTTATGTCAATATGAACTTTTATCTTGAATCTTTCGAATCTGAATATTCATGCCACAATTAAGAAGAATTACATTGAAATTATGCCAAGTAGCACTCCGCATAAAAAAATCTTTCTTTTATCATTTACCTACTCGAGGACGAGCAGGAATTAAGCTTGGGGATGCTTGATACATCTCCAATGTATCTATAATTTTTGATTGCTCCATGCTATAGTATCTACTATTTTGGACAATATTGGGCTTTATTATCCACTTTTATATTATTTTTGGGACTAACCTATTAACCGGAGGCCCAGCCCAGAATTGATGTTTTTTGCCTATTTCAGTGTTTTGAAGAAAAGGAATATCAAACGAAGTCCAACTGACCTGAAACTCCATGGAACTTATTTTTGGACCAGAAGAAGCCCACGGAGTACCGGAAGCTCACCAGGGGAGTCCTGGGCTGCCCACGAGGGTGGGGCGCCCCCCTAGGCGCGCCCTGCCTCGTGGACAGCCCGGAGGTCCACCGACGTACTTCTTTCACCCATATATACCCACGTACCCTAAAACTTCCGAAGACGAGAATAGATCGGGAGTTCCGCCGCCGCAAGCCTCTGTAGCCACCAAAAACCAATCGGGTCCCTGTGTCGGCACCCTACCGGAGGGGGGATCCCTCACCTGTGGCCATCTTCTTCATCCCGGCGCTCTCCATGACAAGGAGGGAGTAGTTCACCCTCGGGGCTGAGGGTATGTACCAGTAGCTATGTGTTTGATCTCTCTCTCTCTCTCTCTCTCTCTCTCTCGTGTTCTTGATTTGGCACGATCTTGATGTATTGCGAGCTTTACTATTATAGTTGGATCTTATGTTTCTTCTCCCCCTCTACTCTCTTGTAATGGATTGAGTTTTCCCTTTGAAGTAATCTTATCGGATTGAGTCTTTAAAGATTTGAGAACACTTGATGTATGTCTTGTCGTGCGTATCTGTGCTGACAATGGGATATCACGTGATCCACTTGATGTATGTTTTGGTGATCAACTTGTGGGTTACGCCCATGAACCTATGCATAGGGGTTGGCACACGTTTTCGTCGTGATTCTCCGGTAGAAACTTTGGGGCACTCTTTGAGGTTCTATGTGTTGGTTGAATAGATGAATCTGAGATTGCGTGATGCATATTGTATAATCATACCCATGGATACTTGAGGTGACATTGGAGTATCTAGGTGATATTAGGGTTTTGGTTGATTTGTGTCTTAAGGTGTTATTCTAGTACGAACTCTAGGGCTGTTTGTGAGACTTATAAGAATAGCCCAACGGATTGATTGGAAAGAATAACTTTGAGGTGGTTTCGTACCCTACCATAATCTCTTTGTTTGTTCTCCGCTATTAGTGACTTTGGAGTTACTCTTTGTTGCATGTTGAGGGATAGTTATATGATCCAATTATGTTATTATTGTTGAGAGAACTTGCACTAGTGAAAGTATGAACCCTAGGCCTTGTTTCCTAGCATTGCAATAATGTTTACGCTCACTTTTACCACTTGTTACCTTGCTGTTTTTATATTTTCAGATTACAAAAACCTATATCTACCATCCATATTGCACTTGTATCACCTTCTCTTCGCCGAACTAGTGCACCTATACAATTTACCATTGTATTGGGTGTGTTGGGGACATAAGAGACTCTTTGTTATTTGGTTGGAGGGCTGTTTGTGAGAGACCATCTTCATCCTACGCCTCCCACGGATTGATAAACCTTAGGTCATCCACTTGAGGGAAATTTGCTACTATCCTACAAACCTCTGGACTTGGAGGCCCAACAACGTCTACAAGAAGAAGGTTGTGTAGTAGACATCACACCACGAAGCTTCACCACAATGGACTATGGCTCCACGGTGACCTCAACCATCTAGGGTGCTCAAACACCCAAGAGTAACAAGATCCTCTAGGGATTAGTGGGGGAATCAAATTTCTCTTGGTGGAAGTGTAGATCGGGGCCTTCTCAACCACTCCCGAGCAAATCAACAAGTTTGATTGGCTAGGGAGAGAGATCAGGCGAAAATGGAGCTTGGAGCAACAATGGAACTTCAGGTTGAAAGAGGTAAACAACTCGGGGAAGAAGACACCCCTTATATAGTGGAGAGACAAATCCAACCGTTATCCACCAACCCATTCTACGTAGTGATACGTCTCCAACATATCTATAATTTTTGATTGCTCCATGCTATATTATCTACTATTTTGGACATTATTGGGCTTTATTATTCACTTTGATATTACTTTTGGGACTAACCTATTAACCGGAGGCCCAACCCAGAATTGAAGTTTTTTGCCTATTTCAGAGTTTCGTAGAAAAGGAATATCAAACGGAGTCCAAACGGAATGAAACCTCCGGGAACGTGATTTTCAGAACAAATATGATCCAGGAGACTTGGACCCTACGTCAAGAAACAAAACAGGAAGCCACGAGGTAGGGGGCGCGTCTACCCCCAGGAGCGCGCCTCCACCCTCATGGGCCCCTGTTGCTCCACCGACGTACTCCTTCCTCCTATATATACCCACGCACCCCAAACGATCGACATCACGGAGCCAAAAACCTAATTCCACCACCGCAACCTTCTGTACCCACGAGATCACATCTAGGGGCCTGTTCCGGAGCTCCGCCAGATGGGGAATCGATCACAGAGGGCTTCTACATCAACACCATAGCCTCTCGGATGAAGTGTGAGTAGTTTACTTCAGACCTTCGGGTCCATAGTTATTAGCTAGATGGCTTATTCTCTCTTTTTGGATCTCAATACAATGTTCTCCCCCTCTCTCGTGGAGATCTATTCGATGTAATCTTATTTTGCGGTGTGTTTGTTGAGACCGATGAATTGTGGGTTTATGATCAAGAGTATCTATGAACAATATTTGAATCTTCTCTAAATTCTTTTATGTATGATTGGTTATCTTTGCAAGTCTCTCCGAATTATCAGTTTGGTTTGGCCTACTAGATTGGTTTTTCTTGCAATGGGAGAAGTGCTTAGCTTTGGGTTCAATCTTGCGGTGTCCTTTCCCAGTGACAGTAGGGGCAGCAAGGCACGTATTGTATTGTTGCCATCGAGGATAACAAGATGGTTTTTTATCATATTGCATGAATTTATCCCTCTACATCATGTCATCTTGCTTAAGGCGTTACTCCGTTTTTATGAACTTAATACTCTAGATGCATGCTGGATAGCGGTCGATGAGTGGAGTAATAGTAGTAGATGCAGGCAGGAGTCGGTCTACTTGTCTCGGACGTGATGCCTATATACATGATCATACCTAGATATTCTCATAACTATGCTCAATTCTGTCAATTGCTCAACAGTAATTTGTTCACCCACCGTAGAATACCTATGCTCTTGAGAGAAGCCACTAGTGAAACCTATGGCCCCCGGGTCTATCTTCATCATATTAATCTTCCAACACTTAGTTATTTCCTTTGCTTTTTTACTTTGCATCTTTATCACAAAAATACCAAAAATATTATCCTATCATATCTATCAGATTTCACTCACGTAAGTGGCCGTGTAGGGATTGACAACCCCTTATCGCGTTGGTTGCGAGGATTTATTTGTTTTGTGTAGGTGCGAGGGACTCGCGCGTAGCCTCCTACTGGATGGATACCTTGGTTCTCAAAAACTGAGGGAAATACTTACGCTACTTTGATGCATCACCCTTTCCTCTTCAAGGGAAAACCAACGCAGTGCTCAAGAGGTAGCAAGAAGGATTTTTGGCGCCGTTGCCGGGGAGGTCTACGCAAAAGTCAACATACCAAGTACCCAACACAACCCCTTATCTCCCGCATTACAAGTCATTTGCCTCTCGTTTTCCTCTCCCCCACTTCACCCTTGCCATTTTATTCGCCCTCTTTCTTCCGTTCACCTTCTTCTTTTTTGCCCCTCGATCTTTCTATCGCTATGTCTGAAATTGGGGAAATTATTGCCGATATGGACAATAATAATATCATGGAAAATTCTGATGCTCATGCTGAAGAACCCCCTACCTTGCATACAAAAAAATTTCAAATTGGTAGTGGTAATATTATTGGAAAAGGGGTTATTCAAGATTTCTTTACTTGTGCCGGTGCTTTGCCTTCTATGGGCGGTTCTATTCTTCATAGAACTAGTAGTCTTGCGGACGCTATTGCCATCCTTGTAGTTGAACTTGAAGGCAATTTATGCACATGCACCCTTGCATACAAAGGATTTTCCTATAATTTTCTAATATAGAGCACTCTTCTGTTAAGCGTGCCGCTACTATCTTTTTGGCTAATGAGTTCAGATTTATAATAAATGAAGCCAAAGAAATCTTTGCGCATTATAGGGTGGACGCTGGCCGTCCTCCCATAGAAGCTATCCTCTTTGATCAAGAAGAAATAATGTGTTTTCAATCTCTAGACTATGTTGCTTTCAATGAAAACCTTAGAAAAAGGGTTCCTACCAATGTTCTAGTTGAGAAAATTTCTGAAATTAATGATGATTTGGCTATTCGAAATAATGAGCTAGGATATTCTCTCAAGTATAGGCTCACAAAGTTCTGTCAAAAGAATGCTTATAATGATGAATTGGTTGTGCAATACAAAGGGCCGAAGGAGGAACCTATACCTCCTAAAATTGATCTTGGGGACTTTTGTCCTATTCAATTTAGCCCTTTTGATTACTTTTGCTTGCCTCAAAGAAAACTTGCTGCCGAATGCAGAGAGTATGAGATGAGTTTCACCGATCTATCCTATTACTATGGCACTACCTAGATCTATCCTTGCTTTTATGCCTAGCTAAGGGCGTTAAACGATAGCGCTTGTTGGGAGGCAACCCAATTTTATTTTTAGTTTTTTTCTTTTTGCTTCTGTTTAGGAATAAATATTTGTTCTAGCCTCTGGTTAGATGTGTTTTTATGTTTCAATTAGTGTTTGTGCCAAGTTAAACCTATAGGATCTTCTTGGATGATAGTTATTTGATCTTGCCAAAAATTCCAGAAACTCTCTGTTCACGAAAACAATTGTTAAAAATCACCAGAACATGATAAAATACTGATTCCAATTTATTCTGATCAATAAACAAATTTTATAGGTCGTCCTATTTTGGCTCATCTTTTGGAGTTACATAAGTTTGCGTTAGTTACAGATTACTACAGACTATTCTGTTTTTGACAGATTCTGTTTTTCGTGAGTTGTTTGCTTATTTTAATGAATCTATGGCTAGTAAAATAGTTTATAAACCATAGAGAAGTTGGAATACAGTAGGTTTAACACCAATATAAATAAAGAATGAGTTCATTACAGTACCTTGAAGTGGTCTTTTGTTTTCTTTCGCTAACGGAGCTCACGAGATTTTCTGTTGAGTTTTGTGTTGTGAAGTTTTCAAGTTTTGGGTGAAAGATAAGATGGATTATGGAACAAGGAGTGGCAAGAACCTAAGATTGGGTATTCCCATGGCACCCCCAAGACAATTTAAGGACACCAAAAATCCAAAGCTTGGGGATGCCCCGGAACGCATCCCCTCTTTCGTCTACTTCCATCGGTAACTTTACTTGGAGCTTTATTTTTATTCACCACATGATATGTGTTTTGCTTGGAGTGTCTTGTATGATATGAGTCTTTGCTTTTTAGTTTACCACAATCATCCTTTCTATACACACCTTTTGAGAGAACCATACATGATTTGGAATTTGTTAGAATACTCTATGTGCTTCGCTTATATCTTTTGAGTTATATAGTTTTGCTCTAGTGCTTCACTTATATCTTTTAGAGCATGGTGGGGGATTTGTTTTATAGAAACTATTGATCTCTCATGCTTCACTTAGATTATTTTGAGAGTCTTAAATAGCGTGGTAATTTTCTTAAACAATCCTAATATGCTTGGTATTCAAGATTAGTAAAAAATAATTCTTATGAGTGTGTTGAATACTATGAGAAGTTTGATGCTTGATAATTGTTTTGAGATATAAAGATGGTGATATTAGAGTCATGCTAGTCGAGTAGTTGTGAATTTGAGAGATACTTGTGTTAAAGTTTGTGATTCCCATAGCATGCACGTATGGTGAACCGTTATGTGATGAAGTCGGAGCATGATTTATTTATTGATTGTCTTCCTTATGAGTGGCGGTCGGGGACGAGCGATGGTCTTTTCCTACCAATCTATCCCCCTAGGAGCATGCGTGTAATACTTTGCTTTGATAACTTGTAGATTTTTTGCAATAAGTATATGAGTTCTTTATGACTAATGTTGAGTCCATGGATTATATGCACTCTTCTTCCTTCCACCATTGCTAGCCTCTCTAATACCGCGCACTCTTCGCCGGTATCACACACCCACCATAAACCTTCCTCAAAACAGCCACCATACCTACCTATCATGGCATTTCCATAGCCATTCCGAGATATATTGCCATGCAACTTTCCACCGTTCCGTTTATTATGACACGCTCCATCATTGTCATATTGCTTTGCATGATCATGTAGTTGACATCGTATTTGTGGCAAAGCCATCGTTCATAATTCTTTCATACATGTCACTCTTGATTCATTGCATATCCCGGCACACCGCCGGAGGCATTCATATAGAGTCATATTTTTTTCTAAGTATCGAGTTGTAATTGTTGAGTTGTAAGAAAATAAAAGTGTGATGATCATAATTTTTAGAGCATTGTCCCAAGTGAGGAAAGGATGATGGAGACTATAATTCCCCCACAAGTTGGGATGAGACTCCAGACGAAAAATAAAAAAAGAAAAGAAAAGAGGCCATTAAAAAAGAGAAAAAAGGCCCAAAAAATATGAGAGAAAAAGAGAGAAGGGACAATGTTACTATCCTTTTACCACACTTGTGCTTCAAAGTAGCACCATGATCTTCATGATAGAGTGTCTCTCATTTTGTCACATTCATATACTAGTGGGAATTTTTCATTATAGAACTTGGCTTGTATATTCCAATGATGGGCTTCCTCAAAATTCCCTAGGTCTTCGTGAGCAAGCGAGTTGGATGCACACCCACTTAGTTTCTTTTGTTGAGCATTCATATACTTATAGCTCTAGTGCATCCGTTGCATGGCAATCCCTACTCACTCACATTGATACCTATTGATGGGCATCACCATAGCCCGTTGATACGCCTAGTTGATGTGAGACTATCTTCTCCCTTTTTCTCTTCTCCACAACCACCATTCTATTCCACATATAGTGCTATGTCCATGGCTCACGCTCATGTATTGCGTGAAGATTGAAAAAGTTTGAGAACGTCAAAAGTATGAAACAATTGCTTGGCTTGTCATCAGGGCTGTGCATGATTTAAATACTCTATGTGGTGAAGATAGAGCATAGCCAGACTATATGATTTTGTAGCGATAACTTTCTTTGGCCATGTTATTTTGAGAAGACATAATTTCTTTGTTAGTATGCTTGAAGTATTATTATTTTTATGTCAATATTAAACTTTTGTCTTGGATCTTTCGGATCTGAATATTCATACCACAATTAAGAAGAATTACATTGAAATAATGCCAAGTAGCACTCCGCATCAAAAATTCTGTTTTTATCATTTACCTACTCGAGGACGAGCAGGAATTAAGCTTGGGGATGCTTGATACGTCTCGAACGTATCTATAATTTTTTATTGCTCCATGCTATGTTATCTATTGTTTTGGACATTATTGGGCTTTGTTATTCACTTTTATATTACTTTTGGGACTAACCTATTAACCGGAGGCCCAGCCCAGAATTGCTGATTTTTGCCTATTTCAGAGTTTCGTAGAAAAGGAATATCAAACGGAGTCCAAACGGAATGAAACCTTCGGGAACGTGATTCTCAGAGCAAATATGATCCAGGAGACTGGGACCCTATGTCAAGAAACAAAAGAGGAAGCCACGAGGTAGGGGGGCGCGCCTACCCCCCAGGGCGCGCTCTCCACCCTCGTGGCCCCCCTGTTGCTCCACCGACGTACTCCTTCCTCATATATATACCTACATACCCCCAAACGATCAGATACGGAGCCAAAAACCTAATTCCACCACTGCAACCTTCTGTACCCACGAGATCCCATCTTGGGGCCTGTTCCGGAGCTCCGCCGGAAGGGGAATCGATCACGGAGGGCTTCTACATCAACACCATAGCCTCTCCGATGAAGTGTGAGCAGTTTACTTCAGACCTTCGGGTCCATAGTTATTAGCTAGATGGCTTCTTCTCTCTTTTTGTATCTGAATACAATGTTCTCCCCCTCTCTCGTGGATATCTATTCGATGTGATCTTCTTTTGCGGTGTGTTTGTTGAGACTGATGAATTGTGGGTTTATGATCAAGAGTATCTATGAACAATATTTGAATCTTCTCTGAATTCTTTTATGTATAATTGGTTATCTTTGCAAGTCTCTTCGAATTATCAGTTTGGTTTGGCCTACTAGATTGGTTTTTCTTGCAATGGGAGAAGTGCTTAGCTTTGGGTTCAATCTTGCGGTGTCCTTTGCCAGTGACAGTAGGGGCAGCAAGGCACGTATTGTATTGTTGCCATCGAGGATAACAAGATCGGGTTTTTATCATATTGCATGAATTTATCCCTCTACATCATGTCATCTTGCTTAAGGCGTTACTCCGTTTTTATGAACTTAATACTCTAGATGCATGCTGGATAGCGGTCGATGAGTGGAGTAATAGTAGTAGATGAAGGCAGGAGTCGGTCTACTTGTCTCGGACGTGATGCCTATATACATGATCATACCTAGATATTCTCATAACTATGCTCAATTCTGTCAATTGCTCAACAGTAATTTGTTCACCCACCGTAGAATACCTATGCTCTTGAGAGAAGCCACTAGGGAAACCTATGGCCCCCGGGTCTATCTTCATCATATTAATCTTCCAACACTTAGTTATTCCCTTTGCTTTTTTACTTTGCTTTTATTATACTTTGCATCTTTATCACAAAAATACCAAAAATATTATCCTATCATATCTATCAGATTTCACTCTCGTAAGTGTCCGTGTAGGGATTGACAACCCCTTATCACGTTGGTTGCGAGGATTTATTTGTTTTGTGTATGTACGAGGGACTCGCGCGTAGCCTCCTACTGGATTGATACCTTGGTTCTCAAAAACTGAGGGAAATACTTATGCTACTTTGCTGCATCACCCTTTCCTCTTCATGGGAAAACCTGTTGGGGAACGTAGTAATTGCAAAAAAATTCCTACGCACACGCAAGATCATGGTGATGCATAGCAACGACAGGGGAGAGTGTTGTCCACGTACCCTCGTAGACCGAAAGCGGAAGCATTAGCACAACGCGGTTGATGTAGTCGTACGTCTTCACGATCCGACCAATCAAGTACCGAAAGCACAGCACCTCCGAGTTCAGCACACGTTCAACCCAATGACGTTCCTCGAACTCTGATCCAGCCGAGTGTTGAGGGAGAGTTTCATTAGCACGACGGCGTGTAGACGATGTTGATGTTCTACCGACACAGGGCTTCGCCTAAGCACCGTTACAGTATTATCGAGGTGGACTATGGTGGAGGGGGGCACCGCACACGGCTAAAAGATCAAACAGATCAAGTTTGTTTCTCTAGGGTGCCCCCCTGCCCCATATATAAAGGAGCAAGGGGGGGGGGTGCGGCCGGCCAGGGGAGAGGGCGCGCCGGGAGGAGTCCTACTCCCACCGGGAGTAGGACTCCCCCCCTTTCCTAGTTGGATTAGGACTTGGGAGGGGGAAGGAGTGGAGGAGAAGAAGGAAGGGGGGCACCGCCCCCTCTCCTTGTCCTATTCGGACTAGGGAGGGGGGGGGGAGGGGCATGCGGCCCAGCCCTAGCCGCCTCTCCTCTCTTCCACCTAGGCCCACTAAGGCCCATTAAGTTCTCGGGGGGTTCCGGTAACCTCCCGGTACTCCGGTAAAATCCCGATTTCACCCGGAACACTTCCGATATCCAAACATAGGCTTCCAATATATCAATCTTCATCTCTCGACTATTTCGAGAATCCTCGTCATGTCCTTGATCACATCCGGGACTTCGAACAACCTTCGGTACAATAAAACATATAAACTCATAATATAACTGTCATTGTAACGTTAAGCGTGCGGACCTTACGGGTTCGAGAACTATGTAGACATGACCGAGACACGTCTCTGGTCAATAACCAATAGCGGAACCTGGATGCTCATATTGGCTCCCACATATTCGACGAAGATCTTTATCGGTCAGACCGCATAACAACATACGTTGTTCCCATTGTCATCGGTATGTTACTTGCCCGAGATTCGATCATCGGTATCTCAATACCTAGTTCAATCTCGTTACCGGCAAGTCTCTTTACTCGTTCGTAATACATCATCCCGCAACTAACTCATTAGTTGCAATGCTTGCAAGGCTTAAGTGATGTGTATTACCAAGAGGGCCCAAAGATACCTCTCCGACAATCGGAGTGACAAATCCTAATCTCGAAATGTGCCAACCCAACATGTACCTTCAGAGACACCTGTAGAGCACCTTTATAATCACCCAGTTACGTTGTGCCGTTTGGTAGCACACAAAGTGTTCCTCTAGTAAACGGGAGTTGCATAATCTCATAGTCATAGGAACATGTATAAGTCATGAAGAAAGCAATAGCAATATACTAAACGATCGTGTGCTAAGCTAACGGAATGGGTCATGTCAATCACATCATTCTCCTAATGATGTGATCCCGTTAATCAAATGACAACTCATGTCTATGGCTAGGAAACATAACCATCTTTGATCAACGAGATAGTCAAGTAGAGGCATACTAGTGACAATCTGTTTGTCTATGTATTCACACATGTATTATGTTTCCGGTTAATACAATTCTAGCATGAATAATAAACATTTATCATGATATAAGGAAATAAATAATAACTTTATTATTGCCTCTAGGGCATATTTCCTTCAGTCTCCCACTTGCACTAGAGTCAATAATCTAGATTACACAGTAATGATTCTAACACCCATGGAGCCTTGGTGCTGATCATGTTTTCCTCGTGGAAGAGGCTTAGTCAACGGGTCTGCAACATTCAGATCCGTATGTATCTTGCAAATTTCTATGTCTCCCACCTGGACTAGATCCTGGATGGAATTGAAGTGTCTCTTGATGTGCTTGGTTCTCTTGTGAAATCTAGATTCCTTCACCAAGGAAATTGCACCAGTATTGTCACAAAAGATTTTCATTGGACCCGATGCACTAGGTATGACACCTAGATCGGATATGAACTCCTTCATCCAGACTCCTTCATTTGCTGCTTCCGGAGCAGCTATGTACTCCGCTTCACACGTAGATCCCGCCACGACGATTTGTTTGGAACTGCACCAACTGATAGCTCCACCGTTCAATGTAAACACGTATCCGGTTTGCGATTTAGAATCGTCCGGATCAGTGTCAAAGCTTGCATCAACGTAACCATTTACGATGAGCTCTTTGTCACCTACATAAACGAGAAACATATCCTTAGTCCTTTTTAGGTATTTCAGGATGTTCTTGACCGCTGTCCAGTGATCCACTCCTGGATTACTTTGGTACCTCCCTGCTAGACTTATAGCAAGGCACACATCAGGTCTGGTACACAGCATTGCATACATGATAGAGCCTATGGCTGAAGCATAGGGAACATCTTTCATCTTCTCTCTATCTTCTGCAGTGGTCAGGCATTGAGTCTTACTCAACTTCACACCTTATAACACAGGCAAGAACCCTTTCTTTGCTCGATCCATTTTGAACTTCTTCAAACTTTGAAAGGTATGTGCTTTGTGAAAGTCCAATTAAGCGTCTTGATCTGTCTCTATAGATCTTGATGCCCATTATGTAAGCAGCTTCACCAAGGTCTTTCATTGAAAAACTCTTATTCAAATATCCCTTTATGCTATCCAGAAATTCTATATCATTTCCAATCAACAATATGTCATCCACATATAATATCAGAAATGCTACAGAGCTCCCACTCACTTTCTTGTAAATACAGGCTTCTCCAAAAGTCTGTACAAAACCAAATGCTTTGATCACACTATCAAAGCGTTTATTCCAACTCCGAGAGGCTTGCACCAGTCCATAAATGGATCGCTGGAGCTTGCACACTTTGTTAGCTCCCTTTGGATCGACAAAACCTTCCGGTTGCATCATATACAACTCTTCTTCCAAAAATCCATTCAGGAATGTAGTTTTGACATCCATTTGCCAAATTTCATAATCATAAAATGCGGCAATTGCTAACATGATTCGGACAGACTTAAGCATCGCTACTGGTGAGAAGGTCTCATCATAGTCAATCCCTTGAACTTGTCGAAAACCTTCCGCGACAAGTCGAGCTTTGTAGACAGTAACATTATCGTCAGCGTCAGTCTTCCTCTTGAAGATCCATTTATTCGCAATTGCTTGCCGATCATCGGGCAAGTCAACCAAAGTCCACACTTTGTTCTCATACATGGATCCCATCTCAGATTTCATGGCCTCAAGCCATTTTGCGGAATCTGGGCTCACCATCGCTTCTTCATAGTTCGTAGGTTCGTCATGGTCTAGTAACATAACTTCCAGAATAGGACTACCGTACCACTCTGGTGCGGATCTTACTCTGGTTGACCTACGAGGTTCAGTAACAACTTGATCTGTAGTTTCATGATCATCATCATTAACTTCCTCACTAATTGGTGTAGGTGTCGCAGAAACCGGTTTCTGCGATGAACTACTTTCCAATAAGGGAGTAGGTACAGTTACCTCATCAAGTTCTACTTTCCTCCCACTCACTTCTTTCTAGAGAAACTCCTTCTCTAGAAAAACTCCGAATTTAGCAACAAAAGTCTTGCCTTCGTATTTATGATAGAAGGTGTAACCAACAGTCTCCTTTGGGCATCCTATGAAGACACATTTCTCTGATTTGGGTTCGAGCTTATCAGGTTGAAGCTTTTTCACATAAGCATCGCAGCCCCAAACTTTAAGAAACGACAACTTTGGTTTCTTGCCAAACCATAGTTCATAAGGCGTCGTCTCAACGGATTTTGGTGGTGTCCTATTTAACGTGAATGCAGCCGTCTCTAAAGTATAACCCCAAAACGATAGCGGTAGATCAGTAAGAGGCATCATAGATTGCACCATATCCGGTAAAGTAAGATTACGACGTTCGGACACACCATTACGTTGTGGTGTTCTGGGTGGTGTGAGTTGCGAAACTATTCCGCATTGTTTCAAATGTAGACCAAACTCATAACTCAAATATTCTCCTCCACGATCAGATCGTAGAAACTTTATTTTCTTGTTACGATGATTTTCAACTTCACTCTGAAATTCTTTGAACTTTTCAAAAGTTTCAGACTTATGTTTCATTAAGTAGATATACCCATATCTGCTTAAATCATTTTTGAAGGTGAGAAAATAACGATATCGGCCACGAGCCTCAACATTCATCGGACCACATACATCTGTATGTATGATTTCCAACAAATCTGTTGCTCTCTCCATAGTTCCGGAGAACGGCGTTTTAGTCATCTTGCCCATGAGGCACGGTTCGCAAGTACCAAGTGATTCATAATCAAGTGGTTCCAAAAGTCCATCAGTATGGAGTTTCTTCATGCGCTTTACACCGATATGACCTAAATGGTAGTGCCACAAATAAGTTGCACTATCATTATCAACTCTGCATCTTTTGGCTTCAACATTATGAATATGTGTATCACTACTATCGAGATTCAATAAAAATAGACCACTCTTCAAGGGTGCATGACCATAAAAGATATTACTCATATAAATAGAACAACCATTATTCTCTGATTTAAATGAATAACCGTCTCGCATCAAACAAGATCCAGATATAATTTTCATGCTCAACGCTGGCACCAAATAACAATTATTTAGGTCTAATACTAATCCCGAAGGTAGATGTAGAGGTAGCGTGCCGACCGCGATCACATCGACTTTGGAACCATTTCCCACACGCATCGTCATCTCGTCCTTAGCCTATCTTCGCTTAATCCGTAGCCCCTGTTTCGAGTTGCAAATATTAGCAACAGAACCAGTATCAAATACCCAGGTGCTACTTCGAGCATTAGTAAGGCACACATCAATAACATGTATATCACATATACCTTTGTTCACCTTGCCATCCTTCTTATCTGCCAAATACTTGGGGCAGTTCCGCTTCGATGACCGATCGCTTGCGAGAAGCACTCAGCCTCAGGCTTAGGTCCAGACTTGGGTTTCTTCTCCTGAGCAGCAACTTGCTTGTTGTTCTTCTTGAAGTTCCCCTTCTTCTTCCCTTTGCCTTTTTTCTTAAAACTGGTGGTCTTATTGATTTCTACCTCCGCAGCCTTTAGCATTGTGAAGAGCTCGGGAATCGTCTTATCCATCCCTTGCATGTTATAGTTCATCACGAAGCTCTTGTAGCTTGGTGGCAGTGATTGGAGAATTCTGTCAATGACGCTATCATACGGAAGATTAACTCCTAGTTGAATCAAGTGATTATTATACCCAGACATCTTGAGTATATGCTCACTGACAGAACTATTCTCCTCCATCTTGCAGCTGTAGAACTTATTGGAGACTTCATATCTCTCAATCTGGGAATTTGCTTGAAATATTAACTTCAACTCCTGGAACATCTCATATGCTCCATGACGTTCAAAACATCGTTGAAGTCATGATTCTAAGCCGTAAAGCATGGCACACTGAACTATTGAGTAGTCATCAGCTTTTCTCTGCCAGACGTTCATAACATCTGGTGTTGCTCCTGCAGCAGGCCTGGCATCCAGCGGTGCTTCCAGGACGTAATTCTTCTATGTAGCAATGAGGATAATCCTCAAGTTACAGACCCAGTCCGTGTAATTGCAACCATCATCTTTCAACTTTGCTTTCTCAAGGAACGCATTAAAATTCAACGGAACAACAACACGGGCCATCTATCTACAATCAACATAGAAAAGCAAGACACTATCAGGTACTAAGTTCATGATAAATTGAAGTTCAATTAATCATATTACTAAAGAACTCCCGCTTAGATAGACATCCCTCTAATCCTCTAAGTGATCACGTGATCCAAATCAACTAAACCATGTCCGATCATCACGTGAGATGGAGTAGTTTCAATGGTGAACATCACTATGTTGATCATATCTACTATATGATTCACGCTCGACCTTTCGGTCTCCGTGTTCCGAGGCCATATCTGTTATATGCTAGGCTCGTCAAGTTTAACCTGAGTATTCCACGTGTGCAACTGTTTTGCACCCGTTGTATTTGAACGTAGAGCCTATCACACTCGATCATCACGTGGTGTCTCAGCACGAAGAACTTTTGCAACGGTGCATACTCAGGGAGAACACTTGTACTTTGATAATTTAGTGAGGGATCATTTTATAATGCTACCGTCAATCAAAGCAAGATAAGATGCATAAAAGATAAACATCACATGCAATCAATATAAGTGATATGATATGGCCATCATCATCTTGTGCTTGTGATCTCCATCTCCGAAGCACCGTCATGATCACCATCGTCACCGGCGCGACACCTTGATCTCCATTGTAGCATCGTTGTCGTCTCGTCAATCTTATGCTTCTACGACTATCGCTACCTCTTAGTGATAAAGTAAAGCATTACAGGGCGATTGCATTGCATACAATAAAGCGACAACCATATGGCTCCTGCCAATTGCCAATAACTCGGTTACAAAATATGACCTTCTCATACAATAAATTCAGCATCATGTCTTGACCATATCACATCACAACATGCCCTGCAAAAACAAGTTAGACGTCCTCTACTTTGTTGTTGCAAGTTTTACGTGGATGCTACGGGCTTAGCAAGAACTGTTCTTACCTACGCATCAAAACCACAACGATAGTTTGTCAAGTTGGTGCTGTTTTAACCTTCGCAAGGACCGGGCGTAACCACACTTGGTTCAACTAAAGTTGGAGAAACTGACACCCGCCAGCCACCTATGTGCAAAGCACGTCGGTGGAACCAGTCTCGCGTAAGCGTACGCGTAATATCGGTCCGGGCCGCTTCATCCAACAATACCGCCGAACCAAAGTATGACATGCTGGTAATCAGTATGACTTATATCGTCCACAACTCACTTGTGTTCTACTCGTGGATATGACATCTACGCATAAAACCAGGCTCGGATGCCACTGTCGGGGAACGTAGTAATTTCAAAAAAATTCCTACGCACATGCAAGATCATGGTGATGCATAGTTATGAGAGGGGAGAGTGTTGTCCACATACCCTCATAGACCGAAAGCGGAAGCTTTAGCACAACGCGGTTGATGTAGTTGTACATCTTCACGATCCGACCAATCAAGTACCGAACGCAAGGCACCTCCGAGTTCAGCACACGTTCAGCCCGATGACGTCCCTCGAACTCCGATCCAGCCGAGTGTTGAGGGAGAGTTTCATCAGCACGATGGCGTGGTGACTATGTTGATGTTCTACCGACGCAGGGCTTCGCCTAAGCACCACTACAGTATTATCGAGGTGGACTATGGTGGAGGGGGGCACCGCACACGGCTAAAAGATCAAACAGATCAATGTCGTTTCTCTAGGGTGCCCCCTGCCCCTGTGTCGGTGTTCTGGGAACGGGGGTCCCCAGACTTGCCTGCCTGCGGCCTGCGGCGTGGCTCAAAGGAGGCCCAGGACAGCCCATCTTCATCAACACATGCTCAAGACCCTCGCGAGGGGCCGAGCCTCGCGGGGCGGACGACCAGGAGCTTCGTCAGGCTGGCTCATGAGGAGGCGGAGAGTTCAAGGCGGGGTACCTCGGAGGTGCCCATGACGTAAGCCATGATGACCAAGGGCGCCAGTCGGGCGCTAGCCCGCGCAGCGTCCCCCTTTCCTCTTTGGTGCAAAGGGAGCAAGCGCAGGCAAGAGCATCAAGCAAAGGCATCCGTTTCGGTGCAACAAGACCAAGACCAGCCCCAACGGCTGGAATGCGATCATCGTGGAGCCCAAGCAGCGTCATCACCGAGCCTTTGGCAGGCGAGGACCAACTTTAGTCAGGATAAGTGTACCCGCTGTTCCCCTTCAAAATGGCCAATTGTTGGCGCCCTTCCCGCTCAATATTTGGGAAGAGGCCCAGGGCCATCGTCTATAGAAGTAGAGCTGGCCACCATAGTAGGGGACGATCGGATAGAGTGGGAAGCACCCGAAGAGAGAGAGAGAGAGACCCGAGCCTCAAGCTAGAGCGACGGGACACCACTTAGCAGTTCATCGCTTCCACCAAGAACAGACCCTCGCGAGGCTGTTCTTCCTCAGATCGTTCTTCATCAGCCCAAGAGGCAATCCACACACCACACACTGGAGTAGGGTATTACACCACGATGGTGGCCTGAACCAGTATAAATCTTGCGTCTCTTGTGCTGTTCTTGCTAGTAGTTTTAGGTCCTTGCGATTCGGTGAGGTACGAGACGGTGGAGGGTTGGATCTCCGCGCGCACCCCAGAGTTCGAACCTTAAGGGTCTGCCGAAACCCGAAATCCGACATTTGGCGCGCCAGGTAGGGGTGCGCCGGAATCCACCTTCTGCCACCTCGTGTCCTGTCGCATCGTCATCGCCATGACCGGTGACCAAGCGGGCAACCCCGACCCTTGGGCGGCGTGGCCCGCCCACGCAGAGCCGCTCGCCTCGGGCGACCCGTGTCCTGAGCAGCTCGCGGTCCGCAGGCGCTGCTGCGGTCGCGGGTGACGCGGACAGGCCTCGGCAGCTCTCACACCGCGACAGCGCGGTCGGCAGCAAGACCTCCAACCACGCTGCGACCACATCACCGTACACCCGCCGGAGCAAAGCGAACTCGAGGGCGCGCTCACGGTGGCCCGAGAGCTGCTGCAGTGCAAGGCTCTTTGGAGAGCGGCCGCGACGTCTTCTTGGAGCGAGTGGCGGAGCTCCTAGGCCCGCCGCCTCGGGCTCACCCTTCGCACCCAACTCCCGCCTCGGGCCGAGGCGGCCCCGCACGGGGTTCCACGCGCCGCTGGGCTTCAAAGCTTCTCCAACACCGACCAAGCTGTCAGCGCCGGGCGGCGGCGGGTTTCCCCGCCCGCCAGCGGAGAAGAAGGACTCGGCGCAACTCACGGCCTGGTGGACTGCCACGCCACCACCCCACGGCAGGCGCGACGAGCGAGCAGCAAGGCACGCTCAGCACTCTGGCGTGGCCTTCGGGATGACGGCGACGGAAGAATACGTGCCCCACATGATGGACCAGGGGCACCCGCATGAGGCGAACAAGACTCGCTCCTCAGCCCAATCTGGGGATGAGGCGCCGAAGCAGCTCTTCCAGAGTCTCGAGATGGTCCCACTGGTCACGCTGGGCGACGATTATCGGTACCGCTACTTCCTCAAGAGCAAACATCGCTAACCATAGATCGCAGGAGGTACAGGTTGCCACGACGAGCGGCTGCCCGCCTCAGATCTCCTACCCCTCGGGGGGCGCGAGGGGCTGCCGGAGAGGGCAGAGATCCGATATCACCACCGCGGCGTTCGGAGCAAGGCGTTCTCGGGAGGTAGGCCCTCTGCTGGGAGGTGCTTGAGGCCTGCCTGGCGGAGGACCCGTGGTCGTCGGGGAACTGGCTGGCGATCGCTCTACCCCACCGGCGTCCTGGTTTCGGTCGTGCGTTGGTGGCACTAGAGTGTGGCGCAAGGCGGGGCCCTCGTCTGGGCGATATGAAGTAAGGCGGTACTGTGAAGAAGGCCCAGTGCTGTGAAGCTCGCCGCCCGTGACACTCTCACATAATAATGAGTGGGGCCGTACACGCCTGGAGTCTCGAGGGTGCGGCCTCAGCCCTGGGCTCCCTCCCACGCCCAAAGCAAGCACTTAGCTCATGTTGGTGAGAAGACGCCCAAGACTAGACTAGGTGCCTGACGCGCCTTTTCTCGCTTTCATTGGTTTTTCCTCCGCTGTCGTTTTCCCTGTTGGATTTAAGTTGAATTTGAGCTCGAAGATTTGCGCCAGATTCGGGAAGGGGTGTTTAGTCTCGCTCGAGCAAATCTCTCGTTTTCGGTTACAACTCCGCCTCAGCTGCCTCCCTCGCGAGCCCCTCATGAGCCGGGCCAGGCCAAGCTTGCGCAGCCCAGACTGTCGCCAAGCGCCCTCTCGGAGGGTTTTACTGCAGGTCCCACGGATTCGATCGGTGGGCGCCAGATCGCCTCAGCCTCCCACAGGTTATCTCGGGGCTCAGTCTGAAACAAAGGTAAACCATCCAACTAGCGCACCGCTTAGCCAACCACTTGGCGCAGGCGTATGGGCGTTGTGACACCTGCTAATACGAAGAACACAAGTTTTACATGAGGGGCTCCCCCTCCCAAAATGCTCTCACCTCCATCAGGCCAAAACCTGAGTTCTATTCATGCAGGGTAATGGAACAAGGACAATACATGATCAGTCGGACAAATCCCCCAATGCATCCTCAGGAGCACCTCCCGAGCCGTTGCTGGCGTCGCTGGCCTCGCCGTCGCTGTCTGCGTGATCGTCGGCGGCGTCTTGGCCGTTCACCACGCCGCCCTCATCGGCGGCCACGACCACGCCGTCGTCGTCGTCAAGCGAAGGCCGGACGAGGGCATCCACGTTACCTTCCACCTAGTCGCGCCAGTCGCCCGGACGGCTCGGGAAGCTGGGGACGATAGCTGCGTCAAAATCAAGTGAGGGTCCATGTCCGGAGATGGCTGAAGACGCGAGAGAAGGCACGCACGAGCAGCGCGCGTCTCCTCTCCTCCACCAACCTGTCGGCCCTGACCGACCACGCCTCCAGCCGCGCCACCACGTCAGTGAAGAACTGAAGGTTGCCGGCGTAGTTAACCGCGTGCGGCTGGCCTACTGCCGCCTCGCAGATATTATCCAAGGCTACGTTAGCTCTTTCCCGGAGCACGGCGAGCATGGGACGGTGCTCGTGCTCCAAGACTCGCCGCTGACGCATCTCGTCCGCATTCTGGCGCGCAACAACCTCGGCCTCCTCCACCCGCTGGCGAAGAAGGAGCGCCTCGGCCTGAGAGGTGGTGGACTCCCTCTGCGCCACCTCGAGGGTGGCCCGAAGAGCATCGACCCGCCGCGTCGCCTCCTCCAGTTTGGCCCTCAAGGCAGCAGTCCTGCCCTCAGCCTCGGCCTTGATCAACCCCTAACCGCTCCTCAAACTCGCGGCCGAGGTTCGAGCGCCGCCTCCTCGGCGTCGACCTCCTCCATGACGCGGGCTTCCCGTGCTGCAACCTCATCCTCTGCCCGCGTCGCCAAGCGCTCCCTCGTCTCCAAGCGCTCGTACTCGCACGCGCGTTTGGCGCTTCAAGCGTCAGCGCCTCTTCACGCTTCTGGAGTTCCGCCGAGTCGCTAGAGGCCACCTTCATCGACGCAAGGGCTGCCTCGCGCAGCTCCGCTTGCTCCTCCAACGAGTGGCACCGGGCCAGGGCTTCCCGTGCCCGCTCCTCCGCCGCCTCTCGCCGCCTGTCAGCTGCCCGGGCCTCCTCGACGACCCGAGAACAGGCCTCCCGAGAGGCTGCCGGCGACGCCTTGGCCTCTTCACATCAAGCTCACTGGCGACGCGCAAGGCCCTCGGCTCGCGCCTCTCTGCGGCAGGCGCAGGCCTCGGCCTCAAAGCGCGCGTCTTCGTTAGCCAGCTCTTCACCAACAAGGCTCACGCGTCGGCCGCCCTTCAAGAAATCCTTGGCGAAGGCGCGGCGCTGGAGCAGGCCACAAGACGCGTCCTCACACCATCGACCGCCTGCACGGGCGCCGGAGCCGTGAATCAACACTCCCCTCCGGGGGCTGGGGCTCAGACCTCGACGGCCGGGCACGCCGCGCCAGAAGCCCGACCTAGAGCCAGCCCATCCCCAGACGAGGGGCGCAGGAAGCGCCTCAGCCAATCGCCGTCCACGACCAGTCGAGAAGCCCACGGCAGGCTAGATATGCCTCGAGAAGGCTTGCGAGGAAGGATCACGAGGCGCGCGGGGCCACGGCACGCCTCAGGACGGCTCACCTCCCCAATCGCCCTCACCACAAGAGCTCCACTGCTTGGAGCACTCGAGGGCTGGGGAGGGGGCGAAGCCGGGGAGGACGGCTCCTCACCCGTCTCCATGAGCTCGGCATGAAGGGGCCTCTGAGGCCGGGATCAAGACAAGCAGCGAAGCATCAAGTGGAGAAGGAGAAGGCTTACTCATCAAGAAGGGCACTTCCTGCGCTTCAAGAGCAACAAGGATAATCATCGCCCAGGGCCTCCCTTCTCTTCGGAGGGCCTCAAGTTCACGCAGAAACGACCCAAGATTTGAGCGAGGGATCAGCTGCGGCGAGGAGAAGCATCAGTTGGCTTGCGCTGGGCGCCCGCCGACGCGGCCTGCTAGCCGCCTCGCCAAGAGTAGCAGCAGGGCCTCGGGGGCTGCAGCGCATGGCGCCAGGCGGCTGCCTGCCGCCCTCGGCGCAGCGGCATGAGCCTCGTGAGCTGCCCCTCACGAGCATCGCCAGCGCATCACCCGGCGGGGTCCTTGACCTCTGGCGGCTCAGGCCTCCCCTGCTCCGCCACTTGAGGAGGAGCCGCCTTGGCCGACTGGAAGGGTTGTCACCACCACTGGATTCTCGCGAGGCCCCTGGAGACCAGCGGGGCGTAGCCCCCATTCATCGCAGATAGGCATCTGGTTCACCAGATCACCCCTGTTCCGGCAGAGGTACAGCAAGGCCCCTTTGTGCCGGACGCCACCGGGGTTAGGATCGCCAGTCAGGATCAGGAGCACTTTCCTTAGCGCTTCTGGCGTCAGGTCTTCTTCCTGGAGCCTCATACGATCACCGAGCTCGCCAAGGCCCACATCGTGGGAATGGCATTGAAGAGGAGCAACGGCGCGCCAGAACTCCTTCACCACCTTGGGCGCCACACACGACAAGTGACCTCAGAACGCAGCAAGCGGCGCCAGACAAAGACGAGCCGAGGGCTCGAAAGTGTCTCCTTGCCCTAGCCTAAATTGGGGACAGCGGCGAGGTCGGCTCAGATAGCAGGGGGCTAGGCACCCCACATCCACGTACAACCACCTCTCGCGGAACTCAGCCAGCTGGGCGGAGGCAGCTGAAGTCAATCCCCGAGGCCGCTGTCTCGGCGCGGCGACGAAGCTCACGACGCCGAGCATTGAGTGGGGTCGACAAAGCGCAGAGAGAAGAAGTGGCGCAGCAAGGCAACCGAGGAAGGATGCCCATCATTGCCTCACAAACGAAGGCTAAGACCGAGAGGAGAGTAATGGACTGGGACCTGTGCATCATGTGGATCTGATAATGGGAAAGCACGACATTAAAGAAATCAGAGAAGGGGGGAATCAATCCCGCCCACAGGGCGTCAGCAAAATACCGGACCTCGGTGACTATCCTCTCGATGGCGAAGTGGGACGTGGGCCAGGCCGTCGTCCTCCTGCATTCGTTGAAAGAGGTGGCCAGAGCCGAACTGACCTTGCCCAAGCCCTCCAGATTGAGTATGATCGACGGTCGACAATGACGGAGAGCCGCGGCGAAGCGAGGCAAGGCGCAGGTTTCTTCCCTTTCCCCTTCTTCGTCGGAGCCATGGCGATCGAAAGGGGGAAGGGGGGATTTGAGATTGGATTGGAAATGGAAGCTGGAGTTCGAGAGAGGGAAGGACTGGAGCGCACAAGCAGCAGAGAGGGGAACAGATGTGTGCAGCAGCGTGTCCGCCTAGCAAGGCACGAAATAAGGAGGCGTGGGGGAACAGTGCCGCCCACGTCCAATCAACCGCCACGCGTCGCCCAAGGCCGCAGGCTGTTAGGGCCCGCGACGCTTCGCACTTGCCCTTTCGCCTCTCTGCTCGGCCAAGTTCGGGCGCGCCGTGGGCCCGGGGGCTACTGTCGGTGTTCTGGGAACGGGGGTCCCCAGACTTGCCTGCCTGCAGCCTGCGGCGTGGCTCAAAGGAGGCCCAGGACAGCCCATATTCATCAACACATGCTCAAGACCCTCGCGAGGGGCCGAGCCTCGCGGGGCGGACGACCAGGAGCTTCCTCAGGCACGGCCTCGTCAGGATGGCTCATGAGGAGGCGGAGAGTTCAAATCGGGGTACCTCACGAGGTGCCCATGACGAAGCCATGCGACCAAGGGCGCCGGGCGCCAGCCGCATAGCGTCCCCTTTCCTCTTTGGTGCAAAGGGAGCAAGCGCAGCAAGAGCATCAATCAAAGGCATCCGTTTGATTGCAACAAGACCAAGACCAGCCCCAGCGGCTGGAATGCGATCATCGTGGAGCCCAGCAAGCGTCATCACGAGCCTTTGGCGGCGAGGACCAACTTTAGTCAGGATAAGTGTACCGTTGTTCCCCTTCAAAATGGCCAATTGTTGGCGCCCTTCCCGCTCAATATTTGGGAAGAGGCCCAGGGCCATCGTCTATATAAGTAGAGCTAGCCACCATAGTAGGGGACGATCGGATAGAGTGGGAAGCACCCGAAGAGAGAGAGAGAGACCCGAGCCTCAAGCTAGAGCGACGGGACACCACTTAGCAGTTCATCGCTTCCACCAAGAATGACCTCGCGAGGCTGTTCTTCCCTGTCTTATTCTTCATCAGCCCAAGAGGCAATCCACACACCACCTTTGGGTAGGGTATTACACCACGATGGTGGCCTGAACCGATATAAATCTTGCGTCTCTTGTGCTGTTCTTGCTAGTAGTTTTAGGTCCTTGCGATTCGGTGATGTACGAGACGGTGGAGGGTTGGATCTCCGCGCGCACCCCAGAGTTCGAACCTTAAGGGTCTGTCGGAACCCAAAATCCGACACCCTGTATATAAAGGATCAAGGGGGGGTGCGGCCGGCCAGGGATAGGGCGTGCCGGGAGGAGTCCTACTCCCACCGTTCCCCCTTTCCTAGTTGGATTAGGACTTGGGAGGGGGAAGGAGTGGAGGAGAAGAAGGAAGGGGGGGGGGGGGGGCGCCGCCCCCTCTCCTTGTCCTATTCGGACTGGAGGGGAGGGGCGCGCGGCCCAGCCCTAGCCGCCTCTCCTCTCTTCCACCTAGGCTCACTAAGGCCCATTAAGTTCCCGGGGGGTTCCGGTAACCTCCCTGTACTCCGGTAAAATCCTGATTTCACCTGGAACACTCCTGATATCCAAACATAGGCTTCCAATATATCAATCTTCATGTCTCGACCATTTAGAGAATCCTCGTCATGTCCGTGATCACATCCGGGACTTCGAACAACCTTCGGTACATCAAAACATATAAACTCATAATATAACTGTCATTGTAACGTTAAGCGTGCGGACCCTACGGGTTCGAGAACAATGTAGACATGACCGAGACATGTCTCCGGTCAATAACCAATAGCGGAACCTGGATGCTCATATTGGCTCCCACATATTCTACGAAGATCTTTATCGGTCAGACCGCATAACAACATACATTGTTCCTTTGTCATCAAGATATGTTACTTGCCCGAGATTGATCGTCGGTATCTCAATACCTAGTTCAATCTCGTTACCGGCAAGTCTCTTTACTCGTTCCGTAATACATCATCCTGCAACTAACTCATTAGTTGCAATGCTTGCAAGGCTTAAGTGATGTGTATTACCGAGAGGGCCCAGAGATACCTCTCCGACAATCGGAGTGACAAATCCTAATCTCGAAATCGCCAACCAACATGTACCTTCGGAGACACCAGAGAGCACCTTTATAATCACCCGATTACGTTGTGATGTTTGGTAGCACACAAAGTGTTCCTCCATGAACGGAGTTGCATAATCTCATAGTCATAGGAACATGTATAAGTCATGAAGAAAGCAATAGCAATATACTAAACGATCGTGTGCTAAGCTAACGGAATGGGTCATGTCAATCACATCATTCTCCTAATGATGTGATCCCGTTAATCAAATGACAACTCATGTCTATGGCTAGGAAACATAACCATCTTTGATCAACGAGCTAGTCAAGTAGAGGCATACTAGTGACAATCTGTTTTTCTATGTATTCACACATGTACTATGTTTCCGGTTAATACAATTCTAGCATGAATAATAAACATTTATCATGATATAAGGAAATAAATAATAACTTTATTATTGCCTCTAGGGCATATTTCCTTCAAAACCAACGCAGTGCTCAAGAGGTAGCATGCAGCACGGTACTACCGCGCCTGGGCAGCGGTACTACCGCAGGCCCAAGCGGTACTACCGCGACACCTTGCGGTACTACCGCCAGAGTGGCACAGACCTGGCCAGTCCAACCGCACTGAAGCAGAAAGCGGTAGAACCGCACGAGCGGTAGTACCGCATCACCTTGCGGTACTACCGCAAGGCAGGGAAGGTCCAGAGAACGAGGAGGCACGGACATAAAAAAATGCATCCATAGCAACTTCCGCTGAGTTGGAGTCGATGCAAAAACCCAACACGGTAGTACAGCAAGAGGTGCGGTACTACTGTGTGGCGGCTGAGCTGAAGTTAGGGCTGGCGGTACTACAGCGTATGCACGGTATTACTCAGCGGAGGCGCGGATGTAAAAATTACATCCGCCCTACTACTCTTACAAGAAGCAACACTTGGCCTCGGAGCCATGGTACTACAACTCTGGAGGAGCGGTACTACCGTGGGCTCCTGCGGTACTACCGCACCGTGGTCCGGTACTACCGCAAGTGCCTGTGGTACTACCGCTCCAGGGAGCAGTACTACCGCTTTCCTACAACTCAAGTCCACCGAAAAGAAACGTAGAAAAACGCCGTCTTCAATAGTCTTCGAGGGGCACTAAATCGTCTTGTTCCTAGTGACGAAACGTCTGAAATACTCAAGGCACATGATTAGTCCGCAAAAGCATTGTCATCAATCACCAAAACAACTTAGGGATAAATATGCCCTTACAGATAGTATGAAGCCAAACAACGATAGAAGTCACACAGTGAAGTCAAACAGGTAACACAGGCAGGCAATGACTTCACGAAGACAAATTGTAAATAAAGAGAGTGAGAAGATGGAACCAGTCGCTTGGTGAGGACAAGGATTTGTTGGACCAGTTCCAGTTGCTGTGACAACTTTACGTCTGGTTAGGGAGGCTAAGATTTAACTCAGAAGACTGTGTCTTCACCTTATTCCCCTTGATCTAAGGACACCCAGTCCTCGCCCAATCACTCTGGTAAGTCTTCAAGGTAGACTTCGAAACCTTCACAGACTTCGTTCACCGGCGATCCACAATGACTCTTGGATGCTCAGAACGCGACGCCTAACCGGTTGGAGGATTCACAGTCCTCAAGTGTAACAAGTCTTCAGGTCACGCGGACAGAAAGACTTCAGTGATGCCTAACACTCTTTGGCTCTGGGTGTTTGGGCTTTGTCCTTGCAAGGATTTCTCTCTCTCAAAAGCTTCGGAGGTGGGTTGCTCTCAAACGACAAAAGCCATGCACTAACTCTGAGCAGCCACCAATTTATGGTGTAGGGGGTAGGCTATTTATAGCCACTAGGCAACCCGAGCTGATTTGTCCGAAATGACCCGGGGTCACTAAGGAACTGACACATGTTCCAACGGTCAGATTTCAAATACACGCGGCATCTTGACTTGGGCTACAAGTAAAGCTGACTCATCCAACTCTGGATAAGATTTGCTCTCATTGTCTTCGCTCGAAGACATAGGATTTGGTTGAGCATCACTTCAGTCACTCTGACTTTGTTCACTGGGACCCCACTTAACAGTACGGTGGTTCCTATGACTCAACAAAGAAGAAAAGGAAACAACGAAACAACTAAGTCTTCGCGCTCCATAGTCTTCACGTGATGTCTTCTCTTGTCATAGTCTTCAATGTGAATATCTTCACATACCACCATTGTCTTCAATGTCTTCATACATTTTTAGGGGTCATCTCCGGTAGGTAAACCGAATCAATGAGGGACTACTACCTGTGTTATCCTGCAATTCTCACAAACATATTAGTCCCTCAACCAGGTTTGTCGTCAATACTCCAAAACCAACTAGGGGTGGCACTAGATGCACTTACAGGTACCACAACCACTTGATGAAACATAAGTCTGAAATGTTTGAAAAGTTCAAAGAATTTCGGAGTGAAGTAGAAAATCATCGTAACAAGAAAATAAAGTTTCTACGATCTGATCATGGAGAATATTTGAGTTACGAGTTTGATCTTCATTTGAAACAATGCGGAATAGTTTCGCAACTCACGCCACCCGAAACACCACAGCGTAATGGTGTGTCCGAACGTCGTAACCGTACTTTATTAAATATGGTGCGATCTATGATGTCTCTTACTGATTTATCGCTATCATTTTTGGGTCATGCTTTAGAGACGGCTGCATTCACGTTAAATAGGGCACCATCTGAATCCGTTGAGACGACACCATATGAACTGTGGTTTGGCAAGAAACCCAAGTTGTCGTTTCTTAAAGTTTGGGGCTACGATGCTTATGTGAAAAAGCTTCAACCTAATAAGCTCGAACCCATATCGGAGAAATGTGTCTTCATAGGATACCCAAATGAGACTGTTGGGTACACCTTATATCACAGATCCGAAGGCAAGATATTTGTTGCTAAGAATGGATCCTTTCTAGAGAAGCAGTTTCTCTCGAAATAAGTGAGTGGGAGGAAAGTAGAATTTGATGAGGTAATTGTACCTTCTCCTGAATTGGAAAGTAGTTCATCACATAAATCAGTTCCAGTGATTCCTACACCAATTAGTGAGGAAGCTAATGATAGTGACCATGAAACTTCAGATCAAGTTACTACTGAACCTCGTAGGTCAACCAGAGTAAGATCGGCACCAGAGTGGTACGGTAATCCTGTTCTGGACGTCATGTTACAAGACCATAACGAACCTACGAACTATGAGGAAGCAATGATGAGCCCTGATTCTGCAAAATGGCTTGAGGCCATGAAATCTGAGATGTGATCCATGTATGAGAACCAAGTGTGGACTTTGGTTGACTTGCCCGATGATCGGCAAGCCATCGATAATAAATGGATCTTCAAGAAGAAGACTGACGCTGACGGTAATGTTACTGTCTACAAAGCTCGACTTGTTGTGAAAGGTTTTCGACAAGTTCAAGGAGTTGACTACGATGACACTTTCTCACCCGTAGCGATGTTTAAGTCTGTCCGAATCATGTTAGCAATTGGCGCATTTTATGATTATGAAATTTGGCAAATGGATGTCAAAACTGCATTCCTGAATGGATTTTTGGAAGAAGAGTTGTATATGATGCAATCAGAAGGTTTTGTCGATCCAAAAGATGCTAACAAAGTGTGCAAGCTCCAGTGATCAATTTATGGACTGGTGCAAGCCTCTCGGAGTTGGAATAAACGTTTTGATAGTGTGATCAAAGCATATGGTTTTATACAGACTTTTGGAGAAGCCTGTATTTACAAGAAAGTGAGTGGGAGCTCTGTAGCATTTCTAATATTATATGTGGATGACATATTGCTGATTGGAAATGATACAATATTTCTGGATAGCATAAAAGGATACTTGAATAAGAATTTTTCAATGAAAGACCTCGGTGAATCTGCTTATATATTGGGCATCAAGATCTATAGAGATAGATCAATACGCTTAATTGTACTTTCACAAAGCACATACCTTGATAAGATTTTGAAGAAGTTAAAAATGGATCAGTCAAAGAAAGGGTTCTTGCCTGTGTTACAAGGTGTGAAGTTGAATGAGACTCAATGCCCGACCACTCCAGAAGATAGAGAGAAAATAAAAGTCATTCCCTATGCTTCAGCCATAGGTTCTATCATATATGCAATGCTGTGTACCGGACCTGATGTATGCCTTGCTATAAGTATAGTAGGGAGGTACCAAAGTAATACAGGAGTGGATCACTGGACAACGGTCAAGAACATCCTGAAATACCTAAAAAGGACTAAGGATATGTTTCTCGTTTATGCAGGTGATAAAGAGCTCGTCGTAAAAGGTTACGTCGATGCAAGCTTTGACACTGATCCGGATGACTCTAAGTCACAAACCGGATACGTGTTTATATTGAACGGTGGAGCTGTCAGTTGGTGCAGTTCTAAGCAAAGCGTCGTGGCAGGATCTACGTGTGAAGCGGAATACATTGCTTCTTCAGAAGCAGCAAATGAAGGAGTTTATATCCGATCTAGGTGTCATACCTAGTGCATCGGGTCCAATGAAAATCTTTTGTGACAATACTGGAGCAATTGCCTTGGTGAAGGAATCCAGATTTCACAAGAGAACCAAGCACATCAAGAGACGCTTCAATTCTATCCATCATCAAGTGTCAGAAGGGGACATAGAGATTTGCAAGATACATACTAATCTGAATGTTGCAGAACCATTGACTAAGCCTCTCTCACGAGCAAAACATGATCAGCACCAAGACTCCATGGGTGTTAGAATCATTACAATGTAATCTAGATTAATAACTCTAGTGCAAGTGGGAGACTCAAGGAAATATGCACTAGAGGCAATAATATAGTTGTTTTTTATATTTCCTTATATCATGATAAATGTTTATTATTCATGCTAGAATTGTATTAACCGGAAACTTAGTACATGTGTGAATACATAGACAAACAGAGTGTCACTAGTATGCCTCTACTTGACTAGCTCGTTGATCAAAGATGGTTAAGTTTCCTAGCCATTGACATGAGTTGTCATTTGATTAACGGGATCACATCATTAGAGAATGATGTGATTGACTTGACCCATCCGTTAGCTTAGCACTATGATGCTATTGCTTTCTTCATGACTTATACATGTTCCTATGACTATGAGATTATGCAACTCCCGAATACCGGAGGAACACTTAGTGTGCTATCAAACATCATAACGTAACTGGGTGATTATAAAGATACTCTACAGGTGTCTCCGATGGTGTTTGTTGGGTTGGCATAGATCGAGATTAGGATTTGTCACTCCGTGTTTCGGAGAGGTATCTCTGGGCCCTCTCGGTAATGCACATCACTATAAGCCTTGCAAGCAATGTGACTAATGAGTTAGTTGCGGGATGATGCATTACGGAGCGAGTAAAGAGACTTGCCGCTAACGAGATTGAACTAGGTATTGAGATACCGACGATTGAATCTCGGGTGTCGGTGTACTAGAGTAGGGGTACCCTAGTACCCCGAACTCGTGCACGGACAGTCGCAGCACCCCGAGGCAAGGCTGGCCTGGTGACCGCCAAGGTCCTCAGCGGCTCCTTTGGAGCCATTCAAGAACAAAGTAATCAAGGCCCCGGCAAGAGGAGCTTGCCGGGAAGGCCACTCAAGGCACGAAGGAAACAAGACCCCGGCAAGAGGAGCTTGTCGGGAAGGCTTGGTGAGCGACAAGCTCCCGAGCGCGACAAGGACCTTGCTGCGGCAAGGCGCTTGCCGCGGCAGGTAACTTCTCTTCATCTCCGCTCCAGCTCATCCGCCAACGTGTCGCCATGGGGCTTTCCGACGCAGCGTGTCAATGGGCTGTCCAGCCAGCGGGGAAGCGGCGATAAGCGGCGACAAGCTACCATCGTGGCAAGCGGAGGCGCGCAGCGGTCCCTGTTGCCTTTGTTCAGCGACAGGGCGGACATTATGGCTCTTGTCCCTTGCCGTCGAGTTAGGTATAGATCACTGTACCTTTGTAAAGCGGTTTACCAACCTCTGTTTTTACATTTGTACCCTCATATGCGTTGCCACCTGTGGTGACCCCTTGAGACTATAAAAGGAGGCCCGTGTGCAACGTAGAAAGGGTTCGGCTCCGGTTCAGTTCATTCGACTCATACGAGACCACACTCACTTAGGCTAGGTTTTGTAGCTCCCATTGCTCCCTAGCAAGAACACAATACAATCCACCAAGCAACAGTAGGAGTATTATCTCTCCGGAGAGCTCCGAAGCTGGGTAAATCTGCTCGTGTGCATCGCCTCGATCCGCTCTTTGTGCAATCTCCGCCCCCCTCCGAACCACAAGGGACTCGATCCCATAGGTGTTCGTGGGCCACGATCAGCTTCCCCGACATCTTTGGGGGGAAGAAGAAGACCACTTTATCCGGCAAGAGCTCTGATGCCAACTCCGGCAAGCGCATCTCTTCGGAGTGCTGCGCTACCGTCGAGGACGCACCATCGAGCTCCACCGGCAAGTACAAGAAGATTACCTGCAGTGGGATCTGTTGCCGCGGTCTCCGCCACCGGAGGGTCGTCGGCGCTGCCCCTTGTCGGAAGCTCCCCTTGTCGGAGAGGCCTCCCTTGCGGAGGCGCTCCTTGGCGGATTTCTCCCTTGGCGGCAGAGTTGAAGCAGACAGGACTTGGGAGTGACTTCCGGGACCTCCTGATGAGGCTGCTCTGCTCCTACACAAATCAACAAGCCAGAAATCAGTAAACAAGGAGCACCCAAGCACACCTAACCGTAAGAAATGAATAAAATACTTACGCTGGGGGCTGTGCTGGGGCTGCTCATGGAGGTTGCGGATCCGGCAAGGGAGTCTCACACGTGCCTCCACAGCCGCCACAGGGAATCGTCTTCGACAGCGACCACCGGAGTCTTGGCCTCTTGACGCCCTCTGAGCCAGCGTCCTGAAGAAGGAAAGAGCTCAGAATGAAGCAAGTCAGATACAAGACAAAACAGTAAATTGAAGAATTACAAGTAGCAGGGACAAGATCTTACTCTTCCTCTTCTTCCTCGGAGCTGAGGCGGAGAAGTCAAGTCCGCTCGGTGCGACGAGCTGGAGGAGTAGGCTCCTCGGACGCTTGGCGGGTGCGGGGACCGTGGCTCGAAGGCCCGCTCCCGTTCTTTGTGGCGGCATGAGGCGCTCCTGCTGCAACCGTACTTGCAGCGGTGGAGCGCGTCGGGCGAGGCGAGGCGGCTGTTAGCCCGTCGCCGCCCGCCACTTCTCCGATCTTATGGCGTCTTCTTGGCAGGGCCGCGGGCTCCTCCCGCGGCAAGCTACTTGACGGCGGAGGGGAGGCGCCCCCGGCAGGCTCGTTCGGGTCGTCGTCGGGCTCGGCCTGCTCCTCCTCACCGGCGAACTCCTCTCGGTCGGCAAGGCTTGCCGCCTCGGCTGTTTCCGCCTCCTCGACGGTGAACCCAAACACGCCGGCGGCAGCAGCTTCTGCCGCCTCCTCCAACCTTGTGGCGTCGCGCCATCTCTTGCTCGGTGGTGTCGCGGGTGAGCCGCTTACGCTTTCGTCGGCACGGATCGGCACTTCTTCCAATTCGTGAAGAACTGCTGCTGCGACGTCGTCGGCGGGCTCCTGCCAAGTTGGAACGATTCCATGGGAATCGCTGGCAACGGCATCATCGCGCGGATGCGGTCAGCGACAGTTATTGCACAAGGGCACGACTCCCTCGGCAACATGAACCACTCGGGGTGATCTCGCATCGAGCTTGAACAACTCCCGCAAGCATGCCGTCCAGCTCCAAGACGGTAAAGTTCCAGTTCAAACCCGGCGCAGCCTCATGATGTCCGCCACGTTTTGGAACTCCCAAGCAGGCCTCCCCTCTCCTGCAAAGGCGCAATGCGGCGAAGGAAGTCGCGCCAACTGCTCCTATGGTAAGCCAGGCGTTCGAGGCGCAGGATCCTAGTCACGGCAATCTTCAACTTGGCATCCTCCGGCGCCAAGTTGCTCCAATCGTTGCCGCGCACTATGGGAGTTTGGCGCAGGGTAGTGAAAGGCTGCGGGTCCTCCTCTAAGATCCAACACTAGTCAGCTCTCCACTCCTCCCACTTACTGCGCAGCTCTCCGTCAAGATAAGCTTCCTTCTTGCCGATCCTGGAGATCCATGCAATTCCTCCGGCAAGCGGCTCTCCTCTCTCTACGCGGGGCATGAAGTAATGGCGGAAAAGTGCTACATTTGGGTGGACCCGACAAAGTTCTCGCAGAGGTGTGCGAAACGCCATGGTGAGGGCGGCGTTGGGGTGAAATCAAGGAGGCGGAGGCCATATGTGTTCATGACATCGCAAAAGAATTCGGAAAAGGCGGGCAGAGCCCGCATGGAAGAAAAGCGAAGAAAGGGTACCGATGGAAACCTTCTCGGATGTGGCGGCGGAGATCACCCTACGTGCTGGTGCGCCGCGTCTCCGTCGACGAAAAGGTAATACAGCTCCGCAGCTCCTTCTGTCAGCAGGGGATCAAAGAGGCCCGCTCCTTCCGCGAGTGCCGCGAGCCGCTGCGCTCGGCCGATTTCACGCCTTTCCCCTTGTCGGCTTTCGGAGCCATGGAGGGAGGTGGTGGAGGAGGTCGACGGCGCTGGTGGCGCCGGTGGCAATGGGGGGGGGAGCGTCGCTTTCTTTGGACTTGAGAGGAAAGGGGGAGCAGCGGTGGTTTTTGATGTGACAGCAATGGCAAGTGGGCGTTCTGCCCCTGTTTCCCCTGCTTATAAGGGGGAGAGGGGAGGCGTTCGATTTTCCCATTAAAAAAGCCCACGATCTCCCCACGACGCCACGTCCGTAGCGTGCCGTTCGTGGGGGACGTGGTGGTCCGCGAATAACTGCGTGATCCAGGCGCGCGTGCCGTGCACTGTTTTGGGCCTGGCCCAACAGAGCTTCGGCGCGTGTGTGGTCCAGCCGGGGCTCTGTCGGTGTACTAGAGTAGGGGTACCCTAGTACCCGAACTCGCACGCAGACGATCGCAGCACCAGCAGCAAGGCTGGCTGGTGACCGCCAAGGTCTCGGCGGCTCCTTTGGAGCCATTCAAGAACAAAGTAATCAAGGCCCGACAAGAGGAGCTTGCGGGAAGGCCACTCAAGGCACGAAGAAACAAGACCCGGCAAGAGGAGCTTGCGGGAAGGCTTGGTGAGCGACAAGCTCCGGCGCGATAAGGACCTTGCTGCGGCAAAGGCGCTTGCATGCTGGCGGTAACTTCTCTTCATCTCCGCTCCAGCTCATCCGCCAGCGATGTCGCCATGGGGCTTTCCGAGGCACGCGCGTGTCAATGGGCTGTGCAGCCAGCCGGGAGCGGCGATAAGCGGCGCGACAAGCTACCATCGTGGAAAGCGGAGGCGCCAGCGGTCCTGTTGCACTATTCAGGCGACAGGGGCGGACATTTATGGCTCTTGTCCCTTGCCGTCGAGTTAGGTATAGATCATCAGACACCTGTACAAAGCGGTTTACCAACCTCTGTTTTTACATTTGTACCCTCATATGCGTTGCCACCTGTGGTGACCCCTTGAGACTATAAAAGGAGGCCCGTGTGCAACGTAGAAAGGGTTCGGCTCCGGTTCAGTTCATTCGACTCATACGAGACCACAGTCACTTAGGCTAGGTTTTGTAGCTCCCATTGCTCCCTAGCAAGAACACAATACAATCCACCAAGCAGCAGTAGGAGTATTATCTCTCCGGAGAGCTCCAAAGCTGGGTAAATCTGCTCGTGTGCATCGCCTCGATCCGCTCTTTGTGCAATCTCTGCCCCCCTCCGAACCACAAGGGACTCGATCCCATAGGTGTTCGTGGGCCACGATCAGCTTCCCCGACATCGGGCAAGTAACATACTGATGACAAAGGGAACAACGTATGTTGTTATGCGGTTTGACTGATAAAGATCTTCGTAATATGTAGGAACTAATATGAGCATCCAGGTTCCGCTATTGGTTATTGATCGGAAGTGAGTCTCAGTCATGTCTACATAGTTCTCGAACCCGTAGGGTCCGCACGCTTAACGTTCGGTGACGATCGGTATTATGAGTTTATGTGTTTTGATGTACCGAAGGTTGTTCGGAGTCCCGGATGTGATCACGGACATCACGAGGAGTCTCAAAATGGTCGAGACATAAAGATTGATATATTGGACGACTATATTCGAACATCGGAAAAGTTCCAGAGAAGTTTCGGATAAAACCGGAGTGCCGAAGAGTTACCGAAACCCCCAGGGGAACTAATGGGCCACATGGGCCTTAGTAGAGAGAGAGAGAGGGGCGGCTAGGGAAGGCCGCGCGCCCCCTCCCCCTTGGGTCCGAATTGGACTAGGGAAGGGGGGGGCAGCGCCCCCCTTTCCTTCTCCCTCTCTCCCTCTCCTTCCTTCCCCCTCTTTTCCCTTGTTGGAAACCTACTAGGAATAGGATTCCTAGTAGGAATCCTACTTGGGGCGCGCCCCAGGAGGACCGGCCGGCCTCCCCCTTGCTCCTTTATATACGGGGGCAGGGGGCACCCTAGGACACACAAGTTGACAGTTGTCTTAGCCGTGTGCGGTGCCCCCCTCCACAGATTTCCACCTCGGTCATATCGTGCAGTGCTTAGGCGAAGCCCTGCGTCGGTAACTTCATTATCACCATCACCACGCCGTCGTGCTGACGAAACTCTCCTTCGACCTCACCTGGATCTAGAGTTCATGGACGTCACCGAGCTGAACGTGTGCAGATCGTGGAGGTGCCGTACCTTTGGTGCTAGGATCGGTCGGATCGTGAAGATGTACGACCACATCAACCATGTTGTCATAATGCTTCCGCATTTGGTCTACGAGGGTATGTGGACACACTCTCCCGCTCATTGCTATGCATCACCTAGATGGATCTTGTGTGTGCGTAGGATTTTTTTTGAAATTACTGTGTTCACCAACAAGTCAAGCACACTCTTAGCATATACCGCATCGCACGGTCAAGAAGTCGCCGTCGCCATCTTCCGCGAACCCGGTGGATACAGGAATCAATGAAATGACCTAGGCCTATCGTCGACGCCACCAGGAGCTCGAACCAAGTGACGTGAAAGAGATCTTCGTAAGAGCAACTCTAGCAGACCCTGCAAAACGCGCAGACCCGCAAAATTCCGGCGAGTATGCGGGCTCGACCCAATTTTGCGGCCAGAACAGAGCCCGCATACTCGCCCGGCCCGCAATTTTTTTTCCCGCGGCCCGCAAACCGCACGCCCCGACCGCTATAACTGCGGTTCCGTGACTCGTTTGCAGGTCCAGACCCTATCCCCCGCCGTCGTCGAGCCACACGGTTCCCCCGCCGCCGGCGACCACCCGCGCCGCTTGCAGCCGCCATGTGGGGCCGAATGTGGAGCTCCGGACGCGGCTCCGGCAGCAGATCCGGCGACGGAAGGGACCCGGAGCACGAGCGGTACGTCCGGTCGGACGGCGCGAGGAAGCGCGGCACCCGAAAGTGGACCAACCGCGGCATATCGCCGCCGCCGAGCTTCCAGCGGAGTGAGACGGAGGAGTACGACCGTCGGCGTGCGTCCTTCTCCTCCGTGAGGTCTTCGTACGCCGGGAGCTCCTCGTCCTCCGGCGCGGGCTTTCTCCCCGTGAAGAGGGAGTGGTCGGAGGACGAGGAGGAGCCGGCGCCGTTTGCCTTCATCCCCGTGAAGGAGGAACCCGAGTAGCCCGCTCCGCTCGGCCACTGCGGAGTCGTCGGGCCCGAGGACTTCGTCGCGGATGTCAATGCCGTTGCGGCCGCCATCACCGAGCGAAGCGTGCGCGAGGAGGCGGAGCGCCGGCGCCACGCCGAGGAGGTCGAAGACCTCGAGTGGCGGCAGGCGGTCGCCGCCAAGGAGAAGGCCGAGGAGTGGCGCCGCATCCGCGAGGAGCAGGCGGCGAAGTACGTCGATCTGTGCAGCTCTGGCGAGGAGGATTGAGCGTCGCTCGGCCTCCACGGCATCGTCCATTTTGTCGCGACCTCGCCGCCGTCAGATCCGACCCCCTCTAGTACTAGTTAAAGTAGCATGTAGTATGAACTATGCTTGTAATTTGTTGATCATGTAGTATGTATGAACTATGTAGTATGTGATGTGACGAACTATGTTTGTGCAATTTCTCCCGCGAAAGTATTTTTTAAAATTATGCAGGTTTAGATATGGTTTCCGCGCTAGTTTTCGACCCGCAAACGCGATCTTCGTGAAAGGCGTTTTGCGGGTCAAGTTTTTACGAGTCTGCTAAAGTTGCTCTAACAGCTCTTGGACGTGTACTAACCATCCCAAAAACAACGCCAAAGGAGGACATCCGACATGATGGAAAGTTATAACCTGCACACCAACTGCTAAACTATGGTTTTTTCCCCTCTTAATGATCTAAAAAAAACTTTTTCTTGCAAAAAATGATCTAAAAGTATTTTAGCATTGCCATTCCCACCGCCAGGGCAATTTGGCCTCTTTTCAGACCTTGCCTAGTTTGAAGAACAACTGAGACAGATGAACGGAATTACATAACAGGACAGGGCAGGCATAAAATTAACATAAAGGTGCTTGATCATCAAGAAATCCATACTTTCTAGAAAAATGAAGAAATCGAGACTCTATGGAGAATTGACAGATTTGATTGAAAGTGTCACATATTGTAGATCTTACTTGTAAATCGATGAAGCAAGGGGAGGTTACATGTTGTGCATAAGATACCGATGTCATTTTTCTCTCCCTGTTAACATGACTGCGAAAAGACATGCGTTTTTCTGTGATTTGATTACAACATCTTTTAAAAGCATTCTGTCACAGTTTTCTCTGTCGTAAGCATGCACCATTATTCAATGTTTTCCTTCTAGTCATAGGATTGGGATTGGGTGGTTGAACCGAGAGCCTACTAACCTGAGAAAAACAAATATGTGCTAGCTTGCAATGGAAACTTTTTGCACTAAAAAAAATGCAATCTTGATCGAACCCTTAGAAAAAAGAGGCCAAAAATCAATCTCGAACAAAATGTTTTGAGATGTCCGCTCGTTCACTTTCTTGTGAATATTCCTTCGAAATTTTATCCCGTGCTAGGCAGTCTATTTTTTTTAAAAAAAATTGTTTCTTGCGCGGGTATAGCAGTCTATTCATTTATACGGTGAACATATGTGATGATGTAGGCAATCACACGACGTCCAGAAATCACGCAGGTTTCAATATATTTCATTCATGCATGGATGAAGTACGTACGCCGTACACGAAAGGATGGCTCCCGCAAGCTACTTTATGGCCACGGACACAGTGAGCGATCAAAAGCCATCTATGGCTTGCGGAAAAGAGACGCCCGGCCTAGCTAGGGTTCTCTACCGTACATCCTTTTGATTGAGTGTCTTTGTGAAATACATGATCACATGATTGGTACCTATGTCACATCCGCAGTGTACAATGGCCACCCAGGAGGTAACACATCCCCGGAGATGGAGGCAAAGAGACATCATAGAATAATAATCATTTATTCGTCTAGCTCCTCCTCCATTCTCTTTTCCGTACCTTCACTTTCCCGATACATGAATACCTGCATTCAATGAATATATCCGTGCCTTGCATCCATCATTTTCCAGAGATACCCATTTGGCATTTAGATCACTATCAGCACCATGAAATGTAAGATTCTAGAGAAAATTTACCGTGTGTATTGTATATATGTATGTTTGCCACTGATGCTACACAACTCAGTTTTGCATGTTTTTTTTTCATGTAGCCGGCTCTTCTATTCCCGGTGGCGGGTACGGTTCGGCAAAGCACCCTAGGCACGGTTTTGTACGTGTAGAATATTGGTAGCGCACTCTGTTCTATCGGCTGCTTTAGGTATTTATAGTCGTCTATTTACACTAGTTTTTAATATCTTCTCTAAGCCCTACACCATGCTCTTCGGTTCTTGATATACATACCCTAGGCAATGGAGTATTATGATCTGTTGTGTTTTCTTGGTATCCAAAATATATACTCCCTCCTCCCAAAATATAAGGCGCGCTTTGACTTTTTTGTCTTTGTCGCATAACTTTGACTATGATTTTCACTCATTGTATGTCCACTAAACTAGTATAAATATACATGAAAACTGTTTTGCAAAACAAATACAACATTACTAGTTATACAATTCAATCCATGTATTTTTTATATGTATTAACGATCAAAGCTGTGCATCGAAAACCATGCAAAATCAAGCGTGCCTTTCATTTTAGGAAGGAGGGAGTGGTCACTAGGAGACGATTCCGAGCCAAAGTGGTGGCTGTTGCAGATGGGTGGCTTGATCGGGTGGTGGAAACTAAACTACCCAAAACATTCGTGATTTGGAAGCTACATCAGTGGCGGAAAGATGAATTAAGCTTGGGGCAGTTATATATTAAATGGATATCTAGCGGCCTAACAAACGTCTAGCACTGCATAGGGCATGCACATAGTTCTAGATCATCCATTCAAGTAGCTAAATATGTATTATATGTAACAAAAAATATAGATTTGGAAACAACAATCACATGTTAATCCAATGATGTATATTTTATGACATGTAGCACATTTTTAGTTACGGAATCGATGACCTAAAACTACGTGCATGCTCTATGCACGGAGACGGAGGAAGTAAAAAAGTCCATTGTGTCTTTGTACTAAGGGCCTGTTTGGTTCCAAATAAGTCATCAACTTATAAGTCGAAAAGTGAAAAAAGTGACTTATTTTGCCAAACATACCTAACTTATAAGTCACCCCAACTTATAAGTTATAAGTTGCTCCACCCCAACTTAAAACTTATAAGTCACCCCCTTTTATGTGGGTCCCACCACCTTTACATAAAAAAAACAAGGTGGAAAGGTACGGTCAGGTGATTTATAAGTCGGATGACAACCAAACAGGCGTGACTTATAAGTCACTAATTTTAAGTCACCTGACTTATAAGTGAGGTGACTTATTGGAACCAAACAGGCCTTAATATTCTTATTGAAAAAAATCTCCGCACGTTGGTGCTTGTTGGCCATGTAGCTGCTTAGGGTAAGATGGTGTAAGATGGACGTCTCATTTGACATGACGTCCGGAAGCCTCTAGCTAGCAACATCTAGCACGCATTCTGAACCCTGGAATGATGTTTAAGCATTTCGGGAAATGGTTGGATCAGAAGGAGATGATGGATGAGTTCCAATCGTGCGCGAGTACTGTTCTTGGAAATAGAAGCCAGCGCCAGCGACATGCAACAATTGCTACACACGGGCGCACGGCACACGTACGTAGTACGCACTTCTATTCTATTTCTACTGGCAGTACGGAAGCACTGTAGCCAGGAAGGAACAGTAGCCAGCCGCTTAGTGGGGTCGGGCCGGCCATGTCAATGAATGAATATATATTCTTCTGCATGCCTATTGCTCTGCCACGCTCCGGGCTCTCGCGATCTCGCGTCGCCAGCTAGCTACAAGCCACCGTAGCCATGGGTTCTCTCGTGGGCGCCCGCGCTCCGTGTACCGCCACCAGCAGCAAGTCATCTCATCTCCTTAAACAAAAGCAAAGCTAGGCAGAGTGCAGCTACGGGGAAAAGAGACGGAGCAGTCGTGCATCCACGGGCGACAGATGGGTAAATGTTTATTCGGCTTGTTTCCGGAATTGCACGTGATGTAATTTCACCAGGTATTCGGCCGGGCCGATCGATGCATGCATGGGTAGTACCTACTAGTACGTATGTACTTGGCTCTAAACTAAGCTGCATGCGAAGCGGGATCATGTGTAAGCACTGTTCGGGCACGCTGTTGTCGTCACAGCTGAACCCCTTTTCGTGTCAATCAAGGTGTGCCAGTACGTTGGTTAGGTGGTACGCAGCGATCTTCGATTTCGTTTTGGAAAACATGGGGTTCCCAGTTAGGAACGGCCGGCCGTATACCGACTACGCACCGAACTCGAGCTGCCCGTCGTCCTTGGCAATAAATAGCTCGTGAACGGCCGGCCAGCGCGTCGCGGCCGCAGATGTATCACCGGGCCGGGCGCCCGAGAAACCCGGATACGCACGTACGCGCGGTGTCAGCGGGGCAGGCCGTGAGTAGATCAATCGCTTCGCCATGTGAGCTGCATCCTCCCTAGGGTTGCGTGACGGGGAGTGTGCGTGCGGGGGGTGGATGGGACGTGGCCGGCTGAACCGCTGACGGTTCTGCAGTGGAAAGATGGGGCGGCGATCTGGCCCCCTACCTGCCCCCCTGCTGCAGCTCCGTCTCAGAGATCTGGGTGGGGCTGGCTGGCTGGCTGGCTCATGAGCTCGTGATTGGAAGGCGGGATGGACACCACACGAGGCCATGGCGGCCCCGTCTCGTCTTTCCCGTCACCACGCCACTAGCTATATCTCTCTCTGTGTGTGTGAATCGTGGTGTGATCCCCGTCGTCTCGTTTCGTATTCCTCGGCTGCGCACAGTGCCGTGCCGACTGCCGTGTGCACTGCGCCAGTGCGTTCGTGCGTGCGGCTGCCGGTCAGTACGTCGTTTCCGGCGCTGGGGCGTGCAAGTCGCGCGCACGGCTGCCTTGTGTGTTGGCCCACGTGCATCACCCGAACTGACCCCGCGATCCCCGCAACTTTTGCCATCCAACCCGCGGGGCGAAGAAGTCCCGGTCACCCCGCGCGATCCTCGCAACGTCGGGATAAATGTCCAGGCCGCGTGCCGCTCCCGATGAAATCGCGTGCATTCAGCCATGCGGCTCCCAATTTTTTTTATCTTTAAAATAAAAAAGGGGCAAAAGCCATATATTAAGTAGCACAAAAAAAGTAGCATAAACTCTTAAAAAATATTCTTACGGAAAACATTCAAATTATTGGAGGCATCCAAAATTCTTCCTTCTGCATCCATTAGTGACCTATCGTGAGCGAGTCTCGTTGGCGCCTTTGAGCAAACTTGGCGAAATTCAGGAGCTTGTAGAAGCAACGGTCGAAAAATCATCAATGTAGATGAGAAGACGCCGGTGGTCACGATATGCATAGCAAACCGTCGTCCGGGAAAAGAAAACGTCGGAAAGAGCCGTGACTAACGAAATTTGCATGTAGGAGTACACCCCAAATGACATCAGTCGACCGGGAGGTTCTACTACTCCAGCGGTATGGAGTACATTATGGAAGCTACAAATTCCACGTAAAGTTTCAATATTTTGCTGGCGTTTACTACACGGAATTCTGCCCCTAAAAGGTATACTCGCTAATAGACACGTTGGGGCAATTGGAGGGTGCCCAATTTGCCACAAGAGCTCTGAAGATATTTGTCATCTATTCTTCATGTGTATTCATTCAAGAGGTATGTGGAGCCGACTTGGATTGACAGATTTCATCAACACTGCAACACATGTTGATAGATCTGGGTCGGTTATTATGGAGTATATCTTGTCTATTGATCAAACGCCACTACCTCTAATGCCGACATTGGAGATTAAACAGGTCGTAGTGGTGGGATGTTGGTACCTCTGGTGGACACGCCGCCTTATAACACATAATGAGAGTTGCCCGCCGATGGTAAGATGGCCTTTGTCGGTCTTGGCAATTACAAGCAACTATCAACGAGCCATGGCGAAGATAGTTGTGACAGAAGAGGAAAGATGGTTGAAGCCAGACCCAAAGTTCATCAAACTTAATGTGGACGCGGCCTTTTTTGCAGAGCAAGGAGTTGGAGCTACGACAGCAATTATTAGAGATGAACGAGGTATTTTCCTTGCAGCTCAATGTAAGTTTATCCCATATGCAGCGGACGCAATGACATCAGAGGCAATGGCGATGATAGACGGACTGAACTTGGCAAATAGCCTAGGGTTCCAGCGAGTTGAAGCGGAATCCGACTCTCTAACAGTGATCAACTGCTGCTCCGGTCAGAGTACTTGGTGGGACGCGGCGGCAGCGATATTCGCGGAATGTGTGGACATCTCTACCTTGATTGGGAAGGTCAACTTTAAGCATTGTTTTCGATCAGCAAATCAAGCGGCGCATGTGCTAGCTAACTTTAGTTATTGTAATAAACTTTCTTCTAGTTGGACTGACGAGCCTCCAGATTGTCTGGTGAGCAAGCTCGTAGACGATGTATCTTTATGCATTAATCAATAAAGCTAGCCATGATGGCCTTCCCTCAAAAAAGGAGTACACCCCTGATTCTTGGTTCGTGTTTGTGTGATTGTGTCTCTTGGCTGTAGAAAAGCTCGAGTCTCGTGCAACATTCAAGATTGAGTAGTTTTCTTTGCTCAACTTGAAATCGACTTCAAGATTAATGAGCTGAGTATGAGTGCTTTAAGTATTTTGACTGAAACGGGTCACTCCTGAGACAACACAACCTTGATTGATTTTAGCTCTATAGCTCAACATAATACAATTATGTGTAATGATCATGTTATTTATATTAGACGGGAATGTGGTAAGTTATTACCGTATATATATTGTGTACATGTGTTTTTTCATTTTATCTACATGCAAATATTAAAGGTTTATTTAGTACAGAGAAAATTTAGGCCTTAATTAAGCACAAGCATCAAATCGAGGCCGGAAGAGACAGGCGGCAACTCCTCGTCGTGGCCACATACTCTACCATTGAACACCGTCCCCATCTGCGTAGCCTAGATGTTGGAGATGAGCAAACATTGTAGAAGAGAGATGGCGAGATTGTGAAGGAGTTCATGTACCTACGTACCGGCTAGTGGAGGCAGTTGCCGGCATCGACACGATGTAGTGGCATAGCTCATCAGCCCCCACATGTTGCTGGTTTGGGGGATGTACCTCTCTGCCTTTCTCCAGTAGCCATATGAGAGAACATGTGATGCCCCCGTGTGTGGTTTTGATAATTGATGACATTCTCTATGGACTAATGGTTGCCTTGAGTTATATTTGAAGGATTTGTCCATAGGCATTTCTTGAAGTCCATGTGTTGGTTTTAAGGATTTTATGAGTTGACCAAAGTGTTATTCAAGGAATTATCGAAAGATTGGTCATGTATAAGTCATGATACAAGGTTGATCAAGACTAGTTAAAGTGTGAATCTAGTTGATCAACACGCAAAGCGTAGAAAATGCACCGAGAGGGATCAACTGATCTCATGGTATGGTAAGCATTGTCCATTACGCTTTGTGTACTAACCTATGGTCCACGTGTGAGTTCTATTGTGGTGTCAATGGACTTGTGAAGATGTGCCGAAGAGTGGCTCACCCATAGTGGAGTATGGGGGAGCAATCAACTAGTCTTCATCGAGCCAACACAGTCAAGAAAGGTGGTCCAACTTGAGGGAGTCAAGATTGTCATCATCTAGCTCAAGTGGACGATGTGCAAGGCTAAGGTTTTTCCTTGATAGGTTTTCTATTTTACCGGTCTCGTGGTGGTAGTTGGAGACCGGGTTGTAGGATCGATTGCCGTATTATGAAGGGGGGCTCTCTAGTGAGTAGCTTGATCATATTGTTCGCCGAGAGCTCAAATCATTGCATCCTTGCATCATCTTTCTTGGTTCTTGTTTGATTCTTCTCCTTGTGAGATTTGGAGCTTATGGTCATCTTCATGACAAGCTCGAGTTCATTGAAAATGGAGTTCACATGCATCTTCTATGATGTTTTCGATGTTGGGGTTTTTGCCGGTTCTTCATTCATGTTGGATAGTACTAGTCGTCATCTATCCAACAAGCTTGAGTTTGCTCAATTTGGAGCCCATATGCAGAAGTTATGGCAGTTCTGGTTTTCTTGTTGCATCTGTTTTGCTTGAGGCTTGCTTGGTGCACCCCTGCAGTAGTACCGCTCTGGGCAGCAGTAGTACCGTCCCTGTTGGGCGGTAGTACCGCTTGCAAGCGGTACTTCCAGTGTTCCAGTTCCACGTGTACTTCCGCTTATTTTGGGGGTTCTGTTTTTTGTGTCGGGTTCAACGACAGTGAAGTGCGGCAGTACCGCCTATAAGCGGTAGCACCGCCCCGGTCGGACGGTACTACCGTCCCGCTATGCTCTGCCCTGCCTTCTCTGCTCCTGTCTTCTGCTTCTCCCACGGCAGTACCATTGGGATGAGCGGTAGTACCACTCCGGCGGCACTACCGGCCCAAGGTTCCTAGCCATTGCTCTGTTTTCTTGTTACTACCGTCCGAGCGGCAGTACCGCTCGTTGATATCACTTGGAGCTACGTAGGTATTTCCCCAGAGAGGAAGGGATGATGCAACACAGCTACGGTAGGTATTTCCTTTAGTTGTGAAACCAAGATATCAATCCATTAGGAGAACCAAGCAACACTGTGTAAATGGTACATGCAAACAAAAAACAAATACTTGCAACCCGACGCGTAAGAGGGATTGTCAATCCCTCCACGGTAAAAGATAGATAAATTTGTGGTAGATTGGATAAATAGCTCTCGATAAAACACAAAATAAAATAAGTTATAAAAATTGCAGCAAGATATTTTTGGATTTCTGGAATCAGAGATCTGAAAATAGAAGTGGCAAATAACAGAACAAAAAGCAAATGTGAAAAAGAATAGACCCAGGTGCCGTAGATTTCACTAGTGGCTTCTCTCAAGAAATAGCACACGTTGGGTAAACAAATTACTATTCGGCAATTGATAGAAGATTGAATAATTATGACGATATCCAAGGCAATGATCAATATATAGGCATCACGTTCAACATTAGTAGACCGACTCCTACCTGCATCTACTACTATTACTCCACACATCGACTGCTATCCAACATATATCTAGTGTATTAAATTCATGGAGAAACAGAGTAATGCAATAAGAATGATGACATGATGTAGACGAGATCTAATCTTGTAGGAATAGCCCCCATCTTGTTATCCTTCATAGCAACGATACATGCGTGTCTTGCTGCCCCTTCTGTCACTGGGAAAGAACACCGCAAGATCGAACCCATCAGAAAGCACCTCTTCCCATGGCAACAAAAATCGATCTAGTTGGCCTAACTAAACCAAATATTGGAAGAATAAATACGAGGCTATAACTAATCATGCATATAAGAGATCAAAACTCAAATAACTTTCATGGATAGATAGATCTGATCATAAACTCAAAGTTCATCGGATCCCAACAAACACACCGCACAAAGAGTCACATCAAATAGATCTCCAAGAGACCATTGTATTGATAATAGAGAGAGAGAGAGAGAGAGAGAGAGAGAGAGAGGAAGCCATCTAGCTACTGCCTACGGACCCGTAGGTCTATGGTGAACTACTCACGCATCATCGGAGAGGCACCAATGAGGATGATGAACCCCTCTATGATGGTGTTTAGATTGGATCTTGTGGTTCTTGCGGCGGCTGGAATTGTGTTTTGTCGACTCCTCCAAGGTTTCTAGAATATTTGGGGATTTATAGGGCGAAGAGGCGGTGCGGGAGGTCACTGAGGTGGGCACAACCCATCTGGGCGTGCCCTGGTGGGTTGTGCCCCCCACAGGCCTCCCCTCTGGTACTTATTTGGCCTACTGGGTGTCTTCTGGTCCAGAAAAATCTCCAAAAAAATTCGCTGCGTTTGGACTCTGTTTGGTATTGATATTCTTGAAGTAAAAAACAAGCAAAAAACAGCAACTGGCACTAGGCACTATGTCAACAGGTTAGTCCCATAAAATGATATAAAGTTGCTATAAAATGATGGTAAAACATCCAAGAATGATAATATAACAGCATTGAACAATAAAAAATTATAGATACGTTGGAGGCATAACACTCGTGTGCAGGCTGCGCACATAACGGCTGGATTTTTCCCCACCTATAAAAGGGGGTCTTCTTCCCCATTGAACCTTATCCTTCTAGCTCGTGCTCTTCCCCCATTGTTGACCTTCTTCGAGCTTGCTATCTCTCAACCCATCCAATGATTCTTGCTAGTTCTTGAGGGAAAAGAGACAGGAGATCTAGATCTACGTTTCCACCAATCAATTTCTCCTCTATGTGAGGGGAACCCCTTGGATGTAGATCTTGGAGTTCTTCGTGTTCTCTTCTTCGTTCTTCCTCTCATTTTCCTCCCTAGCATTAGTTGCTTTGGTGGGATTTGGGAGAGAAATACTTGGGCACTCCGTGTGCCCTTTCCATTGCATTTGGTACATCAGTTTGAGTTATCCATGGTGATACATCGACATGAAGTAGAGAATCTTGTTACTCTAGGGTGTTTGGGCACCCTGGAGCTTGTTCCTCTTGGGTGCCTTGTTGCCCTAGATGGTTGGTGTTGTCGAAGCTCAATCATTGTGTTGTAAAGCTCCGGGCAAGCGTCGGGGTCTCCAATTACGGGTACCGGTGACCGCCCCAAGGGTTGCCAAAGTGTACGGGTTCGGTGACCGCCCCCAAGGGTTGCCATTTGTACGGGTTCAGTGACCGCCCTCAAGGGTCCCTTAGTGGAATCATGACATCTTGCATTGTGCGAGGGCGTGAGGAGATTACGGTGACCCTAGTGGCTTCTTGGGGAGCATTGTGCCTCCAAACCGCTCCAAACGGAGATTAGCATTCGCAAGGGTGTGAACTTCTGGATACATAGTCGTCTCCGCGTGCCTCGGTTATCTCTTACCCGAGCCCTTTACTTATGCACTTTACTTTGTGATAGCCATTGTGTTTCATGTTATATATCTTGCTACCACTTAGTTGTTTATCTTGCTGATAACTCACAAGTATAGGGGATCGCAACAGTTTTTGAGGGTAGAGTATTCAACCCAAATTTATAAATTCGACACAAGGGGATCCAAAACATATTTGCAAGTATTAGCAGCTGAGTTGTCAATTCAACCATACCTGGAGATTAATTATCTGCAGCAAAGTGACCAGTAGCAAAGTAGTATGATAGTTTTGATAGCAGGGTAACAGTAACAGTAACGGTTGTAACTTAGTAAGAGTAATATAAGAGAAATTTGTAGGCATTGGATCGGTGAATTCATTGGATGATATTCATCATATAACAGTCATAACCTAGGGTGATACAAAACTAGCTCCAGTTCATGAATATAATGTAGGCATGTATTCCATAAATAGTCATACGTGCTTATGGAAAGAACTTGTATGACATATTTTGGCCTACCCTCCCGTGGCAGCGGGGTCCATAAGGAAACTAAGGGATATTAAGGCCTCCTTTTAATAGAGAACCGGAAGAAAGCATTAACACATAGTGAATACATGAACTCCTCAAACTATGGTCATCACCGGAAAGTATCCTAACTATTATCCACCGAACCAATTTGACCGACTTCTCCCATTTATTATCAGGACCCACCCAACACTTGACCAAGTCAAAATAGTAGGTAACACAATCACTAAAGTGGATCGCTTGTGGGCTTTTACACCATGGAGCTTAGTGATTAAAGGGATGTGGTCGGGTGTTGTGTTAAATACACCGTTGGTTTGGGCCAAAGCTCGATGGTATACACACGTTCGTTTTGATTGGAATAGTATTTTATAGTGTTTTCTTGTACTATTGTTTTAGTCTAGCTAGTTATTTTTTTAATTTAGCTCTGCAATTCTAAATGGGCTCACACCCATTTTCATTAATTGCTTGATGAGAATATTTAGTACGTAAGACCCAAAACAAACACTGACTAAGCTAGAAGGAGGCGGGAGAAGGGAGAGAGTGAGTTGGAACATTAGTAAGAAATCCATCGTGGATGCTCGCCAAACGAGACATCTATTACGGGGCAGAAATCTGGTAACACCTGATACGTCCATTTTGCATCATGTTTTCCTACTGTTATTTATGATGTTTTTATCCATAATAATGCTTTTTGGAGTAATTCTAATGCCTTTTTTCTCATAATTTGCAAGGTACACACAAAGAGGGAGAATTCCGGCAGCTGGAAATCGGGACCAGGAAAAGCTACGCCAGGTTACCTTTTCTGCACAACTCCAAACAAGCGAAACTTCACGGAGAATTTTTATGAAATATATGAAGAATATTGGAGCAAATAAGTACCAGAGGGAGCCCACCAGGTGCTCACCCAGGCCCACCTCCGGTTCCCATCTTCTGGTATATAAGTCATTTTGACCTAAAAAAAGGAGAGGACTTTCGGGACGGAGCACTGCCGTCTCGAGGCGGAACTTGGGCAGGAGCACTTTTGCCCTCCGGCGAAGCGATTCCGCCGGGGGAACTTCCCTCCCGGAGGGGGAAATCATCGTCCTCATCATCACCAACAACTCCCCCATCTTGGGGAGGGATATCTCCATCAACATCTTCAACAGCACCATCTCATCTCAAACCCTAGTTCATCTCTTGTGTTCAATCTTGTTACCGGAACTATAGATTGGTGCTTGTGGTTGACTAGTAGTGCTGATTACATCTTGTAGTTGATTACTATATGGTTTATTTGGTGAAAGATTATATGTTCAGATCCAATATGCTATTTAATACCCCTCTGATCTTGAGCATGATTATCATTTGCGAGTAGTTACTTTTGTTCTTGAGGTCACAGGATAAATCATGTTGCAAGTAATCATGTGAACTTGATATGTGTTTGATATTTTGATAGTATGTATGTTGTGATTCCCTTAGTGGTGTCATGTGAACGTAGACTACATGACACTTCACCATATTTGGGCCTAAGGGAATGCATTGTGGAGTAGCAATTAGATGATGGGTTGCGAGAGTGACAGAAGCTTAAACTCCAGTTTATGCGCTATTCTGTAAGGGACCGATTGGATCCAAAAGTTTAATGCTATGGTTAGAATTTATTCTTAATACTTTTCCCGTAGTTGTGGATGCTTGCGGGAGTATTAATCACAAGTAGTAGGTCTGTTCAAGTAAGAACAACACCTAAGCACCATTCCACCCACATATCAAATTATGAAAGTAGCGAACACGAATTGAACCAACATGATGAAAGTGACTAGATGAAATTCCCGTGTACCCTCAAGAACGCTTTGCTTATTATAAGAGACCGTTTTAGCCTGTCCTTTGCCTCAAAAGGATTGGGCTACCTTGCTGCACTTTTGTTACTACTATAGTTACTTGCTCGTTACAAATTATCTTGCTATCAAACTACTCTGTTACTTACAATTTCAGCACTTGCAGACATTACCTCGCTGAAAACCACTGGTCATTTCCTTCTGCTCCTCATTGGGTTCGACACGCTTACTACCGAAAAGAGCTACAATTGATCCCCTATACTTGTGGGTCACCAACACCGCCAACATTTCAAATGGTCTCTGGAAGCGAAAGACCATACAAAATCATCTCAGTAGGAATCAAACCTCTGTGGGGAAGCTAAACCAAAACGTGCGCAACAAGGAAACATAAAGCTAGGTGTGACATCATCAACCATGTTGCTCTCTAGAGGCCCCATCAATTGATGAGTAATATTTTTACACTCATTTCACCTTTGTTTAAACCAAAATATTTCATTTAAAAGATATATTCTCTCCAATATTGGTACTAATGAATAATGAATGCAAACTTGCAAAGGATTCCACAAATCCTCTCTTTGATGTGTTTCCACAGGAAATGGGCTAAAAGGGAATAAATCGCATGTGGAAATGGAATGGAAGAAGAATGGAGGAAGAAAGATTCAACGGGAGGTGTTTATGCAAAGACATAGCAAAATATGACATTCCATAGGGACGCATGCGCCCATTGGAGTGCTCGTATGGTGTGGATTTTGAGGCAGATCATTCGCCTTAACAACTTTCATTAAAGGGACCCCGTCAAAATGTCATCAGAACACGAGCACAGAAGTCAGAACATCTTCATCATCATCTTCATCCATAAACCCTAGCCGCCGCCATCTCCATGGCCATAGCCATGTCCACCACCACCATAGTGCTCTCCCATCTCATTCATACTTGTAATCGTGCATCGCACAAGGCATCCATTTTAAGACATATTGCAATCAATCAATCTCAAGATATATTCTTCAACGTTTTCTTCCCGCGATCTGATCTCCATGTGTGGGTAGCTCGGTAAGGTATGGGTTGAGGCATGAGTCTTGCAACCCAAGGTATTTTTTGAGGGGCTCAATGGATGACTTTGTTACAATGTCCCATATGTGTGAAATCAAATTGTTCCACGAAGATGTCTCTTGTCTTATCCACGATCTTCATCCCTGCAAGTACCGAGAATCATGGAGATCAAGCACCGGTGAGGCTAAGAGCAAGGAGACTATGAAGTGTTATACCGAATACTGGTGACAGTAAGATTCAGTAGGGTAACATGGATCATATCTTTGAGGATGAATGAGGTGTAGTCGTTAGATGCCCAAAGCTCTTGTATGATTTTATTATCTTAAATCTTGAGGCAACCCCGCTTGACGGATAGGGCCTACAGTAAGACAACTGATTCTTGATGCAGGACTCGTGCCGGTCAAGATGTTATTTGGACACATCCCCCACTTTGATTCGTAACAAGCACATCTCGATGGGTGACTCCTAGCGCACAAATTAATATCATATTTGATCCCAGCACAAATACAAGGTTGTAAGCATAAGACCTCATACATGTAACTCTCTTTATTATAACTGTTTGAATCACTATTTGCTTGCTGACACGGTCAAAAGTTGTATTTGAAACTTTGACAAAAGTTTGCTAGTGACCATCGCTTCAAGGGAATCTTTCTCTCGTGATTTTGATAACCCAGAGTCACATTTCGGGAAATAGGTGCAGGATACTATTTTTTGTTCCAATACAGGATCAATAAAAGGAGGTATCAATCCCTTTCTATGGCGCCGTTGCCGGGGAGGAGTTTAGTATTCCTAATCTTTGTGTTGAAAGTTCTTGTTAAAGTTAATTTTCAGTTTTTATTTTTACTTTTCTATTTTTAGTTTATGTTTTATTCTTGTTGCAAGTCTTGTCATTTAAAAAACTAAAATATTACTATGGCTCGTAATCTTTGGAGTTTTGCTACTCCCAGCAACAACTTCATGCGTGAACCTGTAGCACAACCTGAGGTAGCAGCCTGATACGTCTCCAACGTATCTATAATTTTTTATGTTCCATGCTATTATATTATCTGTTTTGGATGTTTTATATGCATTAATATGCTATTTTATATTATTTTTGGGACTAACTTATTAACCTAGAGCCTAGTGCCAGTTTATGTTTTTTCCTTGTTTTTGAGCTTCGCAGAAAAGGAATACTAAACGGAGTCCAAACAAAATAAAACTTCACGATGATTTTTCTTGGACCAGAAGACACCCAGAGGACTTTGAGTGCAAATTAGAAGAGCCACGAGGCGGCGGTAAGGGTGGAGGGCGCGCCCCCTACCTTGTGGGCCCCTCGGTGACTCCCTGACGTAGATCTTCCTCCTATATATTCACATATATTCCAAAACCCTCAGAAGCATCCACGAAAACACTTTTCCACCGCCGCAACCTTCTGTTCCCGTGAGATCCCATCTTGGGGCCTTTTCCGGCATCCTGCCGGAGGGGGATTCTATCATGGAGGGCATCTACATCAACTCTATTACCCTTCAGATGAAGCGTGCGTAGTTTACCACAGACCTACGGGTCCATAGAGATTAGCTAGATGGCTTCTTCTCTCTCTTTGATTCTCAATACCATGTTCTCCTCGATGTTCTTGGAGATCTATCCGATGTAATATTTTTTGTGGTGTGTTTGTCGATATCCGATGAATTGTGGATTTATGATTAGCTTATCTATGAATATTATTTGAATCTTCTCTGAATTCTTTTATGCATGATTTGATATTTTTGTATTTCTCTTCGAATTATCGGTTTGGTTTGGCCAACTAGATTGGTTTTTCTTGCAATGGGAGAGGTGCTTAGCTTTGGGTTCAGTCTTGCGTGATTTCACCCAGCGAGACACGTATTGAATTGGTGCCATCAAGGATAAAAAGATGGGGTTTTCATCATATTGCTTGAGTTTATTCCTCTACGTCATGTCATCTTACTTAAGGCATTACTCCGTTCTTTATGAACTTAATACTCTAGATGCATGCTGGATAGCAGTCGATGTGTGGAGTAATAGTAGTAGATGCAGGCAGGAGTCGGTCTACTTGACACGAACATGATGAATATATTGCATAATCATTGCCTTGGATATCGTCATAACTTTGTGCTTTGCTATCAATTGCTTGACAGTAATTTGTTCACCCACCGTATTATTTGCCTCCAAGAGAGAAGCCTCTAGTGAAACCTATGGCCCCCGGGTCTATTTTCCATCATATTAGTTTCCGATCTACGATTTTGCAATCTTTTATTTTCAGATCTATAAACCAAAATAGTCAAAAATATTTTATCTTTTGTTTAGTTTTATCTATCTCTATCAGATCTCACATTTGCAAGTGACTGTGAAGGGATTGGCAATCCCTTTATCTCGTTGGGTGCAAGCGTTTGATTGTTTGTGCAGGTGCATCTATTGGGGACTTGCGCGTTTCTCCTACTGGATTGATATCTTAGTTCTTAACCGAGGGAAATACTTATCTCTACTATGCTGCATCACCCTTTCCTCTTCAAGGGAAAAACCAACGCAAGCTCAAGAAGTAGGAGGAAGAATTTCTGGCGCCATTGCCGGGGAGATCTATGTCAAGGCTACCAAGTACCCATCATAAACTCTCGTCTCTTGCATTACATTATTCGCCATTTGCCTCTCGTTTTCCTCTCCCCCACTTCTAAAACGATTTTCGAAAAGCTTTGCCTTTTTATTCGCCCTTCTTCCGTTCGTCTTTTAGTTTCCTTTTTGTTTCTCGTGTGTTAGATTGCTTGCTTTGTCACGATGACTCAAGAGAATACCAAATTATTTGACTTTTCCAATACTAATAATAATGATTTTATTATTACTCCGATTTCTCTCGCCACTAGTGCGGAATCTTATGAAATTAATGCCGCTCTGCTGAATTTTGTTATGAAAGATCAATTTTTCGGCCTTCCTAGTGAAGATGTCGCATACCATCTAAATAATTTTCTTGAGTTGTGTGATATGCAAAACAAGAAAGATGTGGATAGTGATATTATTAAATTGAAGCTATTTCCGTTCTCACTAAGAGTTCGTGCTAAAACTTGGTTTTCATCTTTGCCTAAAAATAGTATTGATTCATGGAATAGGTCTAAAGATGCTTTTATTTCCAAGTATTTTCCTCCCGCTAAGATCATCCCCCTTAGGAATGATATTATGAATTTTAAGCAAATTGATCACGAACATGTTGCACAATCTTGGGAGAAGACGAAATTGCCCTATTCATGGGTTAAACTTATGGATGATCATACAATTCTTTTATGTCGGATTGAAATTTGCTTCTAGAAATCTTTTAGATTCGTCCGCGGGAGGTACTTTTATGGAAATTAATTTAGTAGAAGCTACTAAAATCCTTGATAATATTATGCTTAATTATTCTCAATGGCATACGGAAAGATCTTCTACTAGTAAAAAAGTGCATGCGATTGAAGAGATTAATGTTTTGAGTGGAAAGAAGGATGGACTTATGAAATTATTTGCTAGCAAGAGTGCTCCTATTGATCCTAATGATATGACTTTGTCTACTTTCATTGAGAATAATAATGAATCTATGGATGTGAATTTTGTTGGTAGGAACAATTTTGGTAATAAAGCGTATAGAGGTAATTTTAATCCCAGGTCGTTTCCCAGTAATCCCTCTAATAATTATGGTAATTCCTACAGCAATTATTATGGAAATTATAATAAGATGCCCTTTGATCTTGAGAATAGTATTAAAGAATTTATGAGTTCACAAAAGAATTTCAATGCTTTGGTTGAAGAAAGATTGCTTAAGATTGATGATTTGGCTACGAACGTGGATATAATTTATCTTGAGATTGATTCTTTGAAAATTAGATCTATTCCACCCAAGCATGATATTAATGAGTCTCTTAAATCTATGAGAATTTCCATTGATAAGTGTAAAGAAAGAACCGCTAAGATGCGTGCTAAGCGAGATTGGTTTGTAAAAGTGTGTTCTCCTAGTTTTTGTGAAAATAATGATGAAGATCTTAAAGTGATTGATGTTACTCCTATTGAATCTTTGTTTTCCAATATAAATCTTGATAAAGATGGTACTGGATATGAGTCATCTTTAGTTAAAAGGTGTCCTAATGATTTGGACTTTATAGATCTTGATGCAAAAATTGATAAAAGTGGGATTGGAGAGGTCAAAACTTTAAGTAGTGACGAACCCACGCTTTTGGATTTCAAGGAATTTAATTAGGGACAATTGCATTTTTACCCCTTGTTGGTTCCTACCCACGGGTTTTACCCTTACTTTTCGAGCTTGCTCAGTTTTGCCCTTATTTTTTCCATCGAGGTCCCTCGAATGCCCTTTGACCGTTTGACCAAAACTTTGAAAATTCGTAACTAATTCATATGAACTCAGAAAAATGCAAGTAAGATATCAAAATGTTCATATAAACATTATCTTTATGGGCATATTATTTGCATTCAAGACAAAAGCATCATTTAATCTACCCGAGGTAATTAATGTTATTAACATTATTAAAAATAAATAGGTATAAACAATATTTTTTTAGTGAATAAAAATTATATGCAAATGTAGGTGATGTTTTCTGAACATCCTGATACCTTATTTTCATTTTCCTGAGTTTGTATCAACTTGTTATGAAGTTTCCAAATAATGGTCAAAGTCGTTAGAACAATCATAACAAGTTGATACAAACTCAGAAAAATGCAGATAAGTTATCAGGATGTTCAGAAAACATCACCTACATTTGCATGTAATTTTTATTCATGAAAAAAATATTGTTTATACCTATTTATTTTTAATAATGTTAATAACATTAATTACCTCGGGTAGTTTAAACAATGCTTTTGTCCTGAATGCAAATGATATGCCCATAAAGGTAATGTTTATCTGAACATTTTGATATCTTATTTGCATTTTTCTGAGTTCGTATGAATTAGTTATGAATTTTCAAAGTTTTGGTCAAACGGTCAAAGGGCATTCGAGGGACCTCGATGGAAAAAGTAAGGGCAAAACTGAGCAAGCTCGAAAAGTAAGGGCAAAACCCGTGGGTAGGAACCAACTAGGGGTAAAAATGCATTTGTCCCATTTAATTATGATAATTGTTATTTAATAGATTGTATTTCCTTGTTGCAATCCATGTTGAATTCTCCTCATGCTTATAATCTAATTAAAGCTTTTACTAAACATCCCGTTGATGCTATGATGAAATCTTTTGAAGAAAAGCTTGAATTGGAAGTTTCTATCCCTAGAAAACTTTATGATGAGTGGGAACCTACTATTAATATTAAAATCAAAGATTATGAGTGCCATGCTTTGTGTGATTTGGTGCTAGCGTTTCCGCGATCCCAAAAACTTTATGTGATGTGTTAGGTTTCCGTGAATTTGATGATTGTTCTTTAAATTTGCATCTTGTGGATTACACTATTAAGAAACCTATGGGAAGGATTAATGATGTTCTTATTATTGAAAATAGGAATTATGTGCCCATAGATTTAATTGTTCTTGATATACATTGCAATCATACATGTCCAATTATTCTTGGTGCAATTATTGATATGAAAGAAGGAAACATTATATTTCAATTTCCATTAGGGAAGGGCATGGAACACTTTCCTCGAAAAAAATTAAGTTTCCATATGAATCTATTATGAGAGCTACTTATGGATTGCATACCAAAGCTGACAATACCTAGATCTATTTTTTTATGCCTAGCTAAGGGCGTTAAACAATAGCGCTTGCTGGGGGCAACCCAATTTTATTTTTGTTCTTGATTTTTTGGTTCTGTTCTTCAATAAATAATTCATCTAGCCTCTGGTTAGATGTGTTTTTGTGTTTTAATTAGTGTTTGTGCCAAGTAAGACCTTTGGGATGGCTTACATGATAGTTGATTTGATCTTGCTGAAAAACAAAAAGTTTTGTGCCCAGGAAAATAATTTTCATTTTTTACAGAAGCGTGCTTTTGATCTGATTATTTTTACACAGTATTGGTATACAAATTTCCCAGGTTTTCCTAATTTGTCAGAATTTTTGGAGTTACATAAGTATTCAAAGTTGACATATTTCTACAGATTGTTCTGTTTTTGACAGATTTTGTTTTCTATGTGTTATTTGCTTATTTTGATGAATCTATGGGTAGTATCGGGGGGTATGAACCATGGAGAAGTTGGAATATAGTAGATATTACACCAATATAAATAAATAATAAGTTCACAACAATATCAACAGTGGTGATTTTATTTTCTTATACTAACGAATCTCATGAGATTTTCTGTTGAGTTTTGTGTTGTGAAGTTTTCAAGTTTTGGGTAAAGATTTGATGGACTATGGAATAAGGAGTGGTAAGAGCCTAAGCTTGGGGATGCCCAAGGCACCCCAAGGTAATATTCAAGTACAACTAAGAGCCTAAGCTTGGGGACGCCCCGGATGGCATCCCCTCTTTCGTCTTCATTTATCGGTAAATTTACTTGAGGCTATATCTTTATTCACCACATGATATGTGTTTTGCTTGGAGCATCTTGTATGATATGTAACATCCCAAAATTCTAAATTTTGGAATGTTATATTAGATAAATAGCTATGCTTGTTGTCTGACTGTTTGTTTGATTGATTGAGTAAAATTGAGTGGAATTTGAAACTTTTGAAAGTTGAATGAGAGGGAATGAAATGACTTTCCCAAACTTTCCCCTTTGCCTTTTTGGATCTCAATGAATTCAAGTTCATTCCAACACCAAACCCTAGAGTGAAGATGACATGACTTCTTCCATTTGGAATGAAAAGGGTTTTGGAAAGATTTGAATTCCAACTGAAAATATTTCAAATTCAAAGATTTATGCAACTCTATGATTTTCATGAGAGAAGATAAAATGACTTCTTCAATTATATGAAATATGAGTTGGAGGTTAAAAAGAATCAAATTGAAAGTCATTTGAAAGTATCTTGAAAACCCTTTTCAAATTTGAGTTTTATTTGAATTTTGAAAAAAATGAATTTTTATAAAGTTTGGATTTTGCCCCTGGAAAAATGTTCAAATGATAGGGAATATTCCCCTGATCATTTTGATATATATATGTCCTATATAAAATATTTATATATCATATATATTTTCTCTGTTTTATTTTTCAAAAAAATAAAAATAGAAAAAGAAAAAAAAATTACCCAGGCGCCAGCCAGGCCGACTGGCCCAGCCAGCACCTGGGCAGCCCACCGAACCGGCCCAGCCAGGCCAGCCAGCCAACGGCCGAGCCGGCCCAGCGCGAGCCCACGCCCGAGCCCCCCTCGCCCGAAAGTCTCTCGCGTCGGCCGACCCAACCCCGCTCCTCCTCTCACGACAGGTGGCCCCACCCCGTCACCTACCCTCGCCCACGCCACCCTCGCGCCGCGCTCACGGAACCCCACGATCCCCGGATCCGCCCGATCCTCCCGGATCTTCCCCTCCTCCAAGTCGTCCCGCCCGCCTATAAATAGCCCCCCCCCTCACCTCATTCCCCCTCGCCCCTCGCCGTACCTCTCCCTCTCATCTGACGCGCTCGCCGGAGCAACCGAGCGCCGCCACCGCCATTAACCCCTTTTCGCCGCCCAGCCCTCCCGAGCTCGCGGACGCCACCAACCGGACCCCCTCGTCGCGCCGCACCCGCCGGACCACTCCGCCGTCGCCCCCGACCACCGGAGACGCCGGAGCACTCGTCGCCCGAGCCGCCGCCGCCGTTGACCTCCGGTAAGCCACCGGAGTTCCCCCTCGCCGTTAGATCCCGAACGGACGGCGTAGATTAGATCCCGAAGAAATAAGTTAGTTAAAATAAAACTGGTTTTATTCGGTTTAGACCGTTAGTTAGGTTTTATTTAAACCGGCCGATACGTTTTAAACCCTAGGCCCGTTTAGTTATATTACGCCCAGGGCGTTAGTTAGGCCCATTAGGCCGTTTTTCTTTATTTTTCATTTTCTGTTTTAGCAGAATAGTTTCAGATTTGAAAAATCCATATCTTTTAATCTACTTAATATTTTTAAGTGATTATTTTTTGTTGGTTTGCAAATTTCTTATATTTTCTGTAGAAAATATATTTAGCTATGTTAAAATTATTTAAAATTGCTTTATTTTAGATTTAGACAGATTAGTAAATCTGCTATAAAATGAGTTAGGAAAATTATTTTTGGGTGATTCTTTTTGTCCCAACTCTGTTTTGACATTGCCTAACCGTAGGAATTATTTGGGCATTTTAGGATTAATAAAAAAATAGTTTTAATCAGAATCATGTTATTCTTAATTAATTAACTAGGTACTGTTTTCCTATTGTTTTATTTAGCAAATAAATTTATTTTTCATGAGTGATAGATTATTCCTGATTATTTTCTGTCACTTTAGAGCATGAACTTTTATTTATAATAAGTAAAACTTTTATTTTATTTTTCTTATTATAATTTGCTTTAGACCTAATAGGAGTTTTATAATAGATTTTTAAGTGATTCTTTTTGCTCCTAGTTGCATGATGCATTCTTTTCTGTTAGGTAGCATAAACCCATGCTTAGGTTTTGTTAAGAAATTTTTTGATAAGTTAAACTATTCTTAGTTGTTGCTTGATGTAGGAAAGCTTTGATTGGGTTTTTCTTCGAGTTTTCCTTTGGGTTTTGATTCGTTTGTTTTGGTGTGTTATGTTACTATGCTATTGTGTTAAGTGATCATATGCTATGTGCTTATTATGGTTATTGTTTGCCTCGGTAGAATTTCCGGAGTGCGAAGCTTGCTACCACGAGTCCCTAGTTTTCGAAGATCGTCAGCAAGGCAAGTTCACTTTGACCATGCTTTCATACCTATGTTTTATTGCATTTAGTGGCATATTTGCAACAACCCTCCAGTAGTGATATTGAATCCTTGTAGTTGAGTAGTATGCATGAGGTAGGAACCCACCATCCTGTTACCAAGCCCGGGACGCTATTTATTTTAGTGCTACGCTATAGTAGACGAGGTTGGTATGAGTGCTCGGGAGTGGTGTGAGAATGGAGGATCTACGTCAATGACGACAACTCTATGATGGAATCTGCAAGGACTGCATCTTCAAGGCCTCAAGACTTCAAGACTCGAGACAAGAATTCAATACACACTACTGGGTGAAGGATGGTTGACGGGCACCCTGGAGAATCCAGTGGTTGGCCGGGATGCATGGAGAAGCGCCATGACATCTTGCGGAAAGCTTCACCCAGACTCAAAGAGACGGAAGAATACTTCATGCCCGGAAGCTTACCTGTGCAACCGCAAGTCATTATGGGCTCTGGCTTGGTTGACCTTGGTTGTGACTCTGGCTGGGACGGTGCTAGCAGATGTAGAACTACGGTAGGATTGGATGAGCACCGGACAGTGGTCGAGGAACTCTTCGAAGACCATGTTTGATCGTCTTGTTCTCAAACACCCTGAAGTGCGAGAACGTAAAAGAGGATCGAATCTTGCGGGTAAAGTGTACAAACCTCTGCAGAGGGTTTAAACCTAATCGATTAGCCGTGTCCCCGGTTACGGACAATTTGAGCCTCTGGACTTGGATCTATCTCGGAACTCTCAACACCGGATTGATAACTTAATTGTGGGCAACTTATGATGATTTTGGGCTATGAGACATCGGTTGGCGGAACCATGTCATGATAGAAAACTCTATAGTACAGACTTCATTTATTCCTTTGATGTAGGGAAAATAAAACCAGCTTTTACGCAAACAAAAATTCAGATACAGAGCCACAAAGCCATACTGCATATAGTATAGTTTATCATTTGTTTTCTCTTATTGTGATCTTGCCGGTACATTCAATGTACTGACCTACACGGCTGCAACGTATCATGCTACAGATATTTTCCTCGACGAGTAAGAGTTATGATCTGAGGTTACGGTCTACACTCAACCTGCCGATGGCGTTGATGGGACTCCACACCGACTATTTGTTTCATTGTGACTTATGAGGTATATATCAGTTTTACGTTAATTATACATGTGATTGCACTTTGATATATACATTGATGTACTGTGTGCCAAAGCATACTGATCCGAGGATGGCACAAGCAACACGAGGTTTGACCGTCGAGGTCGGGTCGCTCTGAGATATGGTATCGAGCACATGTTGATGTAGGGACGTGACCCTAGAAATCGGAAATCCTTGGACGGAAATCTCTAAAACTTTATCTACAAAAAGACTCTTACTTCTCATCTTTTCTGATTTTATCAAATAGACCCTCTCACCTCAAATAGTTAGAATATACCCTTATCCTTTGATCACCGGAGGATCAATCAAGACGCTCCAAGAAGGATTTGATATCGGAGAACTGATGACCCCTTCAGAGTAAAGAGGATTTCACCATGTATTAGAAGCTACAACAGTTGAGGACTCCGAAGACTTGAAGGATCTGAAGAATTATTTGACCTTTAGAAGACCAAACCCCTGTTACATACTTACGTTGGATGCGACGATTTGTGAGCTGTCATTTGTTTGATGTTTTCCGACAGCCACAAAGTAAAACTTGTTTCTTCAAAGAAACTATTGTTTGTATTGTGTGCATATCCCTCCCCACCTCTCTCATATCTCATCCCAAAACTTTTGAACCCCATAGATGATGAATGAAGTTGGACTGATATTCTCTGGACCGAAGACTCAGCCGGAGGCAGAGCTATGGATGCAGAACATGGAAAATCACTTCGGGAGCAATTTGGTTTCAAGGAAGGATGAAGTATCTTACGCCCTTTAGTACTTTGAAGGAAGTGCTGCAACCTGGTGGAAAATGCATCAAGCCATACAGGGATTTAATGGAGCAAGAACTTGGGAGGAATTTAAGAAGACCCTGTTGAGATCACGTCTCATCCGGAAGCACTACGATAACCCGAAGAAGAAACCTTGTGCCTACAAGATTTGCCGAGAAATAGGACACACCCAGGAGGAACACAAGGATGGATGCCCTCATTGTGAGGAGAAACACCCAGTGAGGAATGCCCAACTAGTCGGTGACTTTTTCTTGTGTGAAGGAACCACCCACTACCCGACTCGGTGTCACATTTACCCCATGGTGCAACAAACTATTCAGGAGCAAGAAGAAGGAATGAAAGAAGCCCTCCAGAAGTTATGAAAGAACACTGTGATGAAGGAATGTGTTGAATACCCTGATGGAGAAGGCCTCAACAGATTTTACTCCAATGCCTGCTATTCATGTGGAGAAGAAGGACATTTTTCGCAGATTGCCCCAAGGGAAGAAAAGAGTATCGGGATATTTCCGACAGCAGAAGTGAAGTTTGACCCTCGGAAATAGAAACTCGATCATTACTGAGAGAAATCCGGAAGAGAAAAGAAGTCAACCCCGAACAACACAATTTTCGCAGAGAAGGACTTGAGTCATATCACTTGTTACAGTGCAAGGATTTAGGTCATTACGCTAGTAAATGTCCAGAAAAGAAGCCAAGAATCCAAGGAGCCTACATAATCACAAAGAAGCCCCGAGACATGTCGGAAGCCTTTTGTTTTCGCTGCAAGGAAGCAGGACATTATGCTACTAAATGTCCCAACAAGACGAAAGCTGGAGTTGAGTAGTTGGAATTTTGATATGGATAATAAGAGTAGTAGAAAGCAATTTCATTTTCATGAGTTCGATGAGTTGAGCTATGTAATAGAGATTGTAATAGTTCATGACTCAATAAAGTTGTAATGTCTCATGCTGAAAGGCTTTAAGGAGTTGTCATATTTTATCTTGGAAATTAATATTCTGGATGAACATGGAAGAAAGTGAGTTGTGATGCATAAACGGGAAATTGGAAATTGAGTTTGAAGTTTTGTTTGGATGATATGAATGTGTACCCCAGGAGATATGTACCTTATTCTGAGCTCCATTTTTTTTTCACAACTGCAGATGACGACCCTTTACGAGTCTTTCCTTAAAGGTCCGGAAACAATCATGACCCTGACAAGTGATCATGATTACCCGAAGATCCTGAAGGACATGATGCAGCATATTCACCTTGAAGGAGATGCAGTCTACAAAGGCTACCCCTTCATGCAAAAGGGAGTGGAACTTTGGTATGTGGAGGTATACCTCCACCATTTGAAAGGAGTTTGCCCAAAGATGATGGGACAGTACTTTTTCATTTCACGTGTGCCACAAGCAACTTTCTTCGATGATGTTCGTGAAGCAGCCATGGAAGCCATCGCGGATCGGAGAAATACTTGAAGCAAGACTCCGTTATACTCAGGAATACCTAAGCGAAGTGCATGCAGAGATGATGGAGGTGAAGCTCAAGGCCACCACGATGAAACAGAAGATTGAAGACTTCAAGGCGCATGTTGCACAATTCCAGCAGGACTAAAGAATCCTCGAGGAAGATAAATAAATAAAGTTGGAAGTAATGTCTGACCATACCGAACCATGTGGGTGGCGGCATTTGTAATAAACTTTTTGGAATTTGGATTCACGAAAGATGGTTAAGGATGTAATAAAAGATTGATATGAAAATAATGAGATTTATGGATAAACTAGTGCATTTTCTTTGGTGTCGTAGTACTCCGTAAAGCCACCTTGGATCAATGAAGAAAGAAATGTGTTATTCATGACGGTCCATAGAAGGAAGCTGGACAAAATAAGTTGGAGTTTGGTATGATCGTCACCACAAGGGTATGAAGGAAGAAGTACTATTGGATTTACAGGAGATGTAACGTTGGAATATGGAATCCTAGGAAGGATGAATTAAACTTGTACAAGAGTTGAAGTGGGCCATAACCCACAGGCCCAGGATTTTGAAAAGGAACAGATGTAACCTTGATGAAGGAAGAAATTTGGAAGAATCGGTGATTCAATCAGCATACGTTTCGTAGGAGGTTACGCAAAAACCTGAGAGTGGTGAAGTAACGATAGATGCTTTGTTTGGCTTGCAGAAACCATGGACTTATACGAACTCAGTTCGTCGACAAGTGAAATTCTGCAGTGCTTGTGAGTATGCCCAAGTGTTAGAATACGGGATTTACTATTTACGTATGTGGTAATGATTCAAGTACGGGATGGATTGGCCCCCATACCGGAGACTTCTATCATGAACTATCATATGTTGATGGAAAATCAGAGAGCCTCGAAAACCATAGAAGAGTGCCGATGCGATAAACCATAAAACCATAGAATGGTAGGATGGTGGAACCCCTTTACAGGCAACCGTTGCCAATCGTAAGTTATACGGTGAGGTTCAACCCAGACTCGTTTTCTGCAGGAGAAACCATAAATTGTAGACCACCATGAGTATTTCGATAGTTGTCTAGGATGGACACGGACCTATCAGCTAAGGAGATCCAGTCTCGGACGAACTTCAACTTTGAAGAACCGACCCAAGATTTTGAGGTAAACTCTATGCTTCTGACAGAAGAGCGTTAATGAAGGAGCTATTGTAAGATATGTGAAGAGACATACATTGTCGGCACTCCAGAGGAAGTATCTAAGTTTATCGGAACCGTAACCTTGTTTTAAGTGTGGTAGCACCCCTGACCTTCCGACCAAACATTTGCTAGCAGACCCCCAACCCCTAACCCTTTCTTGCTAGCCCCTTCGAATCTCGAGGACGAGATTCATTTTAAGTGTGGTAGGTTTGTAACATCCCAAAATTCTAAATTTTGGAATGTTATATTAGATAAATAACTATGCTTGTTGTCTGACTGTTTGTTTGATTGATTGAGTAAAATTGAGTGGAATTTGAAACTTTTGAAAGTTGAATGAGAGGGAATGAAATGACTTTCCCAAACTTTCCCTTTGCCTTTTGGATCTCAATGAATTCAAGTTCATTCCAACACCAAACCCTAGAGTGAAGATGACATGACTTCTTCCATTTGGAATGAAAAGGGTTTTGGAAAGATTTGAATTCAATGAAAATATTTCAAATTCAAAGATTTATGCAACTCTATGATTTTCATGAGAGAAGATAAAATGACTTCTTCAGTTATATGAAATATGAGTTGGAGGTTAAAAAGAATCAAATTGAAAGTCATTTGAAAGTATCTTGAAAACCCTTTTCAAATTTGAGTTTTATTTGAATTTTGAAAAAAATGAATTTTTGTAAAGTTTGGATTTTGCCTGGAAAAATGTTCAAATGATAGGAATATTCCCTGATCATTTTGATATATATATGTCCTATATAAAATATTTATATATCATATATATTTTCTCTGTTTTATTTTTCAAAAAAATAAAAATAGAAAAAGAAAAAAAAATTACCCAGGCCACCCAGCCGATGGCCCAGCCAAAGACTGGGCAGCCCACCGAACCGGCCCGGCCAGTCAGCCCGATAGCAGCCGAGCCGGCCAACATGAGCCCACGCCGAGCCCCCTCGCCGAAAGTCTCGCGTCGGCCGACCGACCCAACCCCCGCTCCTCCCTCTCGCTGACGGGTGGCCCCACCCCGTCACCAACCCCTCGCCCACGCCACCCTCCGCGCCGCCGCTCGACGGAAACCCCACGATCCCCGGGATCCGCCCCGATCCCCTCCCCGGATCTTCCCCCTCCTCCAAGTCGTCCCGCCCGCCTATAAATACCCCCCCCCCCCTCACCTCATTCCCCCCCTCGCCCCCTCGCCGGACCTCTCCCTCTCACCGCACGCGCTCGCCGGAGCAACCGAGCGCCGCCGCCGCTATTAACCCCGCACTCGCCGCCCCAGCCCTCCCCGAGCTCGCCGGACTCCACCAACCGGACCCCCTCGTTGCGCCGCACCCGCCGGACCACTCCGCCGTCGCCCCCGACCACCGGAGACGCCGGAGCACTAGCCGCCCGAGCCGCCGCCGCCGTCGACCTCCGGTAAGCCACCAGAGTTCCCCCTCGCCGTTAGATCCGTTAGATCCCGAACGGACGGCGTAGATTAGATCCCCCGAAGGGGTAAGTTAGTTCAAATAAAACCGGGTTTTATTCCGGTTTAGACCGGTTAGTTAGGTTTTTATTTAAACCGGCCGATACGTTTTAAACCCTAGGCCCGTTTAGTTATATTACGCCCAGGATGTTAGTTAGGCCCATTAGGCCGTTTTTCTTTATTTTTCATTTTCTGTTTTAGCAGAATAGTTTCAGATATGAAAAATCCATATCTTTTAATCTACTTAATATTTTTAAGTGATTCTTTTTTTGTTGGTTTGCAAATTTCTTATAGTTTCTGTAGAAAATATATTTAGCTATGTTAAAATTATTTAAAATTGCTTTATTTTAGATTTAGACAGATTAGTAAATCTGCTATAAAATGAGTTAGGAAAATTATTTTTGGGTGATTCTTTTTGTCCCAACTTTGTTTTGACATTGCCTAACCGTAGGAATTTATTTGGGCATTTTAGGATTAATAAAAAAATAGTTTTAATCAGAATCATGTGATTCTTAATTAATTAACTAGCTACTGTTTTCCTATTGTTTTATTTAGCAAATAAATTTATTTTTCATGAGTGATAGATTATTTCTGATTATTTTCTGTCACTTTAGAGCATGAACTTTTATTTATAATAAATAAAACTTTTATTTTATTTTTCTTATTATAATTTGCTTTAGACCTAATAGGAGGTTTATAATAGATTTTTAAGTGATTCTTTTTGCTCCTAGTTGCATGATGCATTCTTTTCTGTTAGGTAGCATAAACCCATGCTTAGGTTTTGTTAAGAAATTTTTTGATAAGTTAAACTATTCTTAGTTGTTGCTTGATGTAGGAAAGCTTTGATTGGGTTTTTCTTCGAGTTTTCCTTTGGGTTTTGATTCGTTTGTTTGATTGTGTTATGTTACTATGCTATTGTGTTAAGTGATCATATGCTATGTGCTTATTATGGTTATTGTTTGCCTCGGTAGAATTTCCGAGTCTGAAGCTTGCTACCACGAGTCCCTAGTTTTCGAAGATCGTCAGCAAGGCAAGTTCACTTTGACCATGCTTTCATACCTATGTTTTATTGCATTTAGTGGCATATTTGCAACAACCCTCCAGTAGTGATATTGAATCCTTGTAGTTGAGTAGTATGCATGAGGTAGGAACCCACCATCCTGTTACCAAGCCCGGGACGCTATTTATTTTAGTGCTACGCTATAGTAGACGAGGTTGGTATGAGTGCTCGGGAGTGGTGTGAGAATGGAGGATCTATGTCAATGACGACAACTCCATGATGGAATCTGCAAGGACTGCATCTTCAAGGCCTCAAGACTTCAAGACTCGAGACAAGAATTCAATACACACTCTTTGGGTGAAGGATGGTTGGCGGGCACCTGGAGAATCCAGTGGTTGGCGGGATGCATGGAGAAGCGCCATAACATCTTGCGAAAGCTTCACCCAGACTCAAAGAGACGGAAGAATACTTCATGCCCGGAAGCTTACCTGTGCAACCGCAAGTCATTATGGGCTCTGGCTTGGTTGACCTTGGTTGTGACTCTGGCTGGGACAGTGCTAGCAGATGTAGAACTACGGTAGGATTGGATGAGCACCGGACAGTGGTCAGAGGAACTCTTCGGAAGACCATGTTTCGGTCGTCTTATTCTCAAACACCCTGAAGTGCGAGAGCGTAAAAGAGGATCGAATCTTGCGGGTAAAGTGTACAAACCTCTGCAGAGGGTTTAAACCTAATCGATTAGCCGTGTCCCGGTTACGGACAATTTGAGCCTCTCGGACTTGGATCTATCTGGAACTCTCAACACGGATTGATAACTTAATTGTGGGCAACTTATGATGATTTTGGGCTATGAGACATCGGTTGGCGGAACCATGTCATGATAGAAAACTCTATAGTACAGACTTCATTTATTCCTTTGATGTAGGGAAAATAAAACCAGCTTTTACGCAAACAAAAATTCAGATACAGAGCCACAAAGCCATACTGCATATAGTATAGTTTATCATTTGTTTTCTCTTATTGTGATCTTGCCGGTACATTCAATGTACTGACCTACACGGCTGCAACGTATCATGTTGCAGATATTTTCCTCGACGAGTAAGAGTTATGATACAGGGTTACGGTCTACACTCAACCTGCCGATGGCGTTGATGGGACTCCACACCCGACTATTTGTTTCCGCTGTGACATATGAGGTATATATCAGTTTTACGTTAATTATACATGTGATTGTACTTTGATATATACATTGATGTACTGTGTGTGCCAGCATACTGATCCAGGGATGGCACAGCAACACAGAGGTTTGACCGTCTGAGGTCGGGTCGCTACATGATATGAGTCTTTACTTTTTTAGTTTACCACAATCATTCTTGTTATACACACCTTTTGAGAGGGACATGCATGAAACGTGATTTATTAGAATACTCTATGTGCTTCACTTATATACTTTGAGCTAGGCAATTTTGCTCTAGTGCTTCACTTATATCTTTTTAGAGCAGAGCGGTAGTTTTAGTTTATAGAAATTGTTGAACTCTCATGCTTCACTTATATTATTTTGAGAGTCTCTCTAAACAGCATGGTAATTTGCTTTGGTTATAAATTAAGTCCTAATATGATGGGCATCCAAGAGGAATATAATAAAAACTTTCATATGAAGTGCATTGAATACTATGAGAAGTTTGATTCCTTGTGATTGTTTTGAGATATGAGGATGGTGATATTAGAGTCATGCTAGTGAGTAATTGTGGATTGTAAAAATACTTGTGTTAAAGTTTGTGATTCCCGTAGCATGCACGTATGGTGAACCGTTGTTTGATGAAGTTGGAGCATGATTTATTTATTGATTGTCTTCCTTATGTGTGGCGGTCGGGGACGAGCGATGGTCTTTTCCTACCAATCTATCCCCCTAGGAGCATGGGCGTAGTACTTTGTTTCGATGACTAATAGATTATTGCAGTAAGTATGTGAGTTCTCTATGACTAATGTTGAGTCCATGGATTATACGCACTCTCACCCTTCCACCATTGCTAGCCTCTCTAGTACCACACAACTTTCACCGGTGCCTTACACCTAACTTTTACCTTCCTCAAAACAGCCACCACCTACCTATTATGGCATTTCCATAGCTATTCCGAGATACATTGCCATGCAATTTTCCACCGTTCCATTTTATTATGACACACTCCATCATTGTCATATTGCTTTGCATGATCGTAAGAAAGCTAGCATGACGTTTACATGGCTTGTCCGTTTTTTGATGTCATTCGCTATGCTAGATCATCGCACATCCCGCTACACTGCCGGAGGCATTCATATAGAGTCATATTTTGTTCTAAGTATCAAGTTGTAATTCTTGAGTTGTAAGTAAATAAAAGTGTGATGATCATCATTATTAGAGCATTGTCCCATGTGAGGAAAGGATGTTGGAAGCTATGATTCCCTCACAAGTTGGGATGAGTCTTCAGACTTTATAAAAAATAAAAGAGGCCAAAGAAGCCCACCATAAAAAATGAGAGAAAAGAGAGAAGGGGCAATGTTACTATCCTTTTTCCACATTTGTGCTTCAAGGTAGCACCGTGATCTTCATGATAGAGAGTCTCCTATGTTATCACTTTCATATACTAGTGGGAATTTTTCATTATAGAACTTGGCTTGTATATTTCAATGATGGGCTTCCTCAAATTGCCCTAGGTCTTCGTGAGCAAGCGAGTTGGATGCACAGCCACTTAGTTTCTTTTTGAGCTTTCATAAACTTATAGCTCTAGTGCGTCCATTGCATGACAATCCCTACTCACTCACATTGATATCTATTGATGGGCATCTCCATAGCCCGTTGACACGCCTAGTTGATGTGAGACTATCTCCTTATTTTTGTCTTCTCCACAACCACCATTTTCTATTCCACCTATATTGCTATGTCCATGGCTCACGCTCATGTATTGCGTGAAAGTTAAAAAGGTTTGATAACATCAAAAGTATGAAACAATTGCTTGGCTGTCATCGGGGTTGTGCATGATTTGAATACTTTGTGTGATGAATATGGAGCATAGCCAGACTATATGATTTTGTAGGGACCAAAAGACATCCAATGGGCCAAGGCTGTGCCTGGGGGGGGGGGGGGTGCTCCGATGGGAGCACAACCCACCAGTAGCGCCAGAGGCCCAGCGCCTCGGTGGGTTGTGCCCACCTCGGGTACCCCCCGGACCGCCTCTTTGCTCTATAAATACCCCAATATTCTAGAAACCCAAGGGAGTCGACGAAAATCAATTCTAGCCGCCGCAGAGTCCAGAACCACTAGATCCAATCTAGACACCAGCACAGAGGGGTTCAACACTTCCATTGGTGACTCTCCGATGATGCGTGAGTAGTTCTTTGTAGACCTTCGGGTCCGTAGTTAGTAGCTATATGGCTTCCTCTCTCTCGCTGAATTCTCAATACAATGGTCTCTTGGAAATCCATATGATGTAACTCTTTTTGCGGTGTGTTTGTTGGGATCGGATGAACTTTGAGTTTATGATGAGATCTATCTTTTTATATCCATGAAAGTTATTTGAGTTTCTTCGATCTCTTTTATGCATGATTGCTTATAGCCTCGTATTTCTTCTGCGATATTTGGGTTTTGTTTGGCCAACTTGGTCTATTTATCTTGCAATGGGAAGAGGTGCTTTATAGTGGGTTCGATCTTACGGTGCTTGATCCCAGTGACAGAAGGGGAACCGACATGTATGTATCGTTGCTACTAAGGATAAAATGATGGGGTCTATATCTACATTGATAGATCTTGTCTACATCATGTCATCGTTCTTATTGCATTACTCCGTTTCTCCATGAACTTAATACACTAGATGCATGCTGGATAGCGGTCGATGTGTGGAGTAATAGTAGTAGACGCAGGCAGGAGTCGGACTACTAATCTTGGACGTGATGCCTATGTAATGATCATTGCCTGGATATCTTCATGACTACTTGAAGTTCTATCAATTATCCAACAGTAATTTGTTCACTCACAGTTTGCTATTTTTCTCGAGAGAAGCCACTAGTGAAACCTACGGCCCCCGGATCTCTTTCTCATATTATTTGCCTTTGCGATCTATTTTCCTTTGTTTTTATTTTCAGATCTCTTAAACCAAAAATACAAAAATACCTTGCTACAATTTATTCTTATTTATTTTATTTGGCATTTGATCTATCAATCTACCACAATTTATTCACGTCCGTTTGCCTATCTTGGGGCGCCGCTACGCGAAAGGGATTGACAACCCATTTTACACGTCGGGTTGCGAGTAGTTGTTATTTGTGTCGAGGTGCGTTTTACATTTTGTTGCTTGGTTCTCCTACTGGTTCGATAACCTTGGTCTCATCACTGAGGAAAATACCTACCGTCGCTGTGCTGCATCATCCCTTCCTCTTTGGGGAAATGTCGACGTAGCTTTGAGCTGCATCAAAAGGAATTTCTGGCGCCGCTGCTAGGGAAGATCTTCAACATATACCAGGTTCCTAATCACAAATCTAATCTCCTTGCAATTTACATTATTTGCCATTTGCCTCTCGTTTTCCTCTCCACCACTTCACAAAAATTTCCATTTTATTCGCCCTCTTTTTCGTTCGCCTTTTTCTCGTTAGATCTCTTGTTTGCTTATGTTGACATGTGTCTTCTATTTGCTTGCATATTTGCTTGCTAAAAATCTATTGATATGGATCCCCATCCACTTGCTAATCCTTTTAAAAGATCCAATCATGATGAACCAATTGCTAGTGAGTTAAGTGCACTAGATTATCTTTATGAAATTTTGCTTGAGAATCGTGAATCTGAAAATTGTGATGAAGAAATTTATGAAGTGATTCATGATAGCTCATTGAATGAAAATCATGATTGCAATAATTTTACTATAAATTCTATTAATTTCAATTGTGCTAATAATATGCAAAACCCCAAGCTTGGGGATTCTTGTTTTGACATTTCCGCTACTTGATCATGATTGGGGTGATAATGTTTCTTATGATCTTGAAAATTTATTTAAGCCTCATGATGAATATGTTTGCGATAATATTAAAAGTGGGTTTGGTAGAGTGTCAACTTTAGCTAAAAATAATCCCACATATTTGGAGAGTGTTCAATCTTATGAAATTTTTGATAAAATTGGGCTTGGAGAGGTCATGACTTTATTTGATGATAATTCCACTATATTGGAAGAGTGTCAACTTTGCATGTATGTGGATCATGAAGAGAATATTTTATCTGATAGTTATATAGTTGAATGATTATGATCCTACATGTAATTATTATGAGAGAGTAAAATATGGTTGTAGAAATTTTCATGTTACTAAATTATCTCTCTTTGTGTTGAAACTATTAATGTTTCCTTCTTCCTATTTGCATATGCTAGAAATGTCTTGTCTTGATAATTTGTTTTCTTATAAAATTCCTATGCATAGGAAGCATGTTAGACTTAAATGTGTTTTTCACATGTTTCATGATGCTCTCTTCGTGTTTCAATTACTATCTTTCATGTGTGCACCATTGAAATCTTATGCCTAGCTAAGGGCGTAAAACGATAGCGCTTGTTGGGAGGCAACCCAAGAATAAAAATTATTTTTTATTTTTGCTTTCTGTTCTTGAGTGTTTGCACAATTATGCTACTGTTATGATTGTGTTTTTGTGTTTTAATTAGTGTTTGTGCCTGATACATCTCCAACGTATCTATAATTTATGAAGTATTCATGCTATTATATTATCCATCTTGGATGTTTAATGGGCTTTACTATGCACTTTTATATTATTTTTGGGACTAACCTATTAACCCAGAGCCCAGTGCCAGTTTCTGTTTTTTCCCTTGTTTCAGTGTTCCGCAGAAAAGGGATATCAAACAGAGTCCAAACGGAATGAAACCTTCGGAAAAGTTATTTTTGGAACGGAAGCAATCTAGGGGACTTGGAGTGCACGTCAGGGAATCAACGAGGAGGGCACGAGGCAGGGGGGCGCGCCCAACCCCCTTGGCGCGCCCTCCACCCTCGTGGGCCCCTCGTGGCTCCCCTGACGTTTTTCTTCCTCCTATAAATACCAATATACCCTAAAACCATCGGGGAACAGAATAGAACGGGAGTTCCGCCACCGCAAGCCTCTGTAGCCACAAAAAACCAATCGGGACCCTATTAGGCACCTGCCGGAGGGATCCTCACCGTGGCCATCTTCATCATCCGGCGCTCTCCATGATGAGGAGGAGTAGTTCACCCTCATGGTGAGGGTATGTACCGATAGCTATGTGTTTGATCTCTCTCTCTCTCTCTCTCTCGTGTTCTTGAGGTGATCGATCTTGATGTATCGCGAGCTTTGCTATTATAGTTGGATCTTGTGATGTTTCTCCCCCTCTACTCTCTTGTAATGGATTGAGTTTTCCCTTTGAAGTTATCTTATCGGATTGAGTCTTTAAGGATTTGATAACACTTGATGTATGTCTTGTCGTGCTTATCTGTGGTGACAATGGGATATCACGTGATTCACTTGATGTATGTTTTAGTGATCAACTTGCGGGTTCCGCCCATGAACCTATGCATAGGGGTTGGCACACCTTTTCGTCTTGACTCTCCGGTAGAAACTTTGGGGCACTCTTTGACGTTCTATGTGTTGGTTGAATAGATGAATCTGAGATTGTGTGATGCATATCGTATAATCATACCCACGGATACTTGAGGTGACATTGGAGTATCTAGGTGACATTAGGGTTTTGATTGATTTGTATCTTAAGGTGTTGTTCTAGTACGAACTCTATGATAGATTGATCCGAAAGAATAACTTTGAGGTGGTTTCGTACCCTACCATAATCTCTTCGTTTGTTCTCCGCTATTAGTGACTTTGGAGTGACTCTTTGTTGCATGTTGTGGGATAGTTATATGATCCAATTATGTTATTATTGTTGAGAGAACTTGCACTAGTGAAAGTATGAACCCTAGGCCTTGTTTCCTAGCATTGCAATACCGTTTGTGCTCACTCTTATCATTAGTTACCTTGCTGTTTTTATATTTTTAGATAAAAACCTATATCTACCATCCATATTGCACTTGTATCACAATCTCTTCGCCGAACTAGTGCACCTATACAATTTACCATTGTATTGGGTGTGTTGGGGACACAAGAGACTCTTTGTTATTTGGTTGCAGGGTTGTTTGAGAGAGACCATCTTCATCCTACGCCTCCCACGGATTGATAAACCTTAGGTCATCCACTTGAGGGAAATTTGCTACTGTCCTACAAACCTCTGCACCTGGAGGCCCAACAACGTCTACAAGAAAAAGGTTGTGTAATAGACATCAATGCCAAGTAAAGCCTTTAGGATCTTCTTGGGTGATAGTTGTTTGATCTTGCTGAAAAACATAAACTTTTGCGCTCACGAAAACAATTCTCATGTTTACCAAAGCGTGATAAAATGCCAATTCTTTTTGCAGAAGATTAATATAAAAATTGCAGGTCGTCCTAATTTTTCAGAATTTTTGGAGTTTTAGAAGTATTCAAAATATCCAGATTGCTACAGACTGTTCTATTTTTTACAGACTCTATTTTCTTTGCGTTGTGTGCTTGTTTTGATGGCTCTATGGTTTTCTTTGATGAGTTTTTGCCATAGAAAAGTTGGAATACAGTAGATATAATGCAAGAACAAAATATGAATTGGTTTGCTATAGTACTTATAATAGTGATTTGCTTTCTTATACCAACGGATCTCACGAAGGTTTTGTTGAGTTTTGTGTGATTGAAGTTTTCATGTTTTGGGTTTATCTTACGATGGATGAAGGAATAAGGAGTAAGAAGAGCCTAAGCTTGGGGATGCCCCGGCATCCCAAGCTATTATCCAAAAGATAGCAAGCAACTAAGCTTGGGGATGCCCCGAGTGGCATCCCCTCTTTCTTCTAACGACCATCGGTATTTTACTCGAAGCTATATTTTTATTTGTCACATACTATGTGTTTTGCTTGGAGCATCTTGTATGATATGAGTCTTTGCTTGTTTTATTTTGTGTTTGAAGTCTTGATTCCTTGCAAGACACACCTATTTGACAGAGTCAAAATTATGCCATGACTTGTTAGAATTGCTCTCTATGATTCACTTAAATTTTTTTATGAGATATGGACTTGCTCTAGTGCTTCACTTATATCTTTTTGAGCACGGTGTGCTTTAGTAAAAATTTCAAGAAAATATCTCTTGCTTCACTTAAATTAATTTGAGAGAAAGAAATAATTATGCTCATGATCTTCACTTATATGTGTTTGAGCTTATCAAAAGCAACATATGAAATTAGTCCCAAAGTGATAGATATCCAAGAAGGATGTAATAAAAGCTTTCATGAAGACCATTGGACAAAATAAACTTGATTCTTAGTAATAGTTTTGAGATATGATGATGTGACATGTGAGTCATCTTGATGAGTAATTATTCTTTAGTAAGAATATTGGTGTTAAGGTTTGTGATTCCCTATGCAAGCACGAAAGTTAATAATTATGCATAGGGGTTGGCACACGTTTTCGTCTTGACTCTCCGGTAGAAACTTTGGGGCATTCTTTGAAGTTCTATGTGTTGGTTGAATAGATGAATCTGAGATTGTGTGATGCATATCGTATAATCATACCCACGGATACTTGAGGTGACATTGGAGTATCTAGGTGACATTAGGGTTTTGGTTGATTTGTATCTTAAGGTGTTATTCTAGTATGAACTCTATGATAGATTGATCCAAAAGAATAACTTTGAGGTGGTTTCGTACCCTACCATAATCTCTTCGTTTGTTCTCCGCTATTAGTGACTTTGGAGTGACTCTTTGTTTCATGTTGAGGGATAGTTATATGATCCAATTATGTTGTTATTGTTGAGAGAACTTGCACTAGTGAAAGTATGAACCCTAGGCCTTGTTTCCTAGCATTGCAATACCGTTTCTTCTCACTTTTATCATTAGTTACCTTGCTGTTTTTATATTTTCAGATTACAAAAACCTATATTACCATCCATATTGCACTTGTATCACCATCTCTTCGCCGAACCAGTGCACCTATACAATTTACCATTGTATTGGGTGCGTTGGGGACACAAGAGACTGTTTGTTATTTGGTTGCAGGGTTGTTTGAGAGAGACCATCTTCGTCCTATGCCTCCCACGGATTGATAAACCTTAGGTCATCCACTTGAGGGGAATTTGCTACTGTCCTACAAACCTCTGCACTTGGAGGCCCAACAACGTCTACAAGAAGAAGGTTGTGTAGTAGACATCAAGCTCTTTTCTGGCGCCGTTGCCTGGGAGGTGAGTGCTTGAAGGTATATCTTTAGATCTTGCAATCGAATCTTTTTCTTTCTTGTTTTATCACTAGTTTAGTCTATAAAATAAAACTACAAAAAATTTAATTAAGGTTGCCTCATATGCTTCATCTTTTTAATGTCTTTCGTTAAAATGATGGGAAGGAAAATTGTGCTCAAGTACTAGAAGAAGAATTACATAGAATGCTTGGCATAAAATATGTGAATTATGAGCATGATTGCAATGTTGCTAGTATGAATTCTTTGAATACCCATGATGCTAATGATATGCACAACCACAAGCTTGGGGAAGCTATGTTTGATGAAGATGATATTTTTTATCCCCCAAGTTTTGATGAGCAAATTTATTATGAGGAAAGCATGCCTCCTATTTATGATGATTATTGTGATGGGACGTATGCTATAAATAATAAAGATAACCATGAAACTTGTCATCATGATCTTAATTTTCAATTGTATTATGCTTCACATGATAGTTATTTTGTTAAGTTTGCTCCCACTATTATTCATGAGAAGAAATTTGCTTATGTGGAGAGTAATAAAATTTCTATGCTTGTGCATCATGAAAATAATGCTTTATGTGCTGGTTATATTGTTGAATTCATTCATGATGCTACTTAAAATTATTATGAGGGAGGAACATATGCTTGTAGGAAGTGCAATAATATCAAGTTTCCCCTATATGTGTTGAAAATCTTGAGGCTATGCTTGTTTTGCTTTCCTATGCTAGTTGATTCTTGTTACCATAAGTTGTTTGCTCACAAAATCCCTATGCATAGGAAGTGGGTTAGACTTAAATGTGCTAGTCATATTCTTCATGATGCTCTCTTTATGTTTCAATTCTTATCTTTTATGTGAGCATCATTGAAATCATCATGCCTAGCTAGGGGCGTTAAACGTTAGCGCTTGTTGGGAGGCAACCCAACTTTATTTAAGTTTCTTGATTTTTAGTTATGTTTAGGAATAAATAATCCATCTAGCTTCTGTTTAGATGTGGTTTTGTGTTTTAATTAGTGTTTTTGCCAAGTAGAACCTTTGGGAAGACTTGGGTGAAGTCTTTATGATCATGTGTAAAAAAACAGAAACTTTAGCGCTCACGAGATTAGCTAAAACTTTTTACTGGAGAGTGCTTTTAGGTTGATTATTTTTGCAGATGATTAATAGACAAATTCCTCAGGTCCATCAATTTATTTCAGAATTTTTGGAGTTCCAGAAGTATACGTTTGATACAGATTACTACAGACTGTTCTGTTTTTGACAGATTCTGTTTTCTATGTGTTGTTTGCTTATTTTGATGAATCTATGAGTAGTATCGGAGGGTATGAACCATAGATAAGTTGGAATACAGTAGATATTACAAAAATATTAATTTAGAATGAGTTCACAACAGTACCTTGAAGTGGTGTTTTGTTTTCTTTCGCTAACGGAGCTTACAAGTTTTCTGTTAAGTTTTGTGTTGTGAAGTTTTCAAGTTTTGGGTAAAGATTCGATGGACTATGAAATAAGGAGTGGCAAGAGCCTAAGCTTGGGGATGCCCAAGGCAACCCAAGGTAATATTCAAGAACAACCAAGAGCCTAAGCTTGGGGATGCCCCGGAAGGCATCCCCTCTTTCGTCTTTGTTCATCGGTAACTTTACTTGGAGCCATATTTTTATTCACCACATGATATGTGTTTTGCTTGGAGCGTCATTTTATTTTGTTAGTATTTGCTTGCTGATACTTAGAATAATGTTTTGCATCTCTATTTTCAATAAAAATGTCAAGGATAGCTTTTACCATGCTTATTTTGCAAGTATACATGTTGCTGTTTCAAAACAGAAAGTTTACCGCTGTTGCAAAAACTCCCTAGAGAAGTCAGAATGTGATAAAATGTTGAAATCTTTTGCATAATAAGCTCTGATAAATTTACTACAGTGGGAATTTTATTTATAATTTTTTGAGCTAGGGAAGTATGGATCTTGCTGCATTTTTTACAGACTGTCCTGTTTAGGCAGATTGCTGTTATGTTTGTATGTTTGCATATGTTTGCTTGTTTAACGATTCTATTTGAGGATAGGACTATTAAATATGCAGAGGAATTTAGTATGCAATGTTGTTAATTTTAGTGATTTGCTACAGTAGAGTATGATAAGTTTGTTTCATTGGTTTATACTAACTTATCTCACGAGTTCTTGTTGAGTTTGGTGTGGATGAAGTTTTCGAGATTTAGGAAACCGTGATATGAGAGGAATTAAGGAGACACAAAAGCTCAATCTTGGGGATGCCCAAGGCACCCCAAGATAATATTTCAAGAAGTCTCAAGCATCTAAGCTTGGGGATGCCCCGGTAGGCATCCCACCTTTCTTCTTCAACAATTATCGGTTAGTATCGGTTGAGCCTAAGTTTTTGCTTCTTCACATGATGAGTGCTATCCTTGAAATGTCGTTTTATTTTGTTTTGCTCGCTGTTTGAATAATATCCCAAGATCTGAAATTCTTAAATGAGAGAGAGTCTTCACATAGCTACATAATTATTTAACTACTCATTGATCTTCACTTACATCTTTTTGGAGTAGTTTGTCATTTACTCGTGTGCTTCACTTATATCCTATGAGTAAATGGTTGAATGATTTGAATGTCATAATCTGAAAATATATATGTTTCATATGCCTTTCCCATGGGGAGTAATGACTTCAGATATAAGAAGTAGAGGTGGTAAATTTATTCAAGGTTAGCAAACATTGTATTGGTCACTTGAACAATTCATGAAATGATATTGAAGGAAGAGAGATTTCACATATAAATATACTATCTTGGACATCTTCTATGATTGTGAGCCCCATTAATTACTCCCTCCGTCCCATAATGTAAGATGTTTTTTCACTCTAGTGTAGTGTCAAAAAACATCTTACATTATGGGACAGAGGGAGTATTTTCAAACCTGAGCAAATTAGTTGAAGTTGGACAAGGAAGACAAGATAATGAGTTATGCTTGGGTATATTTGTATAGAAGTTATATTGTTATGGATCCTCTAACATGTGGTGCTTGCTATTTAGAATCCTTTGCTAGCCAAAATATCTGTACTAAGCGGGAATACTGCTTGTGCATCCAAATTCCTTGAACCAAGTTTCTTCCATGAGTGTCCACCATATCTACCTATATGCGGTATTTACCTGCCGTTCCAAGTAAATTTGCATGTGCCAAACTCTAAACCTTCAAATAATAATATGTTTTGTATGCCCGAATCGCTCATGTAGGGACTTGGGGTTGTCAGTATCTTCCATGCTAGGTGGGTTATTCTCACGATGAGTGGACTCCGCTCATCATTCACGAGAGAATGGCTGGTGACTGGGATGCCCAGTCCTATGATCAAAAGATCAAAACCAAATTTGCAAATAATTTAAACAAAACTCCCCCAGGATTGTTGAAAGTTGGACGGCACCCGTTGTTTCGGACAAGCCGTGGAGTGTGATTGTTGGTGGAGGGGGAGTAAAATCTTTACCTTTCTGTGTGGGAACCGCCTATGATGTATCTACTATGGAAGATAATGGGAACTCTTGGTCGTTATGTTGACAATGAAAGCATACCTCTCAAAATTATTTTCATCTCTGTTTTTGCTTCGAGCTCTGGCACCTCTGCAAATCCCTGCTTTCCTCTGCAAAGGGCCTATCTTTTACTTTTATGCAAGAGTTAGTAGTATTCCTTCTCGTTCCAACCTACTCATTAGTTGGCAAGCATCATGTGATGTAAAGATCTAAGCATATATGGCCATTCAAATATATTTGAGCATGAATTATTATTGTTGACATTACCCTTGAGGTAAAAGGTTGGGAGGCGAAACAGTAAGCCCCTATATTTCTCTGTGTTCGATGAATACTATTTGTTCTAAAAATATGCTTTGAGTGGTAGCAATCATGGAAGACTAAATGATAGTTGAGTATGTGAAGTTTGCTGAATCAAAGCTCTCACATAGACTCTTCCTGAAAATAAGATGAATTGCAATTGTTTGATGACTAATAACACGGTTTGTTAGTTTTCAAGAAAGTTTATGATCTATACTTTAACATGTGAATAGTTTGTTACTTGATCATGCAAAGTTTTATGATATGAGCTACTGTTATGACATATAATGATTCTAGAAAAGGTGATTGAAATTATCATTGATCAAACTTGTGCACCTGCTAGCATTCACACTTCATAAATTCTTTCTTTTATCATTTACCTACTCGAGGACGAGCAGCAATTAAGCTTGGGGATGCTGATACGTCTCCAACGTATCTATAATTTATGAAGTATTAATGCTATTATATTATCCATCTTGGATGTTTAATGGGCTTTACTATGCACTTTTATATTATTTTGGGACTAACCTATTAACCCAGAGCCCAGTGCCAGTTTCTGTTTTTTCCCTTGTTTCAGTGTTTCGCGGAAAAGGAATATCAAATGGAGTCCAAACGGAATGAAACCTTCGGAAAAGTTATTCTTGGAACGGAAGCAATCCAGGGGACTTGGAGTGCACGTCAGGGAATCAACGAGGAGGGCACGAGGCAAGGGGCGCGCCCTCCACCCTCGTGGGCCCCTCGTGGCTCCCCTAACGTATTTCTTCCTCCTATATATAACAATATACCCTAAAACCATAGGGGAACAGAATAGACCGGGAGTTCCGCCACCGCAAGCCTCTGTAGCCACCAAAAACCAATCGGGACCCTGTTCCGGCACCCTGCCGGAGGAGGGGATCCCTCACCGGTGGCCATCTTCATCATCCCGGCGCTCTCCATGACGAGGAGGGAGTAGTTCACCCTCGGGGCTGAGGGTATGTACCAGTAGCTATGTGTTTGATCTCTCTCACGTGTTCTTGAGGTGATACGATCTTGATGTATCGCGAGCTTTGCTATTATAGTTGGATCCTATGATGTTTCTCCCCCTCTACTCTCTTGTAATGGATTGAGTTTTCCCTTTGAAGTTATCTTATCGGACTGAGTCTTTAAGGATTTGAGAACACTTGATGTATGTCTTGCCGTGCTTATCTGTGGTGACAATGGGATATCACGTGATTCACTTGATGTATGTTTTGATGATCAACTTGCGGGTTCCGCCCATGAACCTATGCATAGGGGTTGGCACACGTTTTCGTCTTGACTCTCCGGTAGAAACTTTGGGGCACTCTTTGAGGTTCTATGTGTTTGTTAAATAGATGAATCTGAGATTGTGTGATGCATATCGTATAATCATACCCGTGGATACTTGAGGTGACATTGGAGTATCTAGGTGACATTAGGGTTTTGGTTGATTTCTATCTTAAGGTGTTATTCTAGTACGAACTCTGTGATAGATTGATCTGAAAGAATAACTTTGAGGAGGTTTCGTACCCTACCATAATCTCTTCGTTTGTTCTTCGCTATCAGTGACTTTGGAGTGACTCTTTGTTGCATGTTGAGGGATAGTTATATGATCCAATTATGTTATTATTGTTGAGAGAACTTGCACTAGTGAATGTATGAACCCTAGGCCTTGTTTCCTAGCATTGCAATACTATTTGTGTTCACTTTTATCATTAGTTACCTTGCTGTTTTTATATTCTCAGAGTACAAAAACCTATATCTACCATCCATATTGCACTTGTATCACCATCTCTTCGCCGAACTAGTGCACCTATACAATTTACCATTGTATTGGGTGTGTTGGGGACACAAGAGACTCTTTGTTATTTGGTTGCAGGGTTGTTTGAGAGAGACCATCTTCATCCTACGCCTCCCACGGATTGATAAACCTTAGGTAATCCACTTGAGGGAAATTTTCTACTGTCCTACAAACCTCTGCACTTGGAGGCCCAACAACGTCTACAAGAAGAAGGTTGTGTAGTAGACATCAGTGCCAAGTAAAGTCTTTAGGATCTTCTTGGGTGATAGTTGTTTGATCTTGCTGAAAAACATAAACTTTTGCGCTCACGAAAACAATTCTCATTTTTTACCAAAGCGTGATAAAATGCCAATTCTTTTTGCAGAAGATTAATATAAAAATTACAGGTCGTCCTAATTTTTCAGAATTTTTGGAGTTTTAGAAGTATTCAAAATATTCAGATTGCTACAGACTGTTCTATTTTTTACAGACTCTGTTTTCTTTGCATTGTGTGCTTGTTTTGATGGCTCTATGATTTTCTTTGATGAGTTTTTGCCATAGAAAAGTTGGAATACAATAGATATAATGCAAGAACAAAATATGAATTGGTTTGCTATAGTACTTATAATAGTGATTTGCTTTCTTATACCAACGGATCTCACGAAGGTTTTGTTGAGTTTTGTGTGATTGAAGTTTTCAAGTTTTGGGTTTTATCTTACGATGCATGAAGGAATAAGGAGTAAGAAGAGCCTAAACTTGGGGATGCCCTGGCATCCCAAGTTATTATCCAAAAGAGAGCAAGCAACTAAGCTTGGGGATGCCCCGAGTGGCATCCCCTCTTTCTTCTAACGACCATCGATATTTTACTCGAAGCTATATTTTTATTTGTCACATACTATGTGTTTTGCTTGGAGCATTTTGTATGATATGAGTATTTGCTTGTTTTATTTTGTTATTGAAGTCTTGATTCCTTGCAAGACACACCTATTTGACAGAGTCAAAATTATGCCATGACTTGTTAGAATTGCTCTCTATGCTTCACTTAAATTTTTTGTGAGATATGGACTTGCTCTAGTGCTTCACTTATATCTTTTTGAGCACGGTGTGCTTGAGTAAAATTTTCAAGAATTATGTCTTGCTTCACTTAAATTAATTTTAGAGAAAGAAATAATTGTGCTCATGATCTTCACTTATATGTGTTTGAGCTTATCAAAAGCAACATATGAAAATTAGTCCCAAAGTAATAGATATCCAAGAAGGATGTAATAAAAGCTTTCATGAAGATCATTGGACAAAATAAACTTGATTCTTAGTAATAGTTTTGAGATATGATGATGTGACATGTGAGTCATCTTGATGAGTAATTATTCTTTAGTAAGAATATTGGTGTTAAGGTTTGTGATTCCCTATGCAAGCACGAAAGTTAATAATTATGCAATGAAATTATATCCTACTTGTGGTGCATTATTCGGTATTAATTATGCTTAATGCTCGCTTATGAGATTATTCTTTTCTTGGTTGGTCGCTTCTCAATCTTTTGCTAGCCTTCATTTTGCGCTAAGTATGATCACTACTTGTGCATCCAAAACCCTTTAAACCAGTTTTGCCACATGAGTCCACTCTACCTACCTATATGCGGTATTCTTTTGCCGTTCTAAGCAAATTTGTATGTGCCATCTCTAATATTCAAAGTAAGTTTCTCTTTTGTGTGCTCGTACCGCTCGCGAGGCGGTGAAGGCTGGCTAATATTTTCCATGCTAGATGTGTTATTCTCACGATGAGTGTTTATTCACTTGTCATTGCACGAGAGTAAGGCAAAGGTATTAGGGATGCCCAGTCCTGAAATGAAAAATAAATTTACTTTATGTTGTCAAATAATAAATTCCTTGGAAAGTGTCGAGGGGATGAACCCCAGGCAGGCAATGGAACCCGGATCCTTTTCAAAAACACTGGGGCCAGCATTACCCCTCAATCCGGCTCGCACTGGGCCGGGTCGCTCAACCCGGCCAAGTCCCTCGAACCGGCCAGGCTCCTCAACTCGGCTCCAACAACCAACTCAAGACTTCCCCAACAAGCCAGCTCCACCCTTGGTGTGTTCTCCAACCTGGCCGAGGGTCAGCGGCCGTCCCATCCCGGCCGTACGATGGGATGAGTCTCCACCAGCTGATGACCAAAGCCACGGTGCCCCGCCCATGCCTCTGGTCAGCCGGGCATGGCAATAGTGCCCCCCACCTACTCGCTGACCAGGGCCGGCGTGGAAACAGTGCAATCATTGCAAGCAAGCGGCGACCTGACGGAACGCCACTGTAGCCGACTCGACTTGGCCACGCCCTGACGATCGACAAGAGGGCACATAGTGCCCCTCGGCGCATGGGGCCCGCGCCCAGGGAACCCGGCGAGACCTGGCACCAGGCGGGTCCCGGCATCGGGTTCCTGGACACTGACAACCCGACCCTACAGCCTTGTAACATTACCCTTGTACCCCTAGGGGGTTGACCTATAAAACCCCCCAGGAGCCCTCATGCATACGGGCAACTTTTCACTCGCATAGGCGATCACACACACACACACACACACACACACACACACACCTAGCAAGAAGCACCCGAGGAGAGGGAGCTGCCTAAGCCTTGGCCAGCCTTCCTTCTTCCTCCATATAGCTCTAGGAGCAACCCTATACTGTTACACATAAACCACACTCGGCAGGACTAGGGGTGTTATCTCTCTGGAGAGCCCAGAACCTGGGTATGTCTTCCGTCCCGCGCTCGCTCATGCCGACCTCGCCTCTGGAGCCCACCAGTGCCCTCGAGCCTCCTCCTCTCTTTAGCCATCGCTTGGCATCTGCCGTGCTCCCACCATGATAGTTGGCGCCCACCGTGGGGCAGCTCGAGGTCCTGGTGGGGAGCATGCTTCAGACGGGGCTCTTCTCCGACTCCGACGAGCCCGTCACGCTGGCGAACGACGTCATCGACGCACTCACCGCCTCCTTCGCCGCACTGCGCATCTCCGACGCACCTGCGGCGCACGAGTACCCCAGCGAGTTACTTGACTTTTTCGACTCCCCCCTTTCCCTCGGCGGCGGCGCTCCCGCCGGGGCGATGGACCTCTGCGTGGAGGTTTCCGTCACCGACACCGGTGCTGCTTCCGCGTCCAGCTCGGCGAGGAAGGGCACCGAAGCCAGGGCTGCAGTGGAGCGGGCCATCCCGCCCAACCCGCTGCGTGCCACGATGCAGATCCTTCGCGTCCCCATCGGCACCGACATCGACGCCTCCGACATCGCCCAGGCCCAGACTCGCCTCGACGAGGACCGCCAGTGCCTACTGGACCTCACCAAGATACTCGCTGCCACGCAGTGCCGCCTGGACTTCACTCAGCTGGAGCGCAACGCCGCCTACGGCTTCACGCTGGACGCGCCCGAGCCAAGCCGGGTCGCCGACGTGCGGGCCCAGGGTGGCGCGATCGGGTGCGCCTTCGGCGCCGTCCCTCCCGTCTACGAGACTCCCGTGAAGAACATGCGCGCTGCCCAGGCAGCCGCGGTCGGCCTGGACCAGCTCGCAGGCGAAGAGCTACAGGACCGCCTCAAGAGGGTGAACGACCTCCTCGCTGCGGCCAACGCGCAGCAGGACCTCCTCAACCAACTCGCCAAGCCGGTCGGATCCGGATCCGCCCGCGTCTCTGGACCCGACGACTTATAGCACACGGCATCCTAGCCACTCGGCGAGTCGCACTCCGGTCGCACTCGGATCCGGCGCAACCCCGCCCCGAAGACCGCCCGCGACTTGGGCAACGAGCCGGCCTCGGAGGTCCGACGCCTACTCGACCCTCTGCGCCAACCCAACCGGCGTCCGACTAGAGGCGACCCGGACCCCCGCGGCGTGGTCATTGACCGGCTGAGCCCACGCGCCATCGACGACACCGACACCCGTCATTGCCTCGACCGACTCACCCTTTCCCAAGAGCTGGAGGAGACCGGCCCCATCAGACCGGCATGCTTCGGGCCACGCATCCGGGGTAGGCCCTTCACTAAAGGGTTCACACTCCCCCGCGACACCCCCTAGTACAACGACACCGTGAAGCCGGAGGACTGGCTCACCAACTACACCACCGCCATTGGCATCGCCGGCGGTAACCGCCGCCTTGCCGTGCACTATGCGCCTCTCATGCTCCAGGGGTCGGCCTGCACCTGGTTGAACAGTCTACCGAAGGGCAGCATCAACGCGTGGGTCGACTTCGAGCAAGCCTGCCTGCGCAACTTCACTGGCACGTACAAGTGACCCGGCCGTCCCAGTCAGCTCGCCATGTGCGTGCAAAGTCCGGCGGAGACCGGTCGCGAGTACCTCGCACGCTGGACCGAGCTTGCGGACAACTGCGAGGGTGTCCACGAAGTCCAAGCGATCCAATACTTCGTCAACGGGTGCCGGGACGGCACCCTCCTCAAGCACAAGCTCTTGCGCTCCGAGCCGGCCACCATGGTCGCACTCATGGTGAAGGCGGACAAGTACGCCAATGCCGACTCCGCCATGAAGATTCAGGTGGCGCTGGATGAAGCCGGCAAAGCTAAGCCGGTCCCCAGCCGGTGGCGAAAGCAACCAGCAACAGCACAACCAGCAGAACAACAAGCGCAAGGCCGATCAACCGGCCCAGCGCTACGACAACCGGCTCGTCGCGGCCGCCGAGCAGGCGCCCGCGGCCGACCCAGCCGCCAAGCGCCGGCAGACCGGCAAGACGACGTGGAAACCCGCCATGAGTTTCGAGGAGATGCTCGACGCTCCTTGTAAGCACCACAACAGCGTGAGGCCGTCCACGCACATGCTTCGGCAGTGCGCCATCACCAAGCGCATCCTGAGGGGCGACATCCCGCCTCCAGGCACAGGATAGCCGCCTCCACCCCCTCCACCGTCACCGGCTGGCGGCGCGATGCGCGACGACGCCTACCCGGCCCAGAACATGACCTACGTCGTCTTCACCAGCCTCGGCGATGACAAGCACAGGGAGCACCTCCTTCGGCAGGAGGTGAACACCGTCATCCCGGCCAAGACGGAATACATGCACTGGTCGGAGCGCCCGGTCACATAGACTCGGGAGGACCACCCGGCCATCATGCCAAACCCGGGTGGCTACGCCCTCGTCCTCGACTCCACCATCACCGCGCCTCGGCGCACGTGCAAGTTCTCCCGAATTCTCATCAACGGCGGCAGCAGCATCAACATCCTCTACCGCGACACCATGACCAAGCTCGGCCTCAAGGCCAAGGACCTGGAGCCAACCCGGACGGTCTTCCACGACATCGTTCCCGGCCTCTCCTGCTCCCCAATCGGCTGGGTCCGGCTCGACGTCATGTTCGGCGACAGCAGCCGCTTCCGACGCGAGTCGATCTGGTTCGAGGTGGTGTACCTCTCCACCGCGTACCATGTGCTGCTGGGGCGGCCCGCGCTCGCCAAATTCATGGCGGTTCCCCACTACGCCTACCTGAAGATAAAGCTGCCGGGTCCAAAGGGCCTCACCACCGTAACCGGCGACTACCACAAGTCCATAGAGTGCGCCCGAGACGACGCCAAGCTAGCCGAGCCGCTGGTCGTAGCCGAGGAACAGCGCCAGCTCGATCAAATCGTCGCCTTGGCCCAAGAGGCGTCGGCCGCACCGATCCCAGCCGAGGACCCGGCCGACGAGGCCTCGTTCAAGCCCTCCAAGGAGACCAAGAAGGTGAAGCTGAACCCGGAAGATCCCATCTGCAGCAAGTACGTTGTCATGGGCACCCGCCTCGACAGCAAATAGGAAGGCGAGCTCGTCGACTTGCTCCGTGGGAATCGGGATATTTTCGCATTGACCCCAAAGGACATGCCGGGTATCCCGAGGAAGTGCGCCGAGCACAAACTCCATGTCCGCAAGGACGCCAAGCCCGTCCGTCAACCCCTGTGACGTTTTTCTGAAGAGAAGAGAAGGACCATCGGTGAAGAGGTCGCCAAGCTGTTGGCGGCCGCCTTCATCATGGAAGTGTTTCACCCTGAGTGGCTGGCCAACCCAGTCCTCGTCCTGAAGAATAACAAGACCTGGCGCATGTGTATTGACTACACCAGCCTGAACAAGGCCTGCCCCAAAGACCCGTTCGCCTTCCCGCAGATCGACCAAGTCATCGACTCCACTGCCGGATGTGAGCTCCTGTCCTTCCTGGATGCTTACTCCGGCTATCACCAGATCAAGCTGGACCCGGTCGACGCCCTGAAGACGTCCTTCATCACGCCTTTTGGGGCGTATTGCTACATCACCATGTCGTTCGGCTTGAAGAAGGCTGGCACCACTTTCTAGCGTTGCATGTAGGGCCGCAATATCCATGTCTACGTGGGAGACATCATGGTGAAGACCAAGAAGCACCTCACGCTCTTCGACGGCCTAAAGGAGACCTTCGCCAACCCGCGCGAGTACAAGGTCAAGCTCAACCCGAAAAAGTGCATTTTCGGCGTCCTGGCCGGAAAGCTGCTCGGCTACCTCGTCTCGGAGCGCAGCATTGAGGCAAACACGGAGAAAATTGAGGCTATCGAGCGCATGCGCAAGCCGGCTCGGCTGCACGATGTCCAGAAGTTCACCGGCTGCTTGGCCTCGGTCAGCCGGTTTCTCAGCTGGGTGGGTGGGAGGGCCTTGCCCCTATATCAGCTGATGAAGAAGACTGCACCGTTCGAGTGGAATGACCAGGCGGATGAAGCCTTTCGGGATCTCAAGCGCATACTCTCCACTGCACCAGTCCTGGCCGCACCGACCGAGAAGGAGCCGTTGTTGCTCTATATCGCCGCAACCTCGCGGTCGGTCAGCACGGTGATGGTGGTCGAGCGACCAGAGAAGGACAAGGTCCGAGCTGTCCAACGCCCCGTCTACTACCTGAGTGAGGTGCTCTCCGCCTCGAAACAGAACTACCCGCACTACTAGAAGATGTGTTACGGCGTGTACTTCACCGCCAAGAAACTGAAGCAGTACTTCCAAGAGCATGTCGTCACCGTGGTCAGCACGGGCCCTCTCGGCGAAATCATCGGGTGCCGGGATGCCTCTGGCCGGGTCGCCAAGTGGGTGCTCGAGCCGGCCACACCATCCTCTACGAGCCCCGCACTACGATCAAGTCCCAAGCTTTGGTGACTTCCTCGCCGACTGGACCGAGACCCAGTACCTGCCGCCGCCACCGGACTCGACGCACTGGCGCATGCACTTCGACAGCTCGAATATGTGACTTGGCCTAGGGGCCGGCATCGTGCTATCCTCCCCCAAGGGCGACCGGCTCAAGTACGCACTGCAGATCCACTTCGCCGCCTCCAACAACGTCGCCGAGTATGAAGCCCTTGTGCACTGCCTCCGGCTTGCCAAGGAACTCAGCATCCGGCGCATCCTGTGCTATGGCGACTCGTACCTAGTGGTGCAGCAGTGCTCCGGCGAGTGGGACGCCCACGACTCCAACATGGAAAGCTACTGCTTCCTCGTCCAGAAGCTGTCCGGATTCTTCGCAGGCTGTGAGTTCCTCCATGTCCTGCGTGCAGAAAATGAGGCGGCCGACACGCTCGCCAAGATCGCCTCGTCCCGGCAGTCCATTCCGTCCGGCGTCTCCCTTCAGCATCTGCACAAGCCATCCATCAAGCCGTCTCCGGACTCCGAGTCCATCCACGTTCCAGTCGACCCGGCCGCACCTCAACCCGGCCCGAGGACTGCTCCACCCGACCCAGCCGCGCCTCAACCCAGCCCGGGAACTGCCGAACCCGGCCCGGGGACTGCTGAACCCGGGTCGGGTGCTGCCGCCCAAGAGCCTGAAATGGTGGCCATCTTCGCCGTAGTGACGGTGCCATCCTGGGCCCTGCCCATCTCAGAGTTCCTGGAGAATGGGGTCCTCCCGATGGACGAGACCGAAGCTCGACAAGTGCAGCGCCGAGCGTCTGCCTACAACATCATCAACAACAAGCTCATCAAGTGCAGCTCCATGGGTGTACTCCAACGCTGCGTCGAGCAAGATAAAGGCATTGAGATCCTCCTCGACATACACCAGGGAGAGTGCGGGCACCACGCCGCCTCGCGATCCCTGGTGGACAAGGCTTTCCGCCATGGATTCTACTGGCCCACGGCCCTCGAAGACGCAGAGTCGCTCATCCTCAAGTGCGAGGGGTCGGCACTCTGAACCATCCCGATCGCCTAGCCATTCACGGTCTGGGGACTCGACATGGTGGGGCCCTTCAAGACCGCTCGAGGCAGCATGACGCATTTGCTAGTGGCGGTGGACAAGTTCACCAAGTGGATCGAAGCAAGGCCGATCAAGAAGCTGGACGGGCCAACGGCCGTTCGATTCGTCAAGGACATCACGGTGCGCTAAGGCATGCTGCTACCTCTTGAGCACTGCGTTGGTTTTCCCTTGAAGAGGAAAGGGTGATGCAACAAAGTAGCGTAAGTATTTCCCTCAGTTTTTGAGAACCAAGGTATCAATCCAGTAGGAGGCCACGCACGAGTCCCTCGCACCTACACAAACAAATAAATCCTCGCAACCAACGCGATAAGGGGTTGTCAATCCCTACACGGTCACTTACAAGAGTGAGATCTGATATGATAAGATAATATTTTTGGTATTTTTATGATAAAGATGCAAAGTAAAATAAAAGGCAATAAAATAACTAAGTGTTGGAAGATTAATATGATGGAAAATAGACCCGGGGGCCATAGATTTCACTAGTGGCTTCTCTCGAGAGCATAAGTATTACGGTGGGTGAACAAATTACTGTTGAGCAATTGACAGAATTGAGCATAGTTATGAGAATATCTAGGTATGATCATGTATATAGGCATCACGTCCGAGACAAGTAGACCGACTCCTGCCTGCATCTACTACTATTACTCCACACGTTGACCGCTATCCAGCATGCATCTAGAGTATTAAGTTCATAAAAACAGAGTAACACTTTAAGCAAGATGGCATGATGTAGAGGGATAAATTCATGCAATATAATAAAAACCCCATCTTGTTATCCTCGATGGCAACAATACAATACGTGCCTTGCTGCCCCTACTGTCACTCGGAAAGGACACCGCAAGATAGAACCCAAAGCTAAGCACTTCTCCCATTACAAGAAAGATCAATCTAGTAGGCCAAACCAAACTGATAATTCGAAGAGACTTGCAAAGATAACCAATCATACATAAAAGAATTCAGAGAAGATTCAAATATTGTTCATAGATAAACTTGATCACAAACCCACAATTCATCGGTCTCAACAAACACACCGCAAAAGAAGATTACATTGAATACATCTCCACGAGAGAGGGGGAGAACATTGTATTGAGATCCAAAAAGAGAGAAGAAGTCATCTAGCTAATAACTATGGACCCTAAGGTCTGAAGTAAACTACTCACACTTCATCGGAGAGGCTATGGTGTTCATGAGAAGCCCTCCGTGATCGATGCCCCCTCCTGCGGAGCTCCGGAACAGGCCCCAAGATGGTATCCCACGGGTACAGAAGGTTGCAGCGGTGGAATTAGGTTTTTGGCTTCGTATCTGGTAGTTTGGGGGTACGTAGGTATATATAGGAGGAAGGAGTACGTCGGTGGATCAACAGGGGCCCACGAGGGTGGAGGGCGCGCCTAGGGGGGTAGGCGCCCTCCTACCTCGTGCCCTCCTGGTTGATGTCTTGATGTAGGGTCCAAGTCCTCTGGATCACGTTCGTTCCGAAAATCACGTTCCCGAAGGTTTCATTCCGTTTGGACTCCGTTTGATATTCTTTTTCTGCGAAACTCTGAAATAGGCAAAAACAGCAATTCTGGGCTGGGCCTCCGGTTAATAGGTTAGTCCCAAAAATAATATAAAAGTGTATAATAAAGCCCAATAATGTCCAAAACAGAATATAATATAGCATGGAACAATAAAAAATTATAGATACGTTGGAGACGTATCAAGCATCCCCAAGCTTAATTCCTGTTCGTCCTCGAGTAGGTAAATGATAAAAACAGAATTTTTGATGTGGAATGCTACTTGGCAAAATTTAATTGTAATTCTTATTAATTGTGGTATGAATATTCAGATCCGAAAGATTCAAGACAAAAGTTCAATATTGACATAAAAATAATAATACTTCAAGCATACTAACTAAGCAATTATGTCTTCTCAAAATAACATGGCCAAAGAAAGTTATCCCTACAAAATCATATAGTCTAGCTATGCTCTATCTTCACCACACAAAGTATTTAAATCATGCACAACCCCGATGACAAGCCAAGCAATTGTTTCATACTTTTGATGTTCTCAAACTTTTTCAACCTTCACGCAATACATGAGCGTGAGCCATGGACATAGCACTATATATGGAATAGAATGGTGGTTGTGGAGAAGACAAAAAGGAGAAGATAGTCTCACATCAACTAGGCGTATCAACGGGCTATGGATATGCCCATCAATAGATACCAATGTGTGTGAGTAGGGATTGCCATGCAATGGATGCACTAGAGCTATAAATATATGAAAGCTCAACAAAAGAAACTAAGTGGGTGTGCATCCAACTCGCTTGCTCACGAAGACCTAGGGCATTTTGAGGAAGCCCATCATTGGAATATACAAGCCAAGTTCTATAATGAAAAATTCCCACTAGTATATGAAAGTGATATCATAGGAGACTCTCTATCATGAAGATCATGGTGCTACTTTGAAGCACAAGTGTGGTAAAAGGATAGTAACATTGTCCCTTCTCTCTTTTTCTCTCATTTTTTTCATTTTTTTCTCTTTTTTTTTGGGCCTTTTTTATGGCCTATTTTTTTCGTCCGGAGTCTCATCCCGACTTACGGGGGGATCATAGTCTCCATCATCCTTTCCTCACTTGGGACAATGCTCTAAAAATGATGATCATCACACTTTTATTTACTTACAACTCAACAATTGCAACTCAATACTTAGAACAAAATATGACTCTATGTGAATTCCTCCGGCGGCGTACCGGGATATGCAATGAATCAAGAGTGACATGTATGAAAGAATTATGAACGGTGGCTTTTCAACAAATACAATGTCAACTACATGATCATGCGAAGCAATATGACAATGATGGAGCGTGTCATAGTAAACGGAACGGTGGTAAGTTGCATGGCAATATATCTCGGAATGGCTATGGAAATGCCGTGATAGGTAGGTATGGTGGTTGTTTTGAGGAAGGTATATGGTGGGTATATGATACCAGCGAAAAGTGCGCGGTGTTAGAGAGGCTATCAATGGTGGAAGGAAGAAAAGTGCGTATAATCCATGGACTCAACATTAGTCATAAAGAACTCATATACTTATTGCAAAAATCTACAAGTTATCAAGGCAAAGTATTACGGGCATGCTCCTAGGGGATAGATTGGTAGGAAAAGACCATCGCTCGTCCCCGACCGCCACTCATAAGGAAGACAATCAATAAATAAATCATGCTCCGACTTCATCACATAACGGTTCACCATACGTGCATGCTATGGGAATCACAAACTTTAACACAAGTATTTCTCAAATTCAAAACTACTCAACTAGCATGACTCTAATATCACCATATTCATATCTCAAAACAATTATCAAGCATCAAACTTCTCATAGTATTCAACACACTCATAAGAACTTTTTTCTTTGCTAATCTTGAATACCTATTATTGTTAAAGCAAACTACCATGCTATTTTGTAGGACTCTCAAAATAATCTAAGTGAAGCATGAGAGAACAATAGTTTCTATAAAACAAATCCACCACCGTGCTCTAAAAGATATAAGTGAAGCACTAGAGCAAAAACTATATAACTCAAAAGATATAAGTGAAGCACATAGAGTATTCTAACAATTTCTGAATCAAGTGTGTCTCTCTCAAAAGGTGTGTACAGCAAAGATGATTTTGGTAAACTAAAAAGCAAAGACTCAAATCATACAAGACGCTCCAAGCAAAACACATATCATGTGGTGAATAAAAATATAGCTCCAAGTAAAGTTACCGATGGAAGTAGACGAAAGAGGGGATGCCTTCCGGGGCATCCCCAAGCTTTGGCTTTTAGGTGTCATTAGATTATCTAGGGGTTCCATGGGCATCCCCAAGCTTAGGCTCTTGCCACTCCTTGTTCCATAATCCATCAAATCTTTCACCCAAAACTTGAAAACTTCACAACACAAAACTTAATAGAAACTCTCGTGAGCTCCGTTAGCGAAAGAAAACAAAAGACCACTTCAAGGTACTGTAATGAACTCATTATTTATTTATATTGGTGTTAAACATACTGTATTCCAACTTCTATATGGTTTATAAACCATTTTACTAGCCATAGATTCATCAAAATAAGCAAACAACACACGAAAAACAGAATCTGTCAAAAACAGAACAGTCTGTAGTAATCTGTAACTAACGCAAACTTCTCGAACTCCAAAAATTCATAAAAAATAGGACGACCTGGAAAATTTGTTTATTTAACAGCAGCAACTGGAATAAATATTTTATCACATTCTGGTGAGTTTTAACAATTATTTTAGTGAACAGAAAGTTTCTGGAATTTTCAGCAAGATCAAATAACTATCATCCAAGAAGATCCTATAGGTTAAACTTGGCACAAACACTAATTAAAACATAAAAAGACATCTAACGAGAGGCTAGATCAAAGATTTATTCCTAAACAGGAGCAAAAACAAAAAAACTGAAAATAAAATTGGGTTGCCTCCCAACAAGCGCTATCGTTTAACGCCCCTAGCTAGGCATTGGTAATTCTAACGATGCTCACATCAAAGACAAGAATTGAAATGCAAAGAGAGCATCATGAAACACGCAACAAAAACATCTAAGTATAACATACTTCCTATGCATAGGCATCTTATAGGCAAACAAATGATCATAACAAGCAAAAACTAGCATATGCAAGGAAGAGGAAAGAAACAATAGCAATCTCAACATGACGAGAGGTAATTTAGTAAGATGAAAATTTCTACAACCATATTTTCCTTTCTCATAATAATTACATGTAGGATCATAAGAAAATTCAACAATATAGCTATCATATAAAATATTTTTAACACGATCCACATGCATGCAAAGTTGACACTCTTCCGAAGTAGTGGGATTAACATTAACTAAAGTCATGACCTCTCCAAACCCACTTTTATCAAAAATACCATAAGACTGAAAATTCTCTAAATATGTGGGATCTAAAGTTGACACTCTTCCAAACCCACTTTCAATAATATTGCAAACATTATTATCAATCTCATATTCGTCATGGGGATTAAATAAATTTTCAAGATCATAAGAAGAACCACCCCAATCATGATCATTGCAACAAGTAGTAGACATAGCAAAACTAGAATCCCCAAGCTTAGGGTTTTGCATATTATTAGCACAATTGACATCAAGATAATTTATAGAAAAATCATTGAAATCATGCTTTTCATAGAGGGAACTATCAAGCATGGGTGCAATAGCAACAATCTCATTTTTAACATAAGGAACTATAGCAAATTCGTCTTCATAAATATTGGCATCATGGCCACAAGAATAGCAAGCATCATGTTCATCAAGGGATATTTCAACCAAATCATCAGAATCATCATTATCTATAGATTAATGCATATCATTATTTTCTTCCAAAGCAATGGTCATTCTTTCAATAAATTCTTGGACATAGACATTATGAGCAAAATTTTCATTGCAATATTTAAGTATGACGGAATTTTCAGATTTGTTGAGAGTAAAATCGTACTTTTCAATCAAAGAAGCAACTTCATGCGCACCCTTAAAAATGACAAATTCTTTAATTTGTTCGATATCATAGTAGCTATAAACACCCTTTGCATAAGAAGATAAGATTTCATTATCATTGAACTCACATAGGTAGGGAAGGTGTTTTTTAGGGTTCTTAGAGCAACAAATAAAATCACAAATTTCACAAAGATTCCAAGCATAGCATAGCAAACTATTTATATGATACCACAAGAGCTTCCCTTTTTCAGACAAACGATGACGCACAAAATAAGCATGCTCGTCTAAAGATTTCCCATCAACTAGGCTAGTTGGGGTTTCAGCACGAGCGCATAAGGATCAAAGATGATCCAAGTAGAACACTTTAAGTGGATCCATATCAATACGTTTTCAGCAAGCGAAGATGCAAGCATATAGAAGGCACAAGGAAACACAAACAAAGATACATACGGGAAGAAGGCGAACGAAAAAGAGAGGGCGAAAAAAAGGGCAAGGGTGAAGTGGGGGAGAGGAAAACTAGAGGAAAATGGAAAATAATGTAATGCGGGAGATGAGGGTTTGTGATGGGTACTTGGTGTGTTGACTTTTGCGTCGACTCCCCGGCAGCGGAGCCAGAAATGGCTCGTTGTCGGGAGTCCAAATCTTGACCTGACCTTGTGTAAGCCTCCCCGGCAACGGCGCCAGAAATCCTTCTTGCTACCTCTTGAGCACTGCGTTGGTTTTCCCTTGAAGAGGAAAGGGTGATGCAGCAAAGTAGCATAAGTATTTCCCTCAGTTTTTGAGAACCAAGGTATCAATCCAGTAGGAGGCCACGCACGAGTCCCTCGCACCTACACAAACAAATAAATCCTCGCAACCAACGCGATAAGGGGTTGTCAATCCCTACACGATCACTTACGAGATTGAGATCTGATAGATATGATAAGATAATATTTTTGGTATTTTTATGATAAAGATGCAAAGTAAAATAAAAGGCAATAAAAATAACTAAGTGTTGGAAGATTAATATGATGGAAAATAGACCCGGGGGCCATAGGTTTCACTAGTGGCTTCTCTCGAGAGCATAAGTATTTACGGTGGGTGAACAAATTACTGTTGAGCAATTGACAGAATTGAGCATAGTTATGAGAATATCTAGGTATGATCATGTATATAGGCATCACGTCCGAGACAAGTAGACCTACTCCTGCCTGCATCTACTACTATTACTCCACACATCAACCGCTATCCAACATGCATCTAGAGTATTAAGTTCATAATAACAGAGTAATGCTTTAAGCAAGATGACATGATGTAGAGGGATAAACTCATGCAAAATGATATAAACACCATCTTGTTATCCTCGATGGCAAAATACAATCGTGCCTTGCTGCCCCATCATCCTTTGGGAAAGGACACGCAAGATTGAACCCAAAGCTAAGCAATTCTCCCATTCCAAGAAAGATCAATCTAGTAGGCCAAACCAAACTGATAATTGAAGAGACTTGCAAAGATAACCAATCATACATAAAAGAATTCAGAGAAGATTCAAATATTGTTCATAGATAAACTTGATCATAAACCCACAATTCATCGATCTCAACAAACACACCGCAAAAGAAGATTACATCGAATAGATCTCCACGAGAGAGGGGGAGAACATTGTATTGAGATCCAAAAAGAGAGAAGAAGCCATCTAGCTAATAACTATGGACCCGAAGGTCTGAAGTAAACTACTCACACATCATCGGAGAGGCTATGGTGTTGATGTAGAAGCCCTCCGTGATCGATGCCCCCACCGGCGAAGCTCCGGAACAGGCCCCAAGATGGGATCTCACGGGTACAGAAGGTTGTTGTCAGCGTTCTGGGAACGGGGGTACCCAGACTTGCCCGCCTGCGGCCTGCGGCGTGGCTCAAGGGGTGGCCCAGCACGGCCCATCTTCATCAACACGAGCTCAAGACCCTCGCGAGGGGCCAAGCCTCGCGGGGCGGACGACAGGGAGTTTCCTCAGGCACGGCCTCGTCAGGCTGGCTCGTGAGGAGGCGGAGAGATCAAGGCGGGGTACCTCACGAGGTGCCCATGACGCAAGCCATGACGACCAAGGGCGCCAGGCGGGCGCCAGCCCACGCAGTGTCCTCCTTTCCTCTTTGGTGCAAAGGGAGCAAGCGCAGGCGGGAGCATCAAGCAAAGGCATCCGTTTCGGTGCAACGAGACCAAGACCGTCGCAACGGCAGGAAGGAAGTCATCGTGGAGCCCAAGCCGGCGTCACCACCAGAGCCTTTGACATGCGAGGACCAACTTTAGTCAGGATAAGTGTACTAGATGTTCCCCTTCAAAATGGCCAATTGTTGGCGCCCTTCCCACTCGATATTTGGGAAGAGGCCCAGGGCCCTTGCCTATAAATAGGACTAGCCACCCACAGGGTAGAGGGGGGAGAAAATCTTGGAGATCGCATAGAGAGAGAGAGAGAGCGACTGAACTCCTCCGCAGTTCATCACACCAGCCAAGAACAGACACTCGCGAGGCTGTTCTTCCTTGTATTGTCCATCATCAGCCCAAGAGGCAATCCACCACACCACAAACTAGAGTAGGGTATTACACCACAATGGTGGCCCGAACTAGTATAAACCTTGTGTCTCTTGTGTTGTTCTTTTCATAGCTTAGATCCTAGCGAGGCGGCGAGGTGCAGGTAGGTAGATGGCGAGATCTCCGCGCGCACCCCAGTGTTCGAACCTAGAGGGTCTGCCGGAACCCAAAATCCGACATTTGGCGCGCCAGGTAGGGGTGCGCCGGAGTTTTCCCTTCCACCGACTCGCTCCCCGCCGACACCGCGACTCGCCCTGCGATGAGCAGCGCGCCGCCCACTCCAGTCGCCAGTGCCAGCACGGGGGCCAAGGGGCTCCGAGCCTTGGCCCCAGCCTTGCGACAGGTGCGGTGGCTGGACAAGTTCAAGCCGGAGACGCCGCCGCGCTACAACGACACGACTGATCTGCTAGCCTTCCTGCTGGCGTACAAGGAGGCCGTCCTCGAAGCAGGAGGCGACGACAGGGTCATGGCTAACTGGCTACCCATGGCCCTCACCGACGCCCCGCGCATGTGGCTGCTCCACCTACCGGCGGCTTCCGTGGCCTCTTGGGAAGAGCTGCGCAATCTCTTCCTCGCCCAGCATGCCGCGCCGGCGCCCCAGTCGTCGCGGCTCTCCTGGGCGGCTCACAGGCGCCACCTTCAGGCCGCCACGTCAAGCCATTCGTCAGCCAGGTCGGCGCTGCCTCCACGCGGCAGGGGGCTCCCTCAGGTCGGTCGGCGCCCAAGGCCGATCTGGCCTTCAGCTCAGAGGACCACCCCTCCAACTCAACCTGCTCGGGCACGCTCCCAATGTTGTGCACCCCCACCATCTGCCAGGTGGCCGTCACTAGGACCATCATCGACGGCGGCGCGGGCCTCAGCATGCTCTCGGTCGAAGCCTTCAGCCTCCTCCACATACCGCCGGAGCGGCTTCAGCCCAACCGGCCTTTCTTGGCGTCGGGGCGGGTTGTCCAGCTCCACGGGCAGATCCGTCTCCGGTAACCTTGGCACCTCGACAACTTCCGCGACGGAGCTAATCGACCGACGCCGCCCCCATCGGCCTCCCATACAACGCCATCCTCGGTTACCCAGCACTGGCCCGATTCATGGCGCGACTCACCCAGCGTACAACCTCATGAAGATGCCGGGAACAGCGGCGTCCTCACCGTGTCTGGAGACACGGGGATGCGTTGCAAGTGCTCAAGCTTCGCCTTCAAGACGGCGGCGTCGGCGCAACCTGCTGACTCAGACGCCCCTGAGCCCAAGGGGGCTGCGCCGACCAAGAAGAAGCAGTTGTTCACCCAAGACAAAGTGGAAACCAAGCGAATCTTGGTCGGCGAGGGCGGATCCATCGCGCCACCTTCACCATAGGCACCAACCTCGAGCCCGAGCAGGAGGAGGCCCTGGTCAAGTTCCTGCGTGCAAACAAGAAGGTATTCGCATGGGAGCCTGATCAGCTGGCGGGGATCCCTAGAGGCGTGATCGAGCACCACCTCAACGTGTGCCCCAATGTCCGCCCCGTGAAGCAGAAGGCAAGGCGGCAGTCCACTGAAAAGCAGGCTTTCATCGTCCAAGAGACCCGCAAGTTGGAAGCTGCAGGGGTCATTCACGAGGTCCGATACCCGGATTGGTTGGCCAACCCGGTTGTCGTGCCAAAGAAAGGGGGGAAGGAACGCATGTGTGTCGACTTCACCAACCTCAACAAAGCCTGCCCGCAAGATCCGTTTTCGCTCCCTCGCATCGATCAGATCGTCGATTCCACCGCCGAATGCGACCTGTTATGTTTCTTGGATGCCTTCTCTGGGTATCACCAGATCAAGATGGCGGTGGAAGATGTGGAAAAAACGGCTTTCCTGACCCCGTGTGGGGTGTACTTCTACACATGCATGCCGTTCGGGCCGCGCAACGCAGGGGCGCCCTTTCAGCAGCTGATGCACATCACCTTGGGCCCGCAGCTCGGGAAGAATGTTGAGGCTTACGTCGATGACATTGTGGTGAAGTCTCGCGAGGCCAAAACCCTGATACAAGACCTGGAGGAAACCTTCGCGGGCCTCAATGCAGTGAACCTGCGGCTCAACCCAGAGAAGTGTGTGTTTGGGGTCCCCTCAGGCAAGCTCTTGGGCTTCCTCGTGTCCCACCGAGGCATCGAAGCTAACCCAGAAAAGGTCAAGGCGGTCGAGGACATGAGCCCGCCAAAGACCCTCAGAGAAATCTGAGAAGCTCCTGGGCGCGTGACAGCACTAGGACGCTTCATCTCCAAGTTGGGGAGCGGCGCTGCCTTTCTTCCGGTGATGAAGAAAAGGGACCCTTTGAATGGACTGAAGAGGCCGACAAGGCGTTCCAAGATCTCAAGAGGTACCTAACCAGCCCTCCGGTAATGGTGGCCCCGCGCCCTCAGGAACCCCTGGTGCTCTACCTGAAGGAAATATGCCCTAGAGGCAATAATAAAGTTATTATTTATTTCCTTATATCATGATAAATGTTTATTATTCATGCTAGAATTGTATTAACCGAAAACATAATACATGTGTGAATACATAGACAAACAGAGTGTCACTAGTATGCCTCTACTTTACTAGCTCGTTAATCGAAGATGGTTATGTTTCCTAACCATAGACATGAGTTGTCAGTTGATTAACGGGATCACATCATTAGGAGAATGATGTGATTGACTTGACCCATTCCGTTAGCTTAGCACTTGATCGTTTAGTATGTTGCTTATGCTTTCTTCATGACTTATACAAAGTTCCTGCAACTATGAGATTATGCAACTCCCGTTTACCGGAGGAACACCTTGTGTGCTACCAAACGTCACAACATAACTGGGTGATTATAAAGGTACTCTACAGGTGTCTCCAAAAGTATATGTTGAGTTGGCATAATTCGAGATTAGGTTTTGTCACTCCGATTGTCGGAGAGGTATCTCTAGGCCTTCTCGGTAATACTCATCACCTAAGCCTTGCAAGCATTGTAACTAATGAGTTAGTTATGAAATGATGTATTACAGAGCGGGTAAAGAGACTTGCGTAACGAGATTGAACTAGGTATTGGATACCGACGATCGAATCTCGGGCAAGTAACATACCGATGACAAAGGAACAACGTATGTTGTTATGCGGTTTGACCGATAAGGATCTTCAGTAGAATATGTAGGAACCAATATGAACATCCAGGTTCCGCTATTGGTTATTGACCGAGAATAGTTCTAGGTCATGTCTACATAGTTCTCGAACCCGTAGGGTCCGCACGCTTAACGTTACGATGACAGTTTATTATGAGTTTATAAGTTTTGATGTACGAAGTTTGTTGAGTCCCGGATGTGATCACGGACATGACGAGGAGTCTCGAAATGGTCGAGACATAAAGATCGATATATTGGAAGCCTATGTTTGGACTTGGAAGGTTCGGATGAAATCGAATTTACGGAACACCGGGGTTACGGAACCCTCCGGGGGTCAATGGGCCTTGATGGGCCATAAGGGAGAAGAGGAGGGCGGCCAGGGCAGGCCGCGCCCCCTCCCCTAGTCTGAATAGGACAAGGAGAGAGGCGGCGCCCTTCCTCTTCCCCTCCCCAAGTCCTAATCCAACTAGGAAGGGGGAGTCCTACTCGGTGGGAGTAGGACTCCTCGGCGCGCCTCCCCTAGGGCCGGCCGCACCCCCTTGCTCCTTTATATCTGAGGCAGGGGGCACCCCATAACACACAAGTTGATCTACGGATCGTTCCTTAGCCGTGGCGGTGCCCCCTCCACCATATTCCACTTCGGTCATATCGTTGCGGAGCTTAAGCGAAGCCCTGCGCCGATAGAGTCATATCGTCGCGAGCTTAGGCGAATCCCTGCGACGGTGGAGCATCATCATCGTCACCACGCCGTCGTCTTGTGGAACTCATCCCCGACGCTTTGCTGGATCGGAGCCGGGATCGTCATCGAGCTGAGCGTGTGCTGAACTCGGAGGTGCCGTGCGTTCGGTACTTGGATCGGTCGGATCGTGAAGGCGTCACGACTACATCAACCGCGTTGTTATAACGCTTCGCACGGTCTCCGAGGGTGCGTGGACATACACTCTCCTCTCGTTGCTATGCCATCACCATGATCTTGCGTGTGCGTAGGAATTTTTTGAAATTACTCGTTCCCCATGATGGCATCCGAGCCAGGTTTTATGCGTTGATGTCATATGCACGAGTAGAACACAAGTGAGTTGTGGGCGATATAAGTCATCTGCTTACCAGCATGTCATACTTTGGTTCGGCGGTATTGTGAGATGAAGCGGCCGGACCAACATTACGCCAGACGCTTACGCGAGACTGGTTTCACCGCTTGAGCACTCGTTGCTTAAAGGTGACGGCGGGTGTCATTTCTCTCACTTTAGTTGAACCGAGTGTGGCTCGCCCGGTCCTTGCGAAGGTTAAAACAACACCAACTTGACAAACTATCGTTGTGGTTTTGATGCGAGGTAAGAACGGTTCTTGCTCAGCCCGTAGCAGCCACGTAAAACTTGCAACAACAAAGTAGAGGACGTCTAACTTGTTTTTGCAGGGCATGTTGTGATGTGATATGGTCAAGGCGTGATGCTATATTTTATTGTATGAGATGATCATGTTTTGTAACGAAGTTATCGGCAATGGCAGGAGCCATATGGTTGTCGCTTTATTGTATGAAATGCAAAAGCCATGTAATTGATTTACTTTATCACTAAGCGATAGCGATAGTCGTAGAAGCAATAGTTGGCGAGGCGACAACGATGCTACGATGGAGATCAAGGTGTCGCGCGGTGACAATGGTGGTCATGGCGGTGCTTCGGAGATGGAGATCACAAGCACAAGATGATGATGGCCATATCATATCACTTATATTGATTGCATGTGATGTTTATCCTTTATGCATCTTATCTTGCTTTGTTTGGCGGTAGCATTATAAGATGATCTCTCACCAAAATTATCAAGAAGTGTTCTCCTGAGTATGCACCGTTGCTAAAAGTTCAGTAGTACCCGGACACCGCGTGATGATCGGTGTGATAAGTTCTCGTCCATCTACAACGGTGCAAGCCAGTTTTGCACACGCAGAATACTCAGGTTAAACTTGACGAGCCTAGCATATGCAGATGTGGCCTCGGAACACGAAGACCGAAAGGTCGAGCGTGAATCATATAGTAGATATAGGCTCTACGTTCAAATACAACGGGTGCAAAACAGTTGCGCACACGGAATACTCAGGTTAAACTTGACGAGCCTAGCATATAACAGATATGGCCTCGGAACACGGAGATCGAAAGGTCGCACGTGAATCATATAGTAGATATGATCAACATAGTGATGTTCACCATTGAAAACTACTCCATCTCACGTGATGATCGGTTATGGTTTAGTTGATTTGGATCACGTAATCACTTAGATGATTAGAGAGATGTCTGTCTAAGTGGGAGTTTTTTTAATATGATTAATTGAACTTAAATTTATCATGAACTTAGTACCGATAGTATTTTGCTTGTCTATGTTTCTTTGTAGATAGATGGCTCGTCTTTGTTGTTCCGTTGAATTTTAATCGTTCCTTGAGAAAGCAAAGTTGAAAGATGATGGTAGCAATTACGGACTGGGTCCGTATTTGAGGATTATCCTCATTGCTGCATAGAAGAATTAAATCTGGAAGCACCGCTGGGTGCAGAACTGCTGCAGAGAGCAACGCCGAAGTTGTGAGCGTCTGGCGAGCAAAGTGATGACTACTCTATAGTTGATGTGCCATGCTTTACGGCTTATAACCGGGTCTTCAACGATGTTTTGAGCGTCATGGAGCATATGAGATGTTCCAAGAGTTGAAGTTAATATTTCAAGCAAATGCCCAGATTGAGAGATATGAAGTCTCCAATAAGTTCTATAGCTGCAAGATGGAGGAGAATAGTTTTGTCAGTGAGCACATACTCAAAATGTCGGGTATAATAATCACTTGATTCATTTGGGAGTTAATCTTACGGATGATAGTGTCATTGATGAATTCTCCAATCACGCCACCAAGCTACAAGAGCTTCGTGATGAACTATAATATGCAAGGGATGACTAAGAACATTCACGAGCTCTTCGCAATGCTAAAAGCAGGAGGTAGAAATCAAGAAAGAGCATCAAGTGTTGATGGTCAACAAGACCACTAGTTTCAAGAAAAGGGCAAAGGGAAGAAGAAGGAAACTTCAAAGCGAACAGCAAGAAAGTTGCTGCTCAAGAGAAGAAACCCAAGTCTGGACCTAAGCACGAAACCGAGTGTTTCTTTGCAAGCGGTGGGCCTTTGAAGCGGAACTGCCCCAAGTATTTGGCGGATAAGAAGGATGGCAAGGTGAACAAAGGTATATGTGATATACATGTTATTGATGTGTACCTTACTAGAGCTCGTAGTAGCACTGGGTATTTGATCTGGTTACATTGCTAATATTTGCAACTCGAAGCAGGGACTACGGAATAAGCGAGCACCGGCAAAGGGCGAGGTGACGATGGCGTGGGAAAGCGGTTCCAAAGTCAATGTGATCGCGGTCGGCACGCTACCTCTACATCTACCGGGATTAGTTTTAGACCTAAATAATTGTTATTTGGTGCCAGCGTTGAGCATGAACATTATATCTGGATCTTGTTTAATGCGAGGCGGTTATTCATTTAAATCAGAGAATAATGGTTGTTCTATTTATATGAGTAATATCTTTTATGGTCATGCACCCTTGAAGAATGGTCTATTCTTGTTGAATCTCGACAGTAGTGATACACATATTCATAATGTCGAAGCCAAAAGATGCAGAGTTGATAATGATAGTGCAACTTATTTGTGGCACTGCCATTTAGGTCATATCGGTGTAAAGCGCATGAAGAAACTCCATACAGATGGACTTTTGGAATCACTTGATTATGAATCACTTGGTACTTGCGAACCGTGCCTCATGGGCAAGATGACTAAAACACCGTTCTCCGGTTGTATGGAGAGAGCAACAGATTTGTTGGAAATCATACATACAGATGTATGTGGTCCGATGAATGTTGAAGCTCGTGGCGGATATCGTTATTTTCTCACCTTCACAGATGATTTAAGCAGATACGGGTATATCTACTTGATGAAGCATAAATCTGAAACATTTGAAAAGTTCAAAGAATTTCAGAGTGAAGTTGAAAATCATCGTAACAAGAAAATAAAGTTTCTATGATCTGATCGTGGAGGAGAATATTTGAGTTATGAGTTTGGTCTACATTTAAAGCAATGCGGAATAGTTTCGCAACTCACGCCACCGGGAACACCACAACGTAATGGTGTGTCCGAACGTCGTAATCGTACTTTACTAGATATGGTGCGATCTATGATGTCTATTTCCGATTTACTGCTATCGTTTTGGGGTTATGCTTTAGAGATGGCCGCATTCACGTTAAATAGGACACCATCAAAATCCGTTGAGGCGACACCTTATGAACTATGGTTTGGCAAGAAACCAAAGTTGTCGTTTCGAAAGTTTGGGGTTGCGATGCTTATGTGAAAAAGCTTCAACCTGATAAGCTTGAACCCAAATCGGAAAATGTGTCTTCATAGGATACCCAAAGGAGACAATTGGGTATACCTTCTATCACAGATCCGAAGGCAAGACATTCGTTGCTAAGAATGGATCCTTTCTAGAGAAGGAGTTTCTCTCGAAAGAAGTGAGTGGGAGGAAAGTAGAACTTGATGAGGTAACAGTACCAGCTCCCTTATTGGAAAGTAGTTCATCACGAAATCGGTTTCGTGACACCTACACCGATTAGCGAGGAAGATAATGATGATGATCATGAAACTTCAGATCAAGTTGTGACTGAATCGTAGATCAACCAGAATAAAATCCGCACGAGTGGTACGGTAATCCTATTCGGAAGTCATGCTACTAGATCATGGTGAACCTACAAACTATGAAGAAGCGATGGTGAGCCCAGATTCATAAAATGGCTTGAAGCCATGAAATCTGAGATGGGATCCATGTATGAGAACAAAGTATGGACTTTGGTTGACTTGCCCAATGATCGGCAAGCCATTGAGAATAAATGGATCTTTAAGAAGAAGGCGTGGCTGATGGTAATGTAGCTGTCTATAAAGCTCGACTTGTTGCGAAAGGTTTTCGACAAGTTCAAGGGTTGACTACGATGAGACTTTCTCACCGTAGCGATGCTTAAGTCTGTCGAATCATGTTAGCAATTGCTGCATTTTATGATTATGAAATTTGGCAAATGGATGTAAAACTGCATTCTTGAATGGATTTCTAGAAGAAGAGTTGTATATGATGCAACCAGAAGGTTTTGTTGATCCAAAGGTGCTAACAAAGTGTGCAAGCTCCAGCGATCAATTTATGGTCAGTGCAAGCCTCTCGGAGTTGGAATAAGCGCTTTGATAGTGTGATCAAAGCATATGGTTTTATCTGAGACTTTTGGAGAAGCCTGTATTTACAAGAAAGTGAGTGGGATCTCTGTAGCATTTCGATATTATATGTGGACGACATATTATTAATTGGAAATGATATAGAATTTCTGGATAGCATAAAGGATACTTGAATAAAAGTTTTTCAATGAAAGACCTCGGTGAAGCTGCTTACATATTGGGCATCAAGATCTATAGAGATAGATCAAGGCGCTTAATTGGACTTTCACAAAGCACATACTTTGATAAAGTTTTGAAAAAGTTCAAAATGGATCAGCAAAGAAAGGATTTTTACCTGTGTTACAAGGTGTGAAATTGAGTCGGACTCAATGCCCGACCACAACGAGAAGATAGAGAGAAAATGAAAATGTTCCTATGCTTCAGCCATAGGCTCTATCATGTATGCAATCTTGTGTACCAGACTGACGTATGCTTAGCAATAAGCTTGGCAGGAAGGTACCAAAGTAATCGAGTGGATCATTGGACAGCGGTCAAGAACATCTGAAATACGAAAAGGACTAAGGATATGTTTCTCGTATATGGAGGTGACAAAGAGCTAGTCGTAAATGGTTACGTCGATGCAAGCTTTGACACTCGATCCAGACGATTCTAAATCGCAAACCGGATCGTATTTTTATTAAGCGGTGGAGCTGTCGGTTGGTGCAGTTCTAAACAAAGCGTCGTGGCGGGATCTACATATGAAGCGGAGTACATAGCTGCTTGGAAGCAGCAAATGAAGAGTCGGATGAAAGAGTTCATTTCCGATCTAGGTGTCATACCTAGTGCATCGGGACCAATGAAGATCTTCGTGACAATCTTTGGTGCAATGGCCTTGGCAAAGGAATCCAGATTTCACAAGAGGACCAAGCATATCAAGAGGCGCTTCAATTCCATTGGGACCAAGTCCAAGTGGGAGACATAAAGATTTGCAAGATACATACGGATCTGAATGTTGCAGACCGTTGACTAAGCCTCTTCCACGAGAAAAACATGATCAGCACCAAGACTCCATGGGTGTTAGAATCATTCTTGTGTAATCTAGATTATTGACTCTAGTGCAAGTGGGAGACTGAAGGAAATATGCCCTAGAGGCAATAATAAAGTTATTATTTATTTCCTTATATCATGATAAATGTTTATTATTCATGCTAGAATTGTATTAACCGGAAACATAATACATGTGTGAATACATAGACAAAGCAGTGTCACTAGTATGCCTCTACTTTACTAGCTCGTTAATCGAAGATGGTTATGTTTCCTAACCATAGACATGAGTTGTCAGTTGATTAACGGGATCACATCATTAGGAGAATGATGTGATTGACTTGACTCATTCCATTAGCTTAGCACTTGATCGTTTAGTATGTTGCTTATGCTTTCTTCATGACTTATACAAAGTTCACGCAACTATGAGATTATGCAACTCCGTTTACGGAGGAACACCTTGTGTGCTACCAAGCGTCTGGCGTAATCGGGTGATTATAAAGGTACTCTCAGGTGTCTCCAAAAGTATATGTTGAGTTGGCATAATTGAGATTAGGTTTTGTCACTCCGATTGTCGGAGAGGTATCTCTAGGCCTTCTCGGTAATACTCATCACCTAAGCCTTGCAAGCATTGTAACTAATGAGTTAGTTATGAAATGATGTATTACAGAGCGAGTAAAGAGACTTGCGTAGCGAGATTGAACTAGGTATTGGATACCGACGATCGAATCTCGGGCAAGTAACATACCGATGACAAAGGAACAACGTATGTTGTTATGCGGTTTGACCGATAAGGATCTTCGTAGAATATGTAGGAACCAATATGAACATCCAGGTTCCGCTATTGGTTATTGACCGAGAATAGTTCTAGGTCATGTCTACATAGTTCTCGAACCCGTAGGGTCCATGCACGCTTAACGTTACGATGACAGTTTATTATGAGTTTATAAGTTTTGATGTACGAAGTTTGTTTGAGTCCGGATGTGATCACGGACATGACGAGGAGTCTCGAAATGGTCGAGACATAAAGATCGATATATTGGAAGCCTATGTTTGGACTTGGAAGGTTCGGATGAAATCGAATTTACCGGAACACCGGGGTTACGGAACCCTCCCGGGGTCAATGGGCCTTGATGGGCCATAAGGGAGAAGAGGAGGGCCGGCCGGGGCAGCAGGCGCGCCTTCCCCTAGTCCGAATAGGACAAGGAGAGGGGCGGCCCCTTCCTCTTCCCCCTTCCCCAAGTCCTAATCCAACTAGGAGGGGGGAGTCCTACTCCCGGTGGGAGTAGGACTCCTCCGGCGCGCCTCCCCTAGGGCCGGCCGCACCCCCCTCTTGCTTTATATACGGGGGCAGGGGGCACCCCATAACACACAAGTTGATCTACGGATCGTTCCTTAGCCGTGTGCGGTGCCCCCCTCCACCATATTCCACTTCGGTCATATCGTTGCGGAGCTTAGGCGAAGCCCTGCGCCGGTAGAGTCATATCGTCGCGGAGCTTAGGCGAAGCCTGCGACGGTGGAGCATCATCATCGTCACCACGCCCGTCGTCTTGTGGAACTCATCCCGGCGCTTTGCTGGATCGGGCCGGGGATCGTCATCGAGCTGAGCGTGTGCTGAACTCGGAGGTGCCGTGCGTTCGGTACTTGGATCGGTCGGATCGTGAAGGCGTCGACTACATCAACAGCGTTGTTATAACGCTTCGCCACGGTCTCACGAGTGCGTGGACATACACTCTTCCCTCTCGTTGCTATGCCATCACCATGATCTTGCATGTGCGTAGGAAATTTTTTGAAATTACTACGTTCCCCAACACTACCTAGCAGCCACTCCCTACTCTGCCAGCGCAGCCCTGGTGGCGGTTAGGGAGGAGCGTCGGACCAAAGCCGCGGCAGCTGCCCGGGTCGAGGCGAAGCAGGATCGAGGAAGACCCACAGAGACCACTACCACAGCCAAGAAGGATCAGCCACCGCAAGGGAACGCACTCGGGACAGGAGAGACCCCTCCCCCTAGCGACCAGCCGCTGGAGGCTTCACAGTCTCAGGAGGCGCCGTGGTCTCCGGAGGGCACCATCGACACCAGTGCTCCCAACCTCGTTGAGCACCCCGTGTACTTCGTCAGCACAGTGTTGCGGGATGCGAGGGCGCGGTACCCCATGCCTCAGAAACTCCTCCTCGCGCTATTGGTGGCCTCGCGCAAGCTGCGGCATTATTTTCAGGGCCACCCCATCAAGGTTGTCTCAGCGTACCCCTTGGAAAGGGTGCTCAGGAGCCCTAACTCAGCTGGAAGAGTCGCTGAGTGGAACATTGAACTGCAAGCGTTTCAGCTCGAATTCAGCACAACCAGAGTCATCAAGGGGGCCGCCTTGGCGGATTTCGTGGCAGAATGGACGGAGGCGCCGGACCCCAAGGCTGATGAGGATCGATCCCTCTCCCCGGGAAGCGAGGTGCTAGACGGTTGGGTCATGTACTTCGACGGGGTGTTCTCCAGGCACGGCGCGGGGGCTGGTGCGGTGCTTATATCTCCTACTCAAGACAAGCTCTACTACGTCGTGCAGCTCTGTTTCCAGCACGGAGAAAAGGTCTCCAACAACATAGCAGAGTATGAAGGCCTAATAGCAGGCCTCAAGGCGCAGCCGCCCTAGGAGTGAAGCGCCTTACCATCAAGGGTGATTCACAAATCCTCGTCAACTTCTCCAACAAGGTATCTGAGCCGAGGGACGAGCACATGGAAGCCTACCTCGCGGAGGTCCGCAGGATGGAGAAGCAGTTACTGGGGCTGGAGTTGCAGCATGTGCCCGTGGCACCAATCGGAGGCCGACGACATCACCAAACGAGCATCCAGGCAGCTACCTCAGGAGCCTGGCGTTTTTGAGGAGCGGCTCTTCAAGCCCTTGGCCATGCCATCCTTTGTCTAGCGGTGCAGCCTGGGAGGAGCTCCCCACCACCAGCCTCGGGAGCCCGGTCTATGGCCCGTCCTCGGGGCGCGCTTTGCTCTTGACGCTGGAGCCTCGGGAGGGGTGCTGGATCCACGAGCTCCGGAGCTACTTAGCGCAAGGGATCTTCTTTGGAGAGAGGCGGAGGAAGCGGGGCGTGTGGCGCTGACAAGCCACAACATATCTTGCATCGAGGATGGAGAGCTCTACCGAAGCGACCAAATGATGTGTCCCTACGCTGCATCTCCATGGAGCAAAGGAAGGAACTGCTGGCAGATATACACGGTGGAGACTGTGGGCATCATTCATCATCGCGGACCCTCGTTGGCAAGGCGTTTCACAGCGGGTTTTATTGGCCCACTGCGCTCAATGACGTCGTCGAACTGGTGAAGGCTTGCGAGGCCCTGCCAATTCCATGCCAAGCAGATCCATCAGCCGGCGGGAGGTCTGCAAACTATACCCCTCTCGTGGCCGTTCGCGATGCAGGGGCTGGATATCCTGGGCCCGTTTCCTCGGGCGCCAGGGGGCTATCGCTATCTCTACGTCATCGTGGACAAGTTCACCAAGTGGGCTGAAGTGGAAGCCATCCGCACCATCCCCGCAGGTTCTGTGGTCAAGTTCATCAAGGGCATCGTGAGCCGGTTCGGGGTGCCAAACCACATCATCACCGACAACGGTTCGCAATTCACCAGTAACCTCTTCAAAATACATTGCGCTAACTTTGGAACGCAGATATGCTACGCCTCGGTAGCACACCCGCGGAGCAACGGTCAGGCCGAGCGGGCCAATGTAGAGGTCCTGAGGGAGGCTGGTACGATGAGCTTCAGTCCGTATTGTGGTCCATCCGCACAACTGCGACCAAGCCTACTGGCGAGACCCCGTTCTTCTTGGTCTATGGAGCTGAAGCAGTCCTCCCTCACGAGGTCAGACGTCGTTCCGCACGGGTCCTGGCGTTCGACGAGGCGCAGCAGGACGCCATGCGGGGGCGGACCTCGTCTTTGGGGAACGCGTCATCGGGAAGCCGCTTTCTGGCGGCAAGATACCAACAGCGCTTCTGGCGATACCACTGCCGCAACATCCGCCCAGGACTCTCGGCGTGGGGACCTCTTGCTCAAAGCGGGTTCTCTCGGGAAGGGCTGCATAAGCTATCTCCCATGTGGGAGGGCCCGTTCAAGGTTGTTCATGTTTCGGGGCGGCTCCGTGCGCTTGGAGACTCGGGGGGGGTGCCCGTCGAGCGCGTGGAACATCCGGCACCTCGGAGGTTTTACCCTAAAAGGCCCGAGCATGTGAAGAAGGCGAGCGCTGTGAAGCTGTTGCATTTTGGAAAAGGCCCGGAGCACATGAAGAATCTGAGCGCTGTGAAGCTGTTGCGTTTTGGAAAAGGCCCGAGCACATGAAGAAAGCGAACGCTGTGAAGCTGTTGTGTTTTGGAAAAGGCCCAGAGCCTGTGAAGAAGGCGAACGCCTGTGAAGCTATCGCGTTTTGGAAAAGGCCTGGTGCCTGTGAAGAAGGCAAACGCCTGTGAAGTTTATCTTTCCGAGAAAGGCCCAGAGCCTGTGAAGAAGGCCAATGCCTATGAAGCTCGCCGCCCGTGACACTCTCACGTAATAATGAGTTGGGGCTGTACACGCCCCGGAGTCTCAGGAGTGCCGGCCTCAGGCCCTGGGGCTCCCTCCGCATGATGGCAGCACTTAGCTCCGCTGTTGGTGAGAAGGCGTCGAAGACTAGATTAGGTGCCGGACGCGGCTTTTCTCATTTGCTTTCTGTAGTTGGCTTGTTCATCCCCATTCGAGGTTTTATCGAAGTTGTTGCCGTCTTTGGCTTGTGGCTCTTTGCCTTTTTCGCTCTCCTGCCTCGATTTCTCTCGTGCAAGTCTCGCGAGGGAGCAACTGGGCACCCTCGCGAGTGTTTTCTGCCCTTATCGTTCGAGGCTTCCCTACCCGGGTCCACTACAGGAGCACCCCTCCAGTCCGTGCCCCACGGGCACCGCGACACAAACACAGGACCTGGGTCAGTCGCCTCCACAGCTGAGGCCGGGAGCTACCTCTCCAGACTAACCCTCGTAGGACTTGAAGCGTTCGACGCGGCCTCGGCCTCGGGAAGCAAAGGTCACGACAGCCCCCCAGGCTAAGTAATTTCTGGCAGCGGTAGCGTGGCACAAAGGCACAATACTAAAATAGCGGAAACAGTACGATAATTAGCAGCAATAGTCCAAGCACGCCCCCGTGGGGCCCCACACTACTGTCTCTTTGCGCAGGAAAAGGAAAAAAGAACAAAACAGGCGCGACTCGCCCGGCACCAACTCGCGGGGGAGACTCGAACTGCCTCCGGAGCTCAGGCGGACTCCATCTCGCGCTTCACCGAGGCGCGACGGCGGGCAGACCCGCTACCTCCCTCCAGGAGGGCGCGGCGGCACGGAGGCTGATCGCGGCCACCGCTGGAGGAGCCACTGCCCGAAGAAGAGCCGTCGAAGCTCGATGAACCCCGAGCGCCGCCGACCACGCGCGCGCTGTCGTCTTCATCGTCGCTGGGGCTGGACCCACGGCCGCGGTCGTCGTTCTCGGGGCAGCACCCAGCGCGGCGACCATCTTCCTCGAACACCCTCACGTAGAGGTGGCATCGCCGTCGAACTTGAAGTGCGGGGTGCACGCGCGGCTCAGACCGCAGCGGGCGAGCGTTTGCCAGCCAGCGGGTCGAGGCCGAGCTCCGCTGCGAGACCTCCAGCGAAGCCCAGGAGGCCAGCTGCAGCAACCATCCGCTGAAGCGAGGCCGCCCGGGGCACTAGCGAGCTCACCTAGGAGGAAGGAGGAGGCTGGAGCCGGGTGCTGGTCGGCCGCCCGACCACTGCGAACTCCGGCAGCACCTCTGCCGAATGGAAGCGCGGCCTAGGGGGTCGCGCGGCCGTAGCGCGCCCCCCAGCAACGGCCAGCCGCCCGTCACTATGCGGGAGATCACCTCCACGGCCGCGAGGAGCCACCATGGGAGCCACAGGGAGTTTGAGGGGACGGCCTCGACCGCGCTTGGGCGGGGGAGAGTCAGGCTCCACCTGGCGGGCCTTTCCTTTCTCCGTGGCCGAGAACCTCTTTGGCGGAGCCATGAAGAAGAAGGAGAAGCAAGAGGGGATGGACCGGAAGGGCAGGCGCCGTCCCGTACTTATAGCCATAGGAGGCCAACCGCCGGCCTCCACGATCACAGGTAATCATGACCCACTTTGCATGCAGGGACTTGTCAATTCGTGCAGTTGCCGAGGCGTCGTGGGGCGGGGCCGCCCGCCCAATCAACCGCCACGTGGCGCCCAAGGCCACAGGCTGTTAGGGCCCGCGGCGCTTCGCACTTGCCCCTTCGCTTCTTTGCTCAGCCAAGTCCGGGCGCGCCTTGGGCCGGGGCTCTTGTCGGCGTTCGGGAGCGGGGTACCCAGACTTGCACTGCGGCCTGCGGCGTGGCTCAAGGGGTGGCCCAGCACGGCCCATCTTCATCAACACGAGCTCAAGACCCTCGCGAGGGGCCAAGCCTCGCGGGGCGGACGACAGGGACTTTCCTCATGCACAGCCTCGTTAGGCTGGCTCGCGAGGAGGCGGAGAGATCAAGGCGGGGTACCTCACGAGGTGACCATGACGCAAGCCATGACGACCAAGGCGCCAGGCGGGCGCCAGCCCGCGCAGCGTCCTCCTTTCCTCTTTGGTGCAAAGGAAGCAAGCGCGGGCGGGAGCATCAAGCAAAGGCATCCGTTTGATTACTTGAGACCAAGACCGTCACGAGCGGCGGGAAGGAAGTCATCGGGGAGCCCAAGCAGGCGTCACCACCAGAGCCTTTGACAGGCGAGGACCAACTTTAGTCAGGATAAGTGTACTAGATGTTCCCCTTCAAAATGGCCAATTGTTGGCGCCCTTCCCGCTCGATATTTGGGAAGAGGCCCAGGGCCCTTGCCTATAAATAGGACTAGCCACCCACAGGGTAGAGGGGGGAGAAAATCTTGGAGATCGCAGAGAGAGAGAGAGAGAGAGAGAGAGAGAGAGAGAGAGCGACTGAACTCCTCCTAGCAGTTCATCGCACCAGCCAAGAACAGACCCTCGCGAGGCTGTTCTTCCTTGTATTGTCCATCATCAGCCCAAGAGGCAATCCACCACACCACAAACTAGAGTAGGGTATTACACCACAATGGTGGCCCGAACTAGTATAAACCTTGTGTCTCTTGTGTTGTTCTTTTCATAGATTAGATCCTAGCAAGGCGGCGAGGTGCAGGTAGGTAGAGGGCGAGATCTCCGCGCGCACTCCAGTGTTCGAACCTAGAGGGTTTGCCGTAACCCGAAATCCGACAGTTGCGGGAGTGGAATTAGGTTTTTGGCTCCGTATCTGGTAGTTTGGGGGTACGTAGGTATATATAGGAGGAAGGAGTATGTCGGTGGATCAACAGGGGGCCCACGATGGTGGAGGGCGCGCCCAGGGGGTAAGCGCGCCCCCTTACCTCGTTCCCTCCTGGTTGATGTCTTGACGTCGGGTCCAAGTCCTCTGGATCACGTTCGTTCCGAAAATCACGTTCCCGAAGGTTTCATTCCGTTTGGACTCCGTTTGATATTCTTTTTCTGCGAAACTCTGAAATAGGCAAAAAACAACCATTCTGGGCTGGGCCTCCGGTTAATAGGTTAGTCCCAAAAATAATATAAAAGTGTATAATAAAGCCCAATAATGTCCAAAACAGAATATAATATAGCACGGAACAATAAAAAACCATAGATACGTTGGAGACGTATCACATGCCAATCAACATCATCACGGACAACGGCACCAACTTCGCTAAGGGCGCGCTCGCGCAGTACTGCTCTGTCTCCGGCATCCGCCTCAACCTGGCTTCCGTTGCACATCCGCGGTCCAACGGCCAGGTCGAGCGGGCCAACGGCCTCATCCTATCCGGCATCAAACCGTGACTCGTCGAGCCGCTCATCCGTTCACCCGGCAGTTGGCTTGACGAGTTGCCGGCCGTCCTCTGGAGTCTCGGCACCATGCCAAACAGGTCGACCAGGTTCACCCCGTTCTTCCTCGTCTATGGAGCAGAAGCCGTCATCCCGACCGAAGTCGAGTTTGACTCGCCGCGCGTCACGATGTACACGGAAGCCGAAGCCAAGGAAGCCCGCGAAGACGGCGTCGACCTTCTCGAAGAAGCACGTCTCCTAGCGCTCAGCCGCTCAGCCATCTACCAACAACGCCTGAGGCATTACCACAGCAAGAAGATCAAGACCCTCGCTTTCCGAGAGGGAGACCTCGTCCTCCGGCTCGTCCAAGAGCAGACCGGCCAACACAAGCTGTCCTCCCCATGAGAGGGACCCTTCATCATCAACAAGGCCTTGTGCGACCGCAACGCGTACTACCTCATCGACGCCCGCAAGTCAAACAAGCGCAAGAGGGACACCGCCGGTGAAGAAACAACGCATCCATGGAATGCAGAGCTCCTACACCCGTTTTACAGTTAGCCGTGTGCACGTATGTATCGCTGCCTTTTGTAATCATCTGAAAAATGTGGGATCCCCGAACGATGCTCGGGGGCTGCCCTTTTTGCGACCAAGCTAGTGTGCCTCCTACATTTGTGCATTGCTTTCCTATTAAAACAACCTGACCACCGGGTCGACTCGCTCGACCCGGGGCTCGCGGGCTGGCCGGCTTGGCCACCCGCCGTTTTCCTTAGCGTCTCCCAACGCGTTGGATCACCACGGCCTCTCACTTTGCCCTAAGCCGCAGAACCGGCTTCGGCTGTTGGCTGGAAAGCACATGAGACCAAAAGCACCAGCACGCCACGAACGCTAAGCCAAGAACCGCCGGGTCGCCCAACCCGGCCCCGCCACTTTAAGTTGCTGCACGACCGGCTGCTCGCCAACCCAGCCCCGCCGGCTTGCCGCTAGCCGGCCTAGTGGGTGTTTTGCTCACGCTCAACGTTTTGAAAGCCTAAATATCGCACGCTCCTCTCAACGGCCGAACCCCTTGTCACGGACCGGAGTCTCGGCCATCAGACTCGCGGGGGGGGGGGGGGAACCAAAGGGGGAAAGTTGCGAGAGAACGGCTCCAGAGACGGAAAGCAAGAGCGCAGTCATCCACGAAGTTTCTGCATACCGCCGGGTCGCTCAACTCGGCCCCGCCACTGTAAGTTGCTGCACGACCGGCTGCTCGCCAACCCGGCCCCGTCGGATTGCCGCCAGCCGGCCCAGTGGTTGTTTTGCTCATGCTCAACATTTCAAAAGCCTAAATATCGCACACTCCTCTCAAAGGCCGAACCCCTAGTCACAGACCGGAGCCTCGGCCATCAGACTAGCGGGGGGAAACCAAAGGGGGAAAGTTGCTAGAGAACGGCTCTAGAGACGGAAAGCAAAAGCGCAAACATCCACAAAGCTCATACATCTTAAATTTAGAAACAGGCCCAAGGCCAGAGTTCATTACACCCAGTCAACCTCCAGTGGGTGGGTGGACCTGCTACCAAATAGATATTTTTACTAAGTTAAAAATCAGGCATTCCCGCCGCCGGATCGCGCAACTCCCGGGTCCGCTAAGGTGCCGGTATCCTCCTCCCAGGCGTCCGCGTCGTGGTAGACATCCGTCTCCTCAGAACTGCCCTCCGGGTCGTCCAAAAGCAGGCCGTAGTCGTCAGCAGGCATGACTCCGCCATCCTCCGCCCTCTCCGGCTGGAACTCGTCATGGAAGGCGAACCCGGCGATATAGCTGGCCCGGGCGGTGATCCGTCCGGCCTCTGCCTACAGCTGGCTCTCCGAGCCGGCTCATTGGCCCACCAACGCATCCAGCGCCAGGTCCGGATGCCAAGACACCGTGAACCTGAGCGCCATCTCGGCGCCGGCACGAGCGTTAGAAACCCGCCACTCATGAAGACGGTCCGGGTCCGCCTCCAACCACCGCGCCAGCCGCGTGAAGCTGGTCGGCGCGACGGCACCCGGCCAGAGGGCCGATGTCATCACCGCGGCGGCCTCAGAGAGCCGCCCCATCTGCTTGCTCAAGACTCGTAGACGGGCCTCCGCAGCGGCCACGATCTCCTGCTGGTCAGTCCCGGAGCCAAAGATTCCCTGCGGGTCACGCTGAAAGCGGACCGCTTCCTCCACCAGCTGGCGCGTCTCCGGGAAGGCCCCTGTCGAAAAGAAAAGCAAGTCAGAAGAAAAGTCACCAAGAACAAGAAGCCAGAGTCCCAACCCGACAACAACAAAACCAAAGGAAAGCACTTACTGTAGAAGGTCTCTTCCAGGTGCTGCGCTTCGAGCAACGTATCGCGCCGCTCCTGGGCAATGGTGCGGTCACGCTCCTGGAGCGTCTTCTCCACATCGGCGACCTTGGCAAGGGCCGCCTTCAGCTCGGCGTCCTTGACCTTGGCCGCCTTCACGGCCTCCTCGCGGCGCCGGGTCTCCCCCTTCCGGGGCCCCTCCGCCGTGGCCACCAGCGCCTTCAGGCGCTCCACCTCGGCCTGGAGCTGCCCCTTGTCGTCGGCCAGCTTGCCACGTTGCTGGTCCGCCTTAGCAAGGGCCTGCTGCGCCTCCACAACCTTGGCGGCCTCCGCCTTGAGGCGCTCCACCTCGTCCTCAAGACGGCCCTTGTCGCCCGCCAGTGCTCCTGTAGCTGGCTGGCTTCGTCGAGCGCCCGCCGAGCTCCCGTCGCCTCTGGACTCGCCTGCTCCACCTCGGCTCCAAGCTGACCGGCGTCAGCAACGAGCCGGTCGTAGAGGAAGCCGGCCCGGATCAGCCGGGTCCTCGAAGACAACACCTCGGCTGCAGAAGAGAGACTCAGAAACAAAGTACCACTTTAATATTCGACCCAACTGCTACGCAGTTGGCCCGAATCTCGGGGGCTACACCCAGTGGGTGCGCTAGCGCGCCCCCACTAAAAAGACCATGCAAGAAAAGTACCTGCCGCGGTGCGGAGCTCCACCTCCTTGGCGGCGAGCCTTTCCTTGAGACGCCAGTGTGTCTCAAGGAGCCGATTGAAGACGCTGACCCGGTAGGAGTCCAGTTGCTGCAGGAAGCAGCAATCAATACAAGACATCAAGATAAGATTCGACCCAACTGCTACGCAGTGGGCCCGAATCTCGGGGGCTACTCCCAGTGGGTGCGCTGGCGCGCCCCCACAAAGAAGAAGCAATGAAAAAGAAAAAGCACAATGCAACGGAAAACTTACAAACACGGCGCGCTCCAGCTCCTGCGTCGCCTCAACCTCGGCCTGGGTGAAGGCCTGGATCCGGTCCGTCCGCCCTCACAGGCGCCGGGTCACGGCGGCCATCCCCGCCTCCTCCTGGGTCAGGGGCCCGAAGAAGACTTCGCTGGTCCCGCTCCGTGACGCTTGCGAACCGGCAACCCGGTGACCCCCGGGCCGGGGCACCAAGGCGTGCCCCCTGCTGGCCGCCTCCCCCGAGGCCGGCGCCCCCTCCGGCGCCCTCTCCGGCTCCGACGCCGGCCTGATGGCCGGAGTGGCTTGCGGCTCCACCACCGGCGGCGCCTCGCTCATCGGCGTCCGAGCCGCCCCCTCCGGTGCCATCCGCGGCGCCTTCCCCAAGATGGCGTCACCGCCCCCTTCGTCGATCCCCGCCCGCTCGACCACGTCGGTCCACGGCGGGGTGTCGTCACCAACGACCACGACCTCCTGGTCGAGGTCCATCACATCCGCAAGGCCGCGTTGGCCGTGCTCCCCCTCCAACAACGGCACGAGGACCTCGCCGCCGCCACCGTCCCCGCCAGCATCCCGGCCACACCGGCTCCTCGCCGGCTCGCGCCCACATCACCGCAGCGCTAACCTAGGCCTGGGTCGACGTCACCTCTAGCTCCGCCTCGGCCCGGTTCCGGTCCCACCAGGCCAGGCCTTCGGCATCAGCCGGATCGAGACTGAGGTCCGGATCCGCCCGCTCCTCCTCCTCCTTGTCCCGGTCGACGGTGCCGGACCGGCTCCTCCGGAATGTGGTGCCCTCGACGGACGCCGCATCTGCCGCCGCAAGCGCCAGCGAGATCGGCGACCTGAAACACAAGACAGACTAAATAAAGGCCAAGCAGAGCCGCTCGGAAACTCGGTTCAAGCCAAAAAGAAACTCACCCCGGCACCACCGGAACAGCGGGCCTCGCCGCCCTCTCCTGTGGCGCGGCGCACCTCCTCTTGGCGGGTGGCTTCGCCACCCCGGCCGGGTCTGCCGCGCGCTTCGCGATCGGAGCTCGCGGCGCGGTGTTGTCCTACCCGCGCAGCCGCCTCGTCGCTGGCGCCCCCCGAGATGACCCGGCTCCGGCTGCGCCGCCGCCTCCTTCAACCGGCGCCGCTACATCAACGGCTCATGTTAGCACCCCCGATGCGGTAACCCGACCTTCAATTCAAGAAGAAAACCCAAGGCTTACCAGCTTGGCGCCCCGCGACCGCGTCGGCGTTCACCTCCTCCTCTTCGCCGTAGGCCTCGGGCTCCTCCGAGGCGACGTGCACCACCTGCGCTCGCTCCCGGTCATAAGGATGCCGGGTGGCGTTCAGAAGCACCTCCCGCGTGGCGTCGGGATGGATAAGAAGATAAGCAGCAGCGAAATTCGGAGACCAAGGACTCACCATCGGTGCCGGGTTCACGCAGCTGTACGGGGGTTTCCCGAACTGCCAGTCGTCCCGCAGGTTGGCCTTGGAGATGTCGTTGACCCGGCGCACGACCTGGTTCGCCGCCAGCCGCAAGTTTGCCATGCGGTTGCGGTCCTGAAGGCCGGTCATATGACCGATGAGGTGGTTGCAATGCTGCAGCAGCAGCACTCGGCAGACGATGAAGGCCGTGATGAGGTCGGTGCCGGTGAGCCCCTCCCGATCCTTCATCACCGACACCCGCTCGCACAGGTTAAGCACCTCCTACGACGGATGCTTGGGGTAGTAGCCCCAGTTCTGCTTCTCCCTTGGCGGCGAGTTGACGAAGGGCGGCAAGTTGATGCGGTCCGTGCCCAGGTTGCGGACGTGGAAGAAGGAATTCTGCCACTTCTTGGCAGAATCCTCCAGCGGCATCTTCGGGCAGTCAGCGCCCGATCGCTTGGAGATGACGGCGGCCCCGCACTCGGACATCTCCTCGGCCCTCGGCCCTTGCTGCTTTAGGGAGAAGAACCGCACCCAGAGGTCGATCGAAGGCTCGACCCCCAGGTACCCCTCGCAGAGGGTGACGAAGACCGACAGCTGCACGATGGCGCCAGCGCCCAGATGATGGGGCTGGAGCCCGAAGAACTCCAGGAAATCACGGAAGAAGCCGCTCGCAGGAAGCCCAAACCCGCGCTTGAAGTGCGGGAAGAATACGATGCGCTCCGTGCCCTCGGGCCACGGCTCCCGCTCCCCCGCGGCAGGCGCGCGGCGACCTCCATCTCCCGGGCAGGCGCCTGGTGGTGCGGAGATAGGCGATGTCATCGAGGGATACAGTCGAGCCCATCCACGAGCCCGAAGACAGCGCCATCGACAAAGATGCGAGAGAAGGAAGAATAAGGTGGCTACAAAGCTCTGCTCAAGGCAGCGGGCGTTGCAGCTAGCGGCGGTCACAAGAAGCAGAGGGAGGATGAAGAGGCAGGGGAGCGCGAGCATGAATGATCTCCGCTGCTCCCTTCGCCCCCAATTTATAGGCCACGATTTGAAACGTGGGGAAGTGGGATTTTTGTGCTTGCCCCTCCCACTTCCCCGCAATAAGTGTGCACGTATGCACGCAGTAAATGCCAAGAGAATGGCAACCGACCCGCAGACGCCACAATAACTCCGCACGCGTGGGCTGAGGGCGTGCAGCGGCGGGCCCCAGGGCGTCGCCCCGTCCTGTCACGCGCGTGGCCTGTCAGGCCCCTCCGGCTTTCAGGTGCCATGTGGCGGCCGCGCGAGGCCCAAAAGATTGCCCAACATTCATTGAACTCCTCGATTTCCCGCCATGACCGGGATGTCACGATCCGGCTTCCGGAAGCCGGCACATAGTGGGTGTTGTCGGACCCGGCGGTCACCAAATTCGCCTCCGCAAGGGGGGACACTGCAAAGGCCCTCCCATCCGAAGACAGGGGACCTTCACAGCATCGAGGACTACTGTCAGGGGGATGAATCCCAGGCAGGCAATGGAACCCGGATCCTTTTCAAAAACAAAGGGGCCAGCATTGCCCCTCAATCCAGCTCGCACTGGGCCGGGTCGCTCAACCTGGCCAAGTCCCTCGACCCGGCCAGGCTCCTCAACTCGGCCCCAACAACAGCCTCAAGACTTCCCCAACAAGCCAGCTCCACCCTTGGCGTGTTCTCCAACCCGGCCGAGGGTCAGCGGCCGTCCCATCCCGGCCGTACGATGGGACGAGTCTCCACCAGCTGATGACCAAAGCCACAGTGCCCCGCCCATGCATCTGGTTAGCCGGGCGTGGCAACAGTGCTCCCCACCTACTCGTTGACCAGGGCCGGCATGGCAACAGCGCAACATCGCCACCCATGATGCCAGCAAGCGGTGACCTGACGGAACGCCACTGTAGCCGACTCGACTCGGCCACGCCCTGACGATCGACAAGACGACGCACAGTGCCCCTTGGCGCATGGGGCCCGCGCCTGGGGAACCCGGTGAGACCTGGCACCCGGCGGGTCCCAGCACCGGGTTCCTGGACACTGACAACCCGGCCCTACGGCCTTGTAACATTACCCTTGTACCCCTGGGGGTTGACCTATAAAACCTCCCAGGAGCCCTCATGCATACGAGCAACTCTTTCACTCGCACAGGCAATCACACACACACACACACACACACACACACACACACACACACACACACCTAGCAAGTAGCACCCGAGGAGAGGGAGCTGCCTAAGCCTTGGCCAGCCTTCCTTCTTCCTCCATACAGCTCTAGGAGCAACCCTGTACTATTACACATAAACCACACTCAGCAGGACTAGGGGTGTTATCTCTCCGGAGAGCCCCGAACCTGGGTATGTCTTGCGTCCCGCGCTCGCTCGTGCCGACCTCGCCTCTGGAGCCCACCAGTGCCCTCGAGCCTCCTCCTCTCTTTAGCCATCCCTTGGCATATGTCGTGCGCCCACCACGACAGAAAGTGTTGTATGGAAGGCACCCGCAGATACGGTTAGCCATAGAAAGTGAAAGTATGGTTGAAAAAGGAATAAACTTTAATTTCTGTTTGGGAACCGCCTATGATATATCTAGCATGGAAAGTGTTGGGAACTCTAAGTCGTTTTTGTTGGTGGGAAAAGCATGCCTCCCAAAATGTTTTTATCTCTCAATTTTTGCTTTGAGCTCTGGCACCTCTAGAAATCCCTACTTCCCTCTGCGAAGGGCCTTTTCTTTTACTTTATGCAATTTTTATTTTTGAATTTGAGTCTCCATCTTCTCATATAAAAAGCACCAACTAGGAGGCACAATGATTGTACTTGAGCATTGGGTGTAGTTAATATGCGAGTGTGTTTCATGAATGGATCAATGATTGAGAATGATGGGCTAGGGATAGCTTATTTTAGCGTTGATATTTTGAAAGACATGGTTGCTTGTTGATATGCTTGATTATTTAAGTTGTCATGTCAAAACTAGACTATTGCTTTGAACAATACAAAAGTCCAAATGTCCATGCTATAAAGAAAAGAAATATGATATGACATGTTAGGCAGCATTCCACATCAAAAATTCTGTTTTTATCACTTACCTACTCGAGGACGAGTAGGAGTTAAGCTTGGGGATGCTGATACGTCTCCAACGTATTTATAATTTTTGATTGTTCCATGCTGTTATATTATCAATCTTGGATGTTTTATAATCATTTTATAGTCATTTTATATCAATTTTTGGTACTAACCTATTGACATAGTGCCAAGTGCCTATTGCTGCCTTCTGCATGTTTTTTACATCGCAGGAAATCAATACCAAACGGAGTCCAAATGCCACGAAACTTTACATAGAATTTTTTGGACCAGAAGACACACAATGGGCCAAGGATGCACCTGGGGGGTGCTCCGAGGGGATCACAACCCACCAGGGCGCGGGTTGTGCCCACCTCGGGTGCCCCCCAGACCGCCTCTTTGCTCTTTAATACCCCAATATTCAAGAAACCCTAGGGGAGTCGACGAAAATCAATTCTAGTCGTCGCAAAGTCCAGAACCACCAGATCCAATCTAGACACCATCACGGAGGGGTTCACCACTTCCATTGGTGCCTCTTCCTTGATGCATGAGTAGTTCATTGTAGACCTTCGGGGCCGTAGTTAGTAGCTAGATGGCTTCCTCTCTCTTGCTGAATTCTCAATACAATGGTCTCTTGGAGATCCATATGATGTAACCCTTTTGCGGTGTGTTTGTTGGGATCGGATGAACTTTGAGTTTATGATCAGATCTATCTTTTTATATCCATGGAAGTTATTTGAGTTTCTTTCATCTCTTTTATGCATGATTGCTTATAGCCTCGTATTTCTTCTATGATATTTGGGTTTTGTTTGGCCAATTTAATCAATTTATCATGCAATGGGAAGAGGTGCTTTGTAGTGGGTTCGATCTTACGGTGCTTGATCACAGTGATAGAAGGGGAACCGACACGTATGTATCGTTGCTACTAAGGATAAAACGATGGGGTCTATTGATACGTCTCCAACGTATCTATAATTTTTGATTGCTCCATGCTATATTATCTACTGTTTTGGGCAATATTGGGCTTTATTTTCCACTTTTATATTATTTTTGGGACTAACCTATTAACCGGAGGCCCAGCCCAGATTTGCTGTTTTATGCCTATTTTAGTGTTTTGAGGAAAAGGAATATCAAACGGAGTCGAAACGGAACGAAATCAACTGGAGAAGTTATTTTTGGAAGGAAACCCACATGATGGACTTGTACCCCACGTCAGAAGATACGGGAGGTGCTCACGAGAGTGGAGGCGCGCCCCCTGCCTCGTGGGGCCCCCGTAGCTTCACCGACGTACCCCTTGCACCCATATATACCTACGTATCGTAAAACTTCCAGAACAGAGATTAGATCGGGAGTTCCGCCACCGCAAAACCTCCAGAGCCACCAAAACCCAATCGGGACCCTGTTCAGGCACCCTGCCGGAGGGGGGAACCCTCACCGGTGGCCATCTTCATCATCCCGGCGCTCTCCATGACGAGGAGGGAGTAGTTCACCCTCGGGGCTGAGGGTATGTACCAGTAGCTATGTGTTTGATCTCTCTCTCTCTCTCTCTCGTGTTCTTGATTTGGCATGATCTTGATGTATCGCGAGCTTTGCTATTATAGTTGGATCGTATGTTTCTTCTCCCCCTATACTCTCTTGTAATGGATTGAGTTTTCCCGTTGAAGTAATCTTAACGAATTGAGTCTTTAAAGATTTGAGAACACTTGATGTATGTCTTGCCATGCGTATCTATGGTGACGATGGGATATCACGTGATTCACTTGATGTATGTTTTGGTGATAAACTTGCGGGTTCCGCCCATGAACCTATGCATAGGGGTTGGCACACGTTTTCGGCGTGATTCTCCGGTAGAAACTTTGGGGCACTCTTTGAGGTTCTATGTGTTGGTTTGAATATATGAATTGAGATTGTGTGATGCATATCGTATAATCATACCCACGGATACTTGAGGTGACAATGGAGTATCTAGGTGACATTAGGGTTTTGGTTGATTTGTGTCTTAAGGTGTTATTCTAGTACAAACTCTAGGGCTGATTGTGAACTTATAGTAATAGCCCAACGGATTGATTGGAAAGAATAACTTTGAGGTGGTTTCGTACCCTACCATAATCTCTTCGTTTGTTCTCCGCTATTAGCAACTTTGGAGTGACTCTTTTTTGCATGTTGAGGGATAGTTATGTGATCCAATTATGTTATTATTGTTGAGAGAACTTGCACTAGTGAAACTATGAACCTTAGGCCTTGTTTCCTATCATTGCAATACCGTTTACGCTCACTTTTATTGTTTGTTACCTTGCTGTTTTTATATTTTCAGATTACAAAAACCTATATCTACCATCCATATTGCACTTGTATCACCATCTCTTCGCCGAACTAGTGCACCTATACAATTTACCATTGTATTGGGTGTGTTGGGGACACAAGAGACTCTTTGCTATTTGGTTGCAGGGTTGTTTGAGAGAGACCATCTTCATCCTGCGCCTCCCATGGATTGATAAACCTTAGGTCATCCACTTGACGGAAATTTGCTACTGTCCTACAAACCTGTGCACTTGGAGGCCCAACAACGTCTACAAGAAGAAGGTTGTGTAGTAGACATCAAGCTCTTTTCTGGTGCCGTTGCCGGGGAGGCTAGGTAAGTGAAGGTATATCTTTAGATCTTGCAATCGAATCTTTTTTTCTTGTTTTAGCACTAGTTAGTCTATAAAAGAAAATTACAGAAAAATGGAATTGAGTTTGTCCCATACGCTTCATCTTTTTAATATCTTTCGTGAGAATGATGGAAAGGAAAATTGTGCTCAAGTGCTAGAAGAAGAATGCATTAAAATATTTGGCACTAAATATTTGAATGATGAGCATCATTGCAATGTAGTTAGTATGAACTCCTTGAATATCCATGATGCTAATGATATGCAAAGCCACAAGCTTGGGGAAGCTATGTTTGATGAAGATGATATTTTTTGTCCCCCAAGCTTTGATGAGCAAATTTACTATGATGAAAGCATGCCTCCTATCTATGATGATTATTGTGATGACACGTATGCTTTAAATAATAATGATAACCATGAAACTTGTCATCTTGATCTTAACTCTCAATCATATGATAGATATTTTGTTGAATTTGCTCCCACTATTCCGAATGAGAACAATTTGCTTATGTGGAGAGTAGTAAATTTTCTATGCAAGTAGATCATGAAAAGAATGCTTTAGGTGCTGATTATATTTTTGAATTCATTCATGATGCTACTGAAAATTATTATGAAGGAGGAACATATGCTTGTAGGAATTGCAATAATATCAAGTTTCCTCTCTATGTGCTTAAAGTTTTGAAGTTATGCTTGTTTTACCTTCCTATGCAAGTTGATTATTGTTCCCATAAGTTGTTTGCTCACAAAATCCCTATGCATAGGAAGTGGGTTATACTTAAATTTGCTAGTCATATTCTTCATGATGCTCTCTTTATGTTTCAATTCTTATCTTTTATGTGAGCATCATTGAAATCATAATGCCTAGCTAGGGGCATTAAACGTTAGCGCTTGTTGGGAGGCAACCCAATTTTATTTTATTTCTTGCTTTTTGGTTCTGTTTAGGAATAAATAATCCATATAGCTTCTGTTTAGATGTGTTTTTGTGTTTTAATTAGTGTTTGTGCCAAGTATAACCTTTGGGAAGACTTGGGTGAAGTCTTTATGATCATGCTGTAAAAAACAGAAAATTTAGCGCTCACGAGATTAGCTTCAACTTTTTACTGGAGAGTGCTATTTAGTTTATTATTTTTACAGATGATTAAAAGACAAATTCCTCAGGTCCACCAATTTATTTTAGAAGTGTTGGAGTTCCAGAAGTTTGCGTTAGTTACAGATTACTACAGACTGTTCTGTTTTTGACAGATTCTGTTTTCATTGTGTTGATTGCTTATTTTGATGAATCTATGGCTAGTAAAATAGGTTATAAACCATAGAGAAGTTGTAATAAAGTAGGTTTAACACCAATAAAAATAAATAATGAGTTCATTACAGTACCTTGAACTGGTGTTTTGTTTTCTTTCGATAACGGAGCTCACGAGTTTTCTGTTAAGTTTTGTGTTGTGAAGTTTTCAAGATTGTGTAAAGATTCAATGGACTATGGAATAAGGAGTGGCAAGAGCCTAAGCTTGGGGATTCCCAAGGCACTCCAAGGTAATATTCAAGGATAACCAAGCGTCTAAGCTTGGGGATGCCCCGGAAGGCATCCCCTCTTTCGTCTTCGTTCATCGGTAACTTTACTTGGAGCTATATTTTTATTCACCACATGATATGTGTTTTGCTTGGAGCGTCATTTTCTTTTGTTAGTATTTCCTTGCTGTTATTTAGATTAATGTTTTTCATCTTTAGTTTCAATAAAAAAGGTCAGGATAGCCTTTGCCATGCTTATTTTGCTATTATACTTGTTGCTGTTTGAAAACAGAAAGTTTACCGTTGTTGAAAACATTCCCTAGAAAAGTCAGAGAGTGGTATAATGTTGAATATTTTTGCATAATGAGCTCTGATAAATTTATTACAGTGGGAATTTTAGTTCATAATTTTTGGAGTTAGGGAAGTATTGATACTCTTGCATTCTTCACAGACTATACTGTTTTGGCAGATTGCTGTTATGTTTGCTTGTTTAATGATTCTATTTAAGGATAGGAGTATTAAATATGCAGAGGCATTTAGTATGAAATGTTGAACAATAATGTTAGTGATTTGTTACAGTAGAAAATGATAAGGTTTTGCATTGGTTTATACTAACCTATCTCACGAGTTCTTGTTGAGTTTGGTGTGTATGAAGCTTTTGAGAAATAGAGAAACCATGATATGAGAGGAATTAAGGAGACACAAAAGTTCAAGCTTGGGGATGCCCAAGGCACCCTAAGATAATATTTCAAGAAATCTCAAGCATCTAAGCTTGGGGATGCCCCGGTAGGCATCCCACCTTTCTTCTTCAACAACTATCGGTTAGTATCGGTTGAGCCTAAGTTTTTGCTTCTTCACATGAGTTGTGCTATCCTTGCAATGTCATTTTATTTTGTTTTTCTTGCTGTTTGAATACAATACCGAGATCTGAAATTCTTTAATGAGAGAGAGTATTCACATAGTTTTATAATTATTCGACTACTCATTGATCTTCACTTATATCTTTCGGAGTAGTTTGTCATTTGCTCTAGTGCATCACTTATATCTTTTAGAGCATGGTGGTAGTTTTATTTTTAAGAAATAGATGAACTCTCATGCTTCACTTATATCATTTTGAGAGTCTTAAATAGCATGGTAATTTTCTTAAATAATCCTAATATGCTAAGCATACAAGATTTGTAAGAATTCTTATGAGTGTGTTGAATACTAATAGAAGTTTGATACTTGATAATTGTTTTGAGGTATGGAGGTAGTGATATTAAAGTCATGCTAGTTGGGTGATTATGAATTTAAAGAATGCCTGTGTTGAAATTAGCAAGTCCCGTAGCATGCACGTATGGCTAAAGTTGTGTAACAAATTTGAAACATGAAGTGTACCTGGCTTGTGCATCCTTATGAGTGGCGGTCGGGGACGAGCGATGGTCTTTTCCTACCAATCTATCCCCCTAGGAGCATGCGCGTAGTACTTGATTTTTGATGACTTCTAAATTTTTGCAGTAAGTATATGAGTTCTTTTGACTAATGTTGAGTCCATGGATTATACGCACTTTTACCTTTCCGCCTTTGCTAGCCTCTTCGGTACCGTGCATTGCCCTTTCTCAACTTGAGAGTTGGTGCAAACTTCGCCAGTGCATCCAAACCCCGTGATATGATACGCTCTATCACACATAAACCTCCTTATGTCTTCCTCAAAACAGCCACCATACCTACCTATTATGGCATTTCCATAGCCATTCCGAGATATATTGCCATGCAACTTTCCACCGTTCTGTTCATCATCATCATGACATACTTTACTTTTGTCATATTGCCATTGCATGATCATGTAGTTGACATCGTATTTGTGGCAAAGCCGCCATGCATTATTTTTCATACATGTCACTCTTGATTCATTGCACCATCCCGGTACACTGCCGAAGGCATTCATATAGAGTCATATCTTGTTCTAGTTTCGAGTTGTAATCCTTATGTTGTAATCAATAGAAGTGTGATGATCATCATTATTAGAGCATTGCCCAATAAAAAAAGAGAAAGGCCAAAAAAAAGAAAGGCCCAAAAAATAGAAAATAAATAAAAAGGGCAATGTTACTATCTCTTTTTTCCACACTTGTGCTTGAAAGTAGCACCTTGTTCTTCATGTAGTGGGTCTCATATATTGTGCTTCAAAGTAGCACTATGTTTTTCATATAGTGAGTCCTATAAGTTGTCTTTTTATACTAGTGGGAATTTTTCATTATAGAACTTGGCTTGTATATTCCTATGATGGGCTTCCTCAAATGCCCTAGGTCTTCATGAGCAAGCAAGTTGGATGCACACCCACTAGTTTTCTTTTGTTGAGCATTCATAGCTCTAGTGCATCCGTTGCATGGCAATCCCTACTCCTCATGTTGACATCAATTGATGGGCATCTCCATAGCCCGTTGATTATCCTCGTCAGTGTGAGACTTTTTCCTTTTTGTCTTCTCCACACAATCCCCATCATCATATTCTATTCCACCCATAGTGTTATATCCATGGCTCACTCTCATGTATTGCGTGAAGGTTGAAAAAGTTTGAGATTATTTAAGTTTGAAACAATTGCTTGGCTTGTCATCGGGGGTATAGAAGTTGGGAACATCTTTGTGTGACGAAAATGAAGCATAGCCTAACTATATGATTTTTTAGGGATGAACTTTCTTTTGCCATGCTATTTTGAGAAGACATGATTACTTTGATTAGTATGCTTGAAGTATTACTATTTCTTTTATCAATATGAACTTTTATTTTGTATTCATTCGGATATGCATATTCATATCAAAATTAAGAAGAATTACATTGAAATTACGCCAACTAGCATTCCACATCAAAAATTATCTTTTTTATCATTTACCTACTCGAGGACGAGCAGGAATTAAGCTTGGGGATGCTTGATATGTCTCCAACGTATCTCTAAATTTTGATTGCTCCATGCTATATTATCTACTGTTTTGGGCAATATTGGGCTTTATTTTCCACTTTTATATTATTTTTGGGACTAACCTATTAACCGGAGGCCCAGCCCAGATTTGCTGTTTTATGCGTATTTCAGTGTTTCGAGGAAAAGGAATATCAAATGGAGTCGAAACGGAACGAAATCAACTGGAGAAGTTATTTTTGGAAGGAAACCCACCTGATGGACTTGGACCCCAGGTCAGAAGATACGGGAGGTGCTCACGAGGGTGGGGGGCGCGCCCAACCCCCTAGGGCGCGCCCCCTGCCTTGTGGGGCCCCCGTAGCTCCACCGACGTACCCCTTGCACCCATATATACCTATGTATCGTAAAACTTCCAAAACAGAGATTAGATCGGGAGTTCCGCCGCCGCAAAACCTCCAGAGCCACCAAAAACCAATCTTGACCCTGTTCCGGCACCCTGCCGGAGGGGGGAACCCTCACCGGTGGCCATCTTCATCATCCCCGCTCTCCATGACGAGGAGGGAGTAGTTCACCCTCGGGGCTGAGGGTATGTACCAGTAGCTATGTGTTTGATCTCTCTCTCTCTCTCTCTCTCTCTCTCTCTCTCTCTCTCTCTCTCTCTTTCTCTCGTGTTCTTGATTTGGCACAATCTTGATGTATCGCGAGCTTTGCTATTATAGTTGGATCTTATGTTTCTTCTCCCCCTATACTCTCTTGTAATGGATTGAGTTTTCCCCTTGAAGTAATCTTATCCGATTGAGTCTTTAAAGATTTGAGAACACTTGATGTATGTCTTGCCGTGTGTATCTGTGGTGACAATGGGATATCACGTGATTCACTTGATGTATGTTTTGGTGATCAACTTGCGGGTTCCGCCCGTGAACCTATGCATAGGGGTTGGCACACGTTTTCGTCATGATTCTCTGGTAGAAAGTTTGGGGCACTCTTTGAGGTTCTATGTGTTGGTTTGAATAGATGAATTGAGATTGTGTGATGCATATCGTATAGTCATACCCACAGATACTTGAGGTGACAATGGAGTATCTAGGTGACATTAGGGTTTTGGTTGATTTGTGACTTAAGGTGTTATTCTAGTACGAACTCTAGGGCTGATTGTGACACTTATAGGAATAGCCCAACGGATTGATTGGAAAGAATAACTTTGAGGTGGTTTCGTACCCTACCATAATCTCTTCGTTTGTTCTCCGCTATTAGCAACTTTGGGGTGACTCTTTGTTGCATGTTGAGGGATAGTTATGTGATCCAATTATGTTATTATTGTTGAGAGAACTTGCACTAGTGAAAGTATGAACCTTAGGCCTTGTTTCCTATCATTGCAATACCGTTTACGCTCACTTTTATCGTTTGTTACCTTGCTGTTTTTATATTTTCAGATTACAAAAACCTATATCTACCATCCATATTGCACTTGTATCACCATCTCTTCGCCGAACTAGTGCACCTATACAATTTACCATTGTATTGGGTGTGTTGGGGACACAAGAGACTCTTTGCTATTTGGTTGTGGGTTGTTTGAGATAGATCATCTTCATCCTACGCCTCCCACGGATTGATAAACCTTAGGTCATCCACTTGAGGGAAATTTGCTACTGTCCTACGAACTTGTGCACTTGTAGGCCCAACAACGTCTACAAGAAGAAGGTTGTGTAGTAGACATGATCTATCTCTACATAGATAGATCTTGTCTACATCATGTCACTGTTCTTGTTGCATTACACCATTTCTCCGTGAACTTAATACACCAGATGCATGCTGGATAGCGCTCAGTGTGTGGAGTAATAGTAGTAGATGCAGGCAGGAGTCGCTCTACTAATCCTGGACGTGATGCCTATGTAATGATCATTGCCTGGATATCGTCATGATTATTTGAAGTTCTATCAATTGCCCAACAGTAATTTGTTCACCCACCATTTGCTATTTTTTTCGGGAGAAGCCAGTAGTGAAACCTACGGCCCCCGGGTCTCTTTCTCATATTATTTGCCTCTGCGATCTATTTTCCTTTGCTTTTATTTTCAGATCTATTAAACCAAAAATACAAAAATACCTTGCTGAAATTTATTCGTATTTATTTTATTTGGCATTCGATCTATCAATCTACTACAATTTATTCACGTCCGTTTGCCTATCTTGGGGCGCCGCTACCCGAAAGGGATTGACAACCCCTTTTACACCTCGGATTGCGAGTAGTTGTTATTTGTGTGCAGGTGTTGTTTACATTGTTTTGCTTGGTTCTCCTACAGGTTCGATAACCTTGGTCTCATAACCGAGGGAGATGCCTACCGTCGCTGTGCTGCATCATCCCTTCCTCTTTGGGGAAATACCGACGTAGCTTCAAGCCGCATAAGATCCCATATTGGGGCCTTTTCCGGCATCCTTCCGGAGGGGTATTCGATCACGGAGGGCATCTACATCAACTCTATTGCCCTTCCGATGAAGCGTGAGTAGTTTACACACACCTACGGGTCCATAGCTAGTAGCTAGATGGCTTCTTCTCTCTCTTTGATTCTCAATACCATGTTCTCCTCGATGTTCTTGGAGCTCTATCTGATGTAATCTTCTTTTGTGGTGTGTTTGTCGAGATCCGATGAATTGTGGATTTATGATCAGCTTATCTTTGAATATTATTTGAATCTTCTCTGAATTATTTTATGCATGATTTTATATCTTTGTATTTCTCTTTGAATTATCGGTTTGGTTTGGCCAACTAGATTGGTTTTTCTTGCAATGGGAGAGGTGCTTAGCTTTGGGTTCAATCTTGCGTGATTTCACCCAATGACAAAGTAGGGGCAGCGAGACATGTATTGAATTGTTGCCATCGAGGATAAAAAGATGGGGTTTTCATCATATTGCTTGAGTTTATTCCTCTACATCATGTCATCTAACTAAAGGCGTTACTCCTCTAGATGCATGCTGGATAGCGGTTGATGTGTGGAGTAAAAGTAGTAGATGCAGGCAGGAGTCGGTCTACTTGACATGGACGCGATGCCTATATTGCATAATCATTTCCTTGGATATCATCATAACTTTGCGCTTTTCTATCAATTGGTCGACAGTAATTTGTTCACCCACCGTAATATTTGCCTTCAAGAGAGAAGCCTCTAGTGAAACCTTTGGCCCCGGGTCTATTTTCCATCATATTAGTTTCCGATCTACTATTTTGCAATCTTTTATTTTCAGATCTATAAACCAAAAAACCCAAAAATATTTTATCTTTTGTTTAGTTTTATCTATCTCTATCAGATCTCACCTTTGCAAGTGATCGTGAAGGGATTGACAACCCCTTTATCGTGTTGGGTGCAAGTGTTTGATTGTTTGTGCAGGTGCATCTATTGGGGACTTGCGCATTTCTCCTACTGGATTGATACCTTGGTTCTTAACTGAGGGAAATACTTATCTCCACTGTGCTGCGTCACCCATTCCTCTTCAAGGGAAAAACCAACGCAAGCTCAAGAAGTAGCATAGCCGATGAGTATATGAGATTAAACCGAACTTAGTTTCCATGGTTCAACATGACCAATTTGGAAGCTTTGCTTCTGAGGATGTCGGTATGCACTTAAACAATTTTACTGAATTGTGCAACATGACATGCATAAAGGATTATGATCTTGACACTCTAAAATTGTGTCTATTTCACTTCTCTTTGAGAGGAAAGCTAAGGAATGGCTTCTTGCACTACCTAAGCAGATTGTTGCAGTAAATTTTTATCTAAGTTTTATCCACCTGCAAAGATTATGCAATTACGTTCTCAGATTACATATTTCAAGCAAGAGAAACATGAGCCACTAGCGCTTGGGTGTGATAGAATGAAGGAAGCTATAATAAACTGTTCCAATCATGGAATGGAGGCACGGTTAAGCCTTCATATGTTTATAATGGTCTAAATCATATGTCGAAAACTATGCTTGATACAGCTGCAGGAGGAACAATTATGGGAAAGCCTATAGAAGATGTCAAGAGACTACTAGATGATATGCAAGAGAACCATGCCAAATGGCATGTTGAAAGAACCACAATTAAAAGGGTGAATGACATGAAAGAAAATAACTCTGGGTTGATAGCCAAGCTTGAGGAACTTATATTCATGATAAAAGTTAAAGAAGAGGTAAACGTAAATGCCATCACTAATGAAGAAACTAGTGCTGTGAATTTTATTGCTCGTAATGGCTACAATCCTAATTAGAAAAATGATATATATGCTCATAGACTTCCTTACCCTAGTAATGGAGTAGCATCCAACAATTTTAATGGAGCTAATGGTAACAATAGAAATACTCTTGAAGAAACTCTTAAAAGTTTTTATTGCTAGTCAGAATAAGCAAAATGAAAACTTCAAGAATATCCTGAAGAATCATTATAACTTACTTGGTCAATTGACCAGTAAGGTTGTTGGATTAACAAATGATGTGCAGGTATTTGATGGAAGGTCAAAGAATATGGAAGCACAAATGGCTAAAATAGTAGAGAGCCAAACACTAATTTTGGCTAAGTTTGCAAGTAAACCGGAGTCTTACCCGGTTGAAGAAGTTAAAATGGTGAGAAGAAGGCTGAAGTGCTTGACACAAGCCATGTGCCAGAGTACAATTATACTATTGCAGATGTTGTGAAAATGATATCCATAGTATCCACTACTGTAGGTAACTAGTAATGAAGCATATAATGTCTTCATTGAACAAGTTGCAGCCAATGTACGTGAGCTTGATGATGAAAGGAAAAATCTTTATAGTAAGTTACCAGCTAATCAAGAGGATGCTTTTGAACCTACTATAGAGATTGAGATAGGATTGAATAAATTCAGTGCCTTATGTGATATAGGGGCAAGTGTTTTCACTATCCCAAAATATATTTATGATAGTCTCAATCTCGGTCCTTATGCTAACACCGAGACCATTTTTAATATGGATAATTCTAGTTTTACTCAAGCAGTAGGCATTAAGCATGGTATTATAGTTCAAAATAATGATTGCCCTATCATGATTGATCTTGTCATAGTATATATGCCTGAAGATCTAGTTGCTCCTGTAATTCTTGGTAGACCTTTTCCAAGGACTATCAAAGTTGTGATAGATGTGTTTGAGGGAAATGTGAGATTTGATTTACAGTTAAAGATCCTTTTGTGAAACATTCCCCAGGAAAGGGAAAAGGAAGACCCCGCAGGAGAGGGCATCATTGTGAATGCCAAAAGCTATGGTCTTGGTGTGTTTTCACCACCTTGATCACCACTACGGTTCAGCTAACCAACCGAAAACAAACTCTTCGTGGGAGGCAACCCATGCAAATAAAGTAGACAAGTAAGTTTTTATTTTTTGTTTCAATAAAAGAGTGATTTAAGTTCTATATGAAGAAGTAAGTTTGGAAGAGTTGTTCTAATGAAGGCTTTGTGATGTGCAAGTTGAATTATGTGTTGTATCGATGTTTGGATGCCTCGACATATGTCTTTGTATTGTTTTGGACCTAACCCCGCAAGAGAGCAGAGAAAAAGAGAAGTTTCAAAACAGATCAAAATACGGTGTTTAAAATGACCGCAACGGTCGTATGAGCGGTCATATAGCCTGCAGGAGCTTCCAACGCAAAACAACCAAAGATAGCAGGGAGAACGATGGTGTGTCAAGCGGGCACAAGCGCCCGTTCTAGCGGTCGTTTAACTTCTTTGCAGAAACAAAGAAAATTTTAGAGCATTCGACCGCGTTCCAAATGGGCGCATGCGCCCATCTGAGCGGTCGTTTGAAACCTTGGACAAGAAGAAGAAAAGAACAGGACAAACGACGGTGTTCCAAACGGCCGCCACCGCCCATTTCAGCGGCCATTTCATATGTGGACACACGCAGGTAAGTCATCAGGGAGAACGACGGTGTTCCATGCAGGCGCTTGCGCTTGTATGAGCGGTCTTTTCGAACCAGAGGCCACAGTTAGCCTGAGGAAGAAGGTAAATCTCCCCCATCTCTCTCTTTTCTTCTTCTTCTTCCTCCAAACCTCTCAAAACCCTAGCAAAACTTCGCCCGATCTCTCTACTCGCTCGATTTCAGTTCAAATCCTTTCATATGATCGATCTACGGTATGTTTCTCCTTCGTTCCCCAAGTTATTTTTCATGAATCCTGGTTCTACATGCCTAGCAGTGCCATGACTAGGAGATGCATAATTTTGATTCAAATTTGAGTTTGGACTGGATTCGTTGATGTTATTAGAGGAGTATGACGTTGTGACTACCATAGGATCAATATTGTTTAATTTTATTGGACTGAGAAATTGTTTTGTAGATGTTTACATGGAGGTCTTCTCGCGTACGCGGTGCTTCGAGTTCATCCATCGCACCGTCACAACAAATTTTCACTCCGAGGATCGTCTTCACCGACCGTGATGCAACAAAAAAGTTTAGGCAACTAAGCTAAAGGAAGATCAAAGAAACCAAGTGGGCTTGTGCGACAACACTCGCCAAGCTAGGAATTACTAATGATTTAAATTTTCTTTATCATAATGTTGGGTTGCACCATTTTGTTTATCAGGGATGTGAGACATATGAACGCATGACGCTTGATTTTCTCAGTACTCTCTCGCACAATGTTGATTTGGTGAGAAATGCCAATGATGAGGAGAGAGTGATAACCCACAAGTATAGGGGATCGTTTGTAGCCTTCTTCAATAAATAAGTGTGTCGAACCCAATGCGGAGCTAAAGGTAGAACAAATATTCCCTCAAGTTCTATTGACCACCGATACAACTCTATGCACACTTGACATTTGCTTTACCTAGAACAAGTATGAAACTATTTTGCAAGAATAAAACTACAAATAAATTGCAAGGTAATAAAAGTAGATAGCTTTTGTCAACAAGAAAGTCATTTGTCCCTAGGTGACCGATAAGTAAACTGGTGATCATTGTTGCAATTTTATATGAGGGAGAGGCATGAGCTAACATACTTTCTCTACTCGGATCATATGCACTTATGATTGTAACTCTAGCAAGCATCCACAACTACTAAAGATCATTAAGGTCATGAAACCCAACCATAGCATCAAGTATCAAGTCCTCTTTATCCCATACGCAATGACCCCCAAACTCGGGTATGTGTACTCTGTCACTCACGCCACCCACCATAAGCGAACCATTAACGTATTGCAACACCCTACAGCGGGGATCCCTCTGTTTGGGCGACACGGAGGGCACCGTAGGACAGCACTAAAATAAAATATACAACTCAAGCCAATCATTATCATCTATCAACCCAAGACAAAATGGATCTATTCAAACATCATAGGATAACCATAGATCATTGGGAAATAATATACGAAGTTGAGCACCATTTTTAAGTAGAGATTACAACGGGGAGAAGAGGTGTTACACCGCTGCATAGAGGGGGAGAAAGTTGGTGTTGACGATAGCAAGGTTGTTGATGTAGATCGCCGTCACAATCCTTGCCCCGTCGGCACTCCGGCGCCATCGAGAAAGAGGGGGGGAGAGAGAACCCCCCCTCCCTCCTTCTTATTCTTCCTTGGGCTCCCCCGTAGATGGGAGGAGAGTTCCCCCTCTGGTTCATGGCCTCCATGGCAGCGGAGGGGTGGGAGCCCCTCCGAGATTGGATATCCCTCTCTGTTCTCTTCTGTTTTCTGTTCTTATTTTCTGGCCCTTCACCATTTCTTAAATTCCCGGAGATACGTAACTCCGATTGCACTACACAATTTACACGATTTTTTTTATAAATCATCTTTCTTGCGCCCGAAGAAGGACCACAACCTACTTATGGGGAGGGCAGAAGACACATGGGCGCGCCAGGGGGTACCCGGCGTGCCCTGGTGGGTTGTGGAGGTCATGGGCCTCCGTTTGCATTGATTCCACCTTCCAAAAATCACATATATTCCAAAATAATTCTTCGTAAATTTTTATCATGTTTGGACTTCATTTGATATGGATTTTCTGCTAAACTAAAAACATGCAACAAACAGGAACTACCACTGGGCACTGGATCAATATGCTAGTCCAATAAATCATATAAAATGTTGCCAAAAATATGTGAAAGTTGTATAATATTGGCATGAAACAATCAAAAATTATAGATACGGTGGAGACGTATCAGCATCCCCAAGCTTAATTCCTTCTCGTCCTCGAGTTGGTAAATGATAAAAAAGATATTTTTTCATGTGGAATGCTACCTAGCATAAACTTGATCATATGTCTAATCATGGCATGAATATTAAGACATGAGTGATTCAAAGCAATAGTCTATAATTTGACATAAAGACATCAATACTCAGGCATCCCATCAAACAATCATGTCTTTCAAAATATCAACGCTAAAGAAAGCTATCCCTACAAAATCATATAGTCTTGTCAAGCCTTGTCTTCTTAACACAAATTATATATCATGCACAACCCCGTTGACAAGCCGATCAATTGGTTCATACTTTTTAACACACTTTAGCTTTTTCAACCCTCACGCAATACATGAACGTAAGCCATGGATATAGCAATATGAGTGGAATAGAGTATGATGATAGGGGTAATATAGACAAGAAAAAAAGTAAGAAAGTCTCACATTGATGCGGCTGACCAACGGGCTATGGAGATGCCCATCAATTGATATCAATGCGAGGAGTAGGGATTGTTATGCAACAAATGCACTAAGAGCTATAAGTGTATGAAAGCTCATCATGAAAACTAAGTGGGTGTGCATCTAACTCTATAATGAAAAATTCCCACTAGTATGAAAGTGACAACATAGGAGACTCTCTATATGAAAAACATGGTGCTACTTTGAAGCACAAGTGTGGAATTAGCATGCCCCTTATCTTTTTTTTTCTTTTTTTCCAATCCTTTTTATTTTTCCTTTTTTCTCCCTTTGTCCGGAGTCTCATCCCGACTTGTGGGGGAATCATAATCTCCATCATCCTTTCCTCACTGGGGCAATGCTCAAATGATGAATAATGATGACCATCACACTTCTATTTACTTATAACTCAAAAGAAATAAAAATTACAACTCGATACCTAAAACAAAATATGACTCTATATGAATGCCTCTGACAGTGTACTAGGATGTGCAATGATCTAGCATAACAACGATATGAAAAAACAGACAAGCCATGGAAATATCGTGCTATCTATCTTATGATCATGCAAAGCAATATGACAATGAATGCTCAAGTCATCAAAATGGAAGAAAGTTGCATGGCAATATATCTCGGAATGGCTATGGAAAGGCCATAATAGGTAGGTATGGTGTCTGTTTTGAGGAAGATATAATAAGGCTTATGTGTGATAGAGCGTATCATATCACGTGGTTTGGATGCACCGGTGAAGTTTGCACCACGTCTCGAGGTGAGAAAGGGCAATGCACGGTACCGTAGAGGCTAGCAAATTGCGAAAAGGTAAGGGTGCATATAATCCATGGACTCACATTAGTCATAAAGAACTCGTAATGGTCGTCATTGCATTAGAATTCCTGAAGTGGGATACTTGTTGCCTACTCGTATGCCTAACAGTTTATCCATCGAGCATAGATAATTCCATTATATTGCATAGGAAGAAATGCAGCTTTTGACCAAGAAGGCCTAGAACTAAAACAAGTAGATGAAAAAGAACTAGCCACCGATGAAGGAGAGGAGCATCCCCAAGAGTAGCCAGAATAAGGATACTGCCGGCGTCCCGGGAACGGGGGTCCCCAGACTTGCCTGCCTGCGGCCCACAGCGTGGCTCCACCAGCGGCCCTGTGCGGCCCATCTTCATCAGCAAACACTCAATACCCTCGCGAGGGGCCAAGCCTCGCGAGGCGGACGGCGCAAGACCACCTCAGGGGCGGCCTCACCAGGCCGTCTCGCGAGGGGCAGAGAGATCAAGGCAAGGGACACCTCGCAAGGTTTCTGTGACGCAAGCCATGACGACTGGAGCCAGGCGGGTGCCAGCGTGCGCAGTGTCCTCGTTTCCTCTTTGGTGCTAAAGAGGTAAGCGCAGGCGAGGAGTCCCGATGCATCAGGCAAAGGTTTCCATATCGGTGCAACGAGACCAAGACCAGCAGGACGGCAGGACGGATGTCACCGTGGAGCCCAAGACGGCGTCACCACCAGAGCCTTTGGCAGGCGAACACCACCTTTAGTCAGGATAACCTGTACTAGTTATCTCCCTTCGAATTTGGCCGTTGTTGGATCCCTTCCCGCTCAATATTTGGGGAGAGGACCAGGGCCTCTATAAATAGGACTAGCCACCATCCTAGGAGGCATCTCATCATGGATCGGAGCCATTCCATCCATAGCCACAGACAAGTTCACCAAGCACAAGAACACCTCTCCTCAGGAGGCTGTTCTTCCCTTGTAACTATTCATCCTCAGCCCAAGAGACAATCCACCACACCACACTGGAGTAGGGTATTACACCACATCGGTGGCCCGAACCAATATAAACTCTTGTGTCTCTCATTCTTTGGGTTCGTCAAGCTAGGCCTTGTGATTGTTGCGAGAGGGATCTAGGGAGAGAGAGATCTTCGTGCGCACCCCAGTGTTCGAACCTCAAGGGTTTTGCCGGAACCCGAAATCCGACATTTGGCACGCCAGGTAGGGGTGCGCCGAAGCTTTCCTTTCGCTGATCCGCGTCGCATCGCTTCATCGCATCCATGGCGGACGCTCGTCGAGCCCGCGCTGAGCGCCGGGCCGCCCTTGCCGCCTACGTTGCTGAGACCGCTCCTGTCGGCGGGCCTCCCCGTCGTTCCCCGTTGCCCGCCGCCAACGCCGCCACCGGCATGGTGGGAAACGAGCAGCAAGCGTCCTCGCTGCACCCCTCGGTGCAGCAGGACGGCCGCACCGCCACTCCGTCGCTAACCCCAGCCGGCTCGTCGTCTCATGCTCGTCGCGCTCCCATGGATGCGCAGGCCGCGCTGCTCATGGCACGCGACCTCCTGCGCTACCGCCCAGTCGACGACCTCTACGAGGACTGGCTGGACCGCATCGCCGAGCTCGTCAGCGCCGCGGGCCCCCCTCACGCCATCCCTTTCGCTGCCTCACCCTCTGCTAGCTGCGGGCGATGTACCTCACGGAGCGCCTCCACCACCTCTGCACCTAGACGGCGCTTTGGCGCCAAGGCACGCGGCCCCCCGACGCGACCCACCGCGTCGGGCGCCCACGCGAGAAGAAGGAAGCTGCCAAGAAGTTCCCCGGCCGCAAGAGAATGCGGCCACGCTCCCAGCGCCACTATGACAAGACAGCGTGCCGCCTACAGCGACGGTGCGCGGGCATCAAGGGCAGGCTCCGCATCAGCAAAGGGCCCCGGTGGCCACAGCAGGCTGTCGCACCTTCACTCCTGAGCTGCGTAGCGTCGCCTGGCTGGGCAAGTTCAAGCCAGACATGCCTCCTCGCTATGACGGCACCCCGACCCCGCCGAGTTCTTTGAGCTCTACGAGCTGAGCATCGAGGTGGCCAACGGCGAAGAAAAAGTCATGGCGAACTAGTTCCCCATGGCTCTCAAGGATGGCGCTCGCTCGTGGCTCCTGAACCTGCCCCCGGGCTCGATCTCCTCCTGGGACGAGATGCGCGACCGCCCTCCGGCCGCGGGTGACCTTCGCCGCATCAAGCAGCAGCCAGGAGAGACCCTGCAGAAGTACATCCAGTGCTTCAACAGCGTTCGCCTCAAGATCCCCAAGGTGACGGACGAGGCCATCATTTCGGCATTTTCTGATGGCGTCCGCGACGTCAAGATGAAGGAGGAGCTCGCCATCCATGAGGAGCTATGCACGGCTTTGGAGCTGTTCAACCTGGCGACCAAGTGCGCAAGAGCTGAGGAGGGGCGCCTTTCCCTCCACGAGCTCCCGGCTACCGACATGGAGGAGAAGAAATCCAAGGACATGAAGCGCAAGGGAGTAGCCGTGCTCACGGCGGAGCCAGATACGAATCGTGGCCGGGACCATCCCGAGTCGTCGAAGAGAAGCTGACTGTTCTGCGCCTTCCACAACGTACACAACCACAACACCAACGACTGTCAAGAGCTCAGGGCCATTCGAGATGGACTCTTCGGTCGATGACCGAGGAGGAGGACAAGGCAGAGGACGCTGGGACGATCGCGGCCCCCGCCAGGAGTGGCGCGATCGGCCTCGCGAGGACCGCAGGCAGGACCAGCCTCGCGAGGGCGCATGGAGGGACCAGCCTCGCGAGGACCGCCCTGAGGGCAATGCTGGTCTTCCTCCACTGCCGCCACCGCCAAGAAGGAACAACGACCACCATCAGGACGAGGGGCTGGGGCTTCAGAACCACGCATATCGCTTTGCATCTTGGGCGGAGCTCAGGCCCCAGCCTCTCAGCGTATCTTCAAGCAGTTTGCTCGCGAGGTGAACGCAGCCCTTCCCAGGCTTGAGGCCACGCGCCCGCTCATGTGGTCCAAGTGCGCCATCACTTTCAACTCGGTGGACCAGCTCAAGTGCGCGACCACCGCTGGCGCCCTCCAGATGCTCTACTCATCCGTCATCAGCAACGTGCAAGTCACCAAGACCCTCATCGACGACAGCGCAGGGATTAACGTCCTGTCCATCAAGATGTTCGACAGCCTCCAAGTGCCATAAGATCAGCTTTAGCCTACCAAGCCCTTCTCAGGAGTGACCGACGGCTCCACCACCCCGATAGGGCAGATCCGCCTCCCTGTCACCTTCAGACAGCGCGACAACTACCGCACCGAGCTCATCGACTTTGACGTCGCTCACATCCGTCTGCCATACAATGCCATCCTCGGGTATCCGGCCCTAGCCAAGTTCATGGCGATGACCCACCACGGCTACAACGTCCTCAAGATGCCAGGAAGCGGCGAGATCATCACCGTCCCCTGTGAAGAAATAGATGCAGTATGCTCCCTCGAGCGCGCCTTCCAAGCCGCAGCGATCGAAGACCGCGACAACAATGGAGCACAGTACCCTCCTGAGGCCGTCCCCAAGAAGAAGAAGCAGCTACTCTGCACAGGGCCTCAGGGGAGCGGCGTCTCTGGCGGTGCAACATCAGGATCGGCGCCAGTGCCTAGGGCGCCCCTCCTCGCATAGGAAGGCGCGCGGCGCCTCCTCGGCAGGGCTCGGGGCTCTCTTCGAGGGCCTCGGACCTAGCCAACATCACGAGGGAGGCGGGCACCACATGGAGGCGTGCTGCGGCACGCTTCTCAGAGGACACCGGGCGAGGAACGCCCGGCGCTCAGGAGTTCATCACCAAGGCCACTCAGGAGCTGCAGGATGCAAGAGCCATGCGCGGCGACCGCCACCCACCTGGTGCAGCTCCCCATCCAGGCGAGGATGGCGGGCTGCACTTCTGCGTCGAAATCCCAGGGCTCAATAGGGCCGCTTCTCAGGAGCTCTTCTGGACTTCGCGCGTGGGATGCTGCAAGGGCCCACCTCACAGCTATGTTCGCATGCAATTCGGCCTGCCGAGCGTGGCATCCGCCTTCCAGCGCAGCCTGCGGAGTGTCCTGGCGGCTCAGGAGGCCAGGCGTCACGCAGTCCTGACGGAGATGGAGACGGCCCTCGAGGAACCGCCAGGACCCTCAGGGCCTCCCGAGGCTCAGGGTCCCAGTGGCTCGTGAGGAGCAACCCCTTCGCCACGTGTCATCAGCTACCCCAACATCCCTTCGACAACGGAACCAGGTGACATTTTCTAAGTTTATTTAGCTAGGAGCGCCCCCGGGCTGCATCATTCCCAGGCCGTGTGGGCCTGTCCCTGCGGCATGTATCCCCTTACGTCTTTAGCTTACTCTGCTGGGGGCGCCCCTCGGGCTGCATCATCCCCAGGCCGCTCGGGTCTGGCCTAGCGGCATGTATCATTCTTGCATTTACCTAAGCTAGTTTGCTTTCCATGCATGATCTATCTTTGGTTATCACCTGCTTGATTGTCACCCACCATGGGAGCCGCCCGCCGATTGTCTTTCTTCAGGACCCTTCGCATAAGAAGACCAGGCACGGCGTCTGTGATCGGGCCCTTCCCTGCAGCGTCGATAAATCCAATGGCTGAGCTTTGTCTGGCGGGCCAGTCCCGTTCACATCACCTCCTGGGGTCATTGGTGCTTGGCCTTCTCATGCGATAATCTCAGGAGATTCATTCGGCGCAGGATTGCATAACCATCTCACAGGACCGCCGCAGCTAACGAGAACCAAGACCAGGCGCAACCCGCCTTGAGGTAGGGCGTCGTGAGTCCCACGCTGGGGCTCATGAGTGCCCAGACACACCTCATCTAGCCCTGCCGTGAAGGCCACATGTCGGGGCGGGGCTGTACACGCCCCGGGGGCTCCACTCAGAGGGCGCCTTCACCCACGCACTAGTGGAAGCACCATGCTCCGCGCTGGCAGTCGACACTACTGAGGAGCGGTTATGCCCATGCAAGTGCGGAAGCGCTATGCTCCGCGCTGGTGATAAACAACTGAGGGCGGCCCCCTGGCCGTATCAACCTCAGGGAGCCCTTGAGCTCAGTGTCTGTCCTCATCGCAACACCTCCCCTCAGGAGAGTCGAGCGAGGGGGCTGGGCATGGGGGCTGCGCTCGGGTCACGCCCAAGCGTACGCCACCCTGCCAGGTCCCCTGGACCTGGTCGTCGCGCGCCCCTCCCGAGCCGAGCCTCGGCGAGGGAAAAGGTATGAAGGTCGTTTGAGCGTCAAGGAGGACTCCTGAGCATCGCGACTCAGGAGCCTAACTGGCCACGTAGCCCCTCACTCCTTGGTCTCGTCCTGGTGACCCGGATGACCCAACGGCGGTTGAGGTATGCGCGGGGCCGGGCCCTGCCGACGTAGAACACTAGACATATTCCTGCATTTCCTTCCCATAAGTTGTTTGTGCGTCAAGGGGGACTCCTGAGCATCGCGACTCAGGAGCCTAATTGGCCACGTAGCCCCTCACTCCTTGGTCTCGTCCTGGTGATCCGGACGACCCAACGACGGATGAGGTATGCGCGGGGTCAGGCCATGCCGACGTTGAACGTAAAGCAAACGGGAAGGAAATCGCAAAATCTCAAGCAAATATTACAAGACATATTGTTCCCTCAATACCAAACGCAAGTTTAAACGCCCCCACGGGGCATGGTGCATATTGCAGGAGTTAAACAGGAAAGGAGCCGCCAGCAAGCCATCTCGTCATCCCCGTACACCACCGTCACCCGCAAGGGATGCCTCTCCCATAGCGGCGTCGCCATCACCTGCACCGCCTGCCGGAGTTACAGGATCAGAAGCACCACCGGTTGAGGGTGCAGGGGCGAAGGCGCGGAACCTCTTCAGCAGGGCTTCCACCTGACCCTTCACGGCCTTGGCAGCAGCTGCGCAGTGCTCAGCATCCACAGGCTCCAGCAGCTCGTCGAGGCGGGCGGCAGGATCGCGAAGGTGCAGGTGGCTGAAGACGCGCGTCAACGTGGCTGAGGAAAGAACGCGGGCTTCTTCCTCTGCCATGGGGAAAATACCGCTCACGACTTCCTCAAGTGCCTCGACCAGATAGGGAAGCAGTTGGGCGGGGCCTTCCTTGTTGGTAGTCAGCGGCTCCTCCAAGCCCTTCTCGTAGAGTGCCCACAGTGCCACACGGGACCTCTCCGCGAGGAGCTCGAAGGCCGCGCGGTCCTCGGCCAGGACCTTCGCGTTGGCGTCAAGTTCGGCCTGCTCCGCTTCCACCTTCTGCTCCAGCTTATCCAGCCGGTTGCGCTCTGCGGCCTGCGCCTTTGCCAACTGCTCTAGCTTGGCGTCGCGACCCTTGATGGCGTCCTCCCGGGCCTTCATCTTCTCCTCCTCCGCCTTGCGGCCTCGAGCTTCTTCCGCATGCTCGCTGCATAGAGTCTTCAGATCGGCCTCCAACACCCGGCAGCGATCTTGGGCGGCCTCGACATCTTTCATCGCCACCCCGCGAGCGGCCAAATCCAGAGCAGCGGCCTGCTTGTCCTTCTCGGAGGTAGCTACTGCATGGCTCAGTGCTGCCCGAGCGGACACGTTTGAGTGAAGTCAGCCAGAGACCAGCTCCAGGCGCCCTGCTACCAGGCGGGGGTCGGCGCCCTGGAGATCTTCTCGCAGCAGGGTCATCGCGGAAAGAGTGCACTCTAGGACGTCAGGAGAGACGGAAGAACCTGGAGATAGCAACGTGACAGAAGGAGGAGGAGGTGACGTTGTCACCATGGCCTGGGAAGTCGGAAGCTCCTGAGCTCTGGGGACCTAGGCGACCAGGCCTGGCGTCGACACCTCCAGAGCCAGCAGGGCCACGGGGGCTGACTCCTCCTGAGGATGCTCCCCCAAGCCTCGCGATGATGATCGGGCTGGAGAAGCACGAGTGCCGTCGCTGCCCTTATCCACGGATAGGGGTGCGGCCGCAGGAGGCGATCTGGTCTCGAGCAGTACCACCTCGTCCTGCTTCCTCTTCTTCACCGTGGGCATCGGCCTAATTGCACAACGGAGAAGCGTCAAGGATGAGCAGCAGAAGCAAGGACAGGGCAGGACAAGAGAACTTACTGGTCCACCGCGGCGTAGTCCCTCGGCTTCTTAAGCTTGAAGCCTGAGAGCCTCGCAGCCTGAGGTGCCGGAGCACGGGCTCCAGGAGCGGAAGAAGGGGCAGCAGGTGGCCCGGAAGCAGCTTCGGGCGGTGTCGGAGCAGAAGCGTCGTCGCGGGAGATCAGTGCTATCCTACCCCTCGTCGGGACCTCAGCCGGTGGTTACCTCTGGGGGCTGGCCTCGGACCTCAAAGAGCCCCCAGTCACGGGTGGCTCCCCTTTCTCCGGGGGGACATCGGCCTCATCATCATCATCAGGCAAGGTGCAGAGGATGTCGGCCTTGCGCAAGGGAGAGGTCTCCTCCATCCCTTCGGGGGTCGCCTCCGAGTCGCGCTCCTCATCCTCCTCCTCTTCCTCCTCCCTGCGAGAATCGCCAGAAGACACATCCACCGACGCCGTTGCAGTCGGGACCCCAAAAAGGCACTGGTGGCACTAGCCCGTGCTCGCCAAAGGTGGGCACCGTGGCCACGACCTGCGCCCCGTCCTTGCGAAGGAACAAGGGAACGAAGGCACTCAGCGGATATTCCTGGTCATCCCCGACCAGGAGGCGGAGAGCCACAGCCAGCTCTTCTCCGGACAAGGCCTCCGGACTCAAGCGAAGCTTATCTTCCACGCCCCCGAGCGTCCACAAGGGGCATGAGCGCGCCTGGAGCGGAGCCACACGCAGCATCATGAATTCCCGCAGGAGCATGGCCCCCGTCAGCTTCGCCGCCTTCGCGTTGCCCGGCTTCACGTCGGCGGTCATCTTCTCCTGCACCGGCTTCGCCCAGTTGTTAGTAAGCTTCGCGCAGAGCCACCCCTCGTCGGACTGGGGCATCTCCATCGGCAGCATCAACCGAGGGTGGACGCACTTGGCATCCATCATGACCCACTTGCTCCTAAAGCCATCGGCATTCTTTCCGGCCTTCGAGATAGCGGTTGCCTTGCCAGCTGCGACAAAGTTGGCGCACCCTAAGGTGTGGCCGTCATTGATCTGGAGGAAGAAGAAGTGGCGCAGCAAAGCCACGGACGGCATCACCCCGATGTACGCCTCGCAGTAGAAGGCGAAGATTGACAGGAGGAGAACAAAGTTGGGATGGAGATGAAGGGCCTGCAGCTTGTAATGACTGAGGACGGCGTAGAACAAGTCGAAGAAGGGGGGAACCAGCCCCGCAACGACGCTGCCCATGAAGAAGGGGTAGAAGGTGCTCCTCGAAGCCTCCGGCTCGGCGGAGCCGGCCCGGAGCTCCGTCTTCCCCTTTTCGTTGTTCTCCCCCGCCGTCAGCATACGTGTAGCGGCAAAGTTCTTTTCCGAGACATTGGGCGCGTCCAGAGCCAGCTCGTACCAGGCGGGCGATGAAGAAGCCTTGACCTTCCGGGGCGCCATTGGTCGCTGGCTTGGAGGGGAATTGAAACAGATCTGGAGACTTTGGAAGCATGGGGCGAGAAAGGGGATCTGGAGCAAGACGAAGGAAAGCAATGAAGGCAAGTGTTGCCCGCTCCATCCTTTTGTCAGACGGGCAGTTGCCGAGGCAGCGTGAGGAAGCGGAGACGCCCACGTCCAATCAATCGCCACGTGTCAAGTGGGGCCGCGGGCTGTTGGGGCTCCGGCGCTCAAGCCTTGCCCGCCTTCGAAGCCAAGTCCGAGCGCGCTTTGGGCCCGGGGCTCTTGTCGGTGTCCGGGAATGGGGTCCCTAGACTTGCTCGCTGCGGCCGACAGCGTGGTTTCCACCGGCTGCCCTCAGACGGCCCATCTTCATCAGCAAACACTCAAGACCGTCGCGAGGGGCCAAGCCTCGCGAGGCAGACGAGACAAGACCTCCTCGGCGGCAGCCTCACCAGGCCGGCTCGCGAGGGGCGGAGAGATCAAGGCAAGGGACACATCACGAGGTTTCTGTGACGCAAGCCATGACGACTGGAGCCAGGCGGGCGCCAGCGCATGCAGTGTCCTCGTTTCCTCTTTGGTGCTAAAGAGGCAAGCGCAGGCGAGGATTCCCGAGGCATCAGGCAAAGGTTTCCATATCAGCGCAATGAGACCAAGACCAGCAAGACGGCAGGACGGAGGTCACCGTGGAGCCCAAGAAGGCGTTACCACCAGAGCCTTTGGCAGGGGAAGACCACCTTTAGTCAGGATAACCTGTACTAGTTGTCTCCCTTCGAATTTGGTCGTTGTTGGATCCCTTCCCGCTCAATATTTGGGGAGAGGACCAGGGCCTTTGTAAATAGGACTATCCACCACCCTAGGAGGCATCTCATCTTGGATCGGAGCCATTCCATCCATAGCCACACACAAGTTCACCAAGCACAAGAACACCTCTCCTCAGGAGGCTGTTCTTCCCTTGTAATTGTTCATCCTCAGCCCAAGAGGCAATCCACCACACCACACTGGAGTAGGGTATTGCACCACATCGGTGGCCTGAACCAGTATAAACTCTTGTGTCTCTCGTTCTTTGGGTTCGTCGAGTTAGGCCTTGCGATTGTTGCGAGAGCGATCTAGGGAGAGAGATCTTCATGCGCACCCCAGTGTTTAAACCTCAAGGGTTTTGCCGGAACCCGAAATCCGACAGATACTACACCACCTAGCAGACCTCAACAGCCTCCAGGGCTCTATTTAAGATATGAGCAACCTCGTTGAGTCACTTCGAGGCATGTCCGCCTATATGAACATGAACTTCTCCAACTGGAGCAAAGGATGGGCTCACAATGGAGAGATATATTTTTAATTTTCTTGTGTGGGCGGGTCTTACATGTAAGTAAGAAAAACAGGGGATATTTATTCTTGTTCTAGAAGGGTTCCACATGTAAGTGGCACCACCCATCTGACAATTCCTAGGGGTAGTTTGGTTCAAGATGATGGTCAAATCCCTTTGATTGGACGACATGGTGATGGAAGGGTACTTGAGCGATCTCGAAGACAAATGTAAAGGCAAAACCCACTAGTAGGTTCCAACTAGTCGCAAAAATACGATTGTCCCTTTTTATATTTCTTATAAAAAAACGTAAAGCAGAAGATAGAAAGTTAAAATTTATAAAAGATAGGCCATAACTTGTTTGGGAACCAAAATTTCGTTGTTGTTGTTTCCATTTTTGTTTATTACTTGATAGCGGTAGGTCGACGTCCTATACGATGCTTCAAGAGGTTGTATTGGTCAGATGAGAAAACGCTCAATTCCCTCGCTCATTGGATCGCGAGAGCAAATGCTCGGTGGTCGGTTGACAGTGCACCGTTGATAGATGACTTTACAACGAATTTGAATTTCTTCTTCAAAAAATTCATCAATTTGAGAAAATGTTAATGAATTTGAGCAAGTTCAAGAATTTGACAGAGTCGATGAATTTGAGAAAAAGTTCACAAATTTGCAAAAGATCCTAAAGTTCAAAAAGTTCAAGAATTTGGAAAAAGTTCATGAATTTGAAAAAAGTTTGCAGTCTGAAAAATTGTTCATGGATTCCAAAAAGGTTCTCAAATTAAAAAACATGAAATAAAAAAATGTTCCTGATTTTTAAAACAAATTGACAAAGTAAAAAACATGAATTTGGAAAAGGTCACCGATTTGGAAATATTCCCAAAGTTGGAAAAGGTTCACAAATTTATTTATTTTCATGATTTTTAAAAAAGCTCACAAATTTGATTTTTTTTGTAAAATTTTATCATGAAAACATAAACGAAAAATGAGAAAATATAAAAAAACTGACCAGAGCTTCTAAAAGCTTCCTAATATCGGTGGGAATCTTCAATCGGTCAACTGAAAAAACAGTTACCCTTAACCGGTCCACTGTCAAACCGGTCAACCGATCATCGATTGTTCACTCTCCCATTATATGTGTTGGCTCAGTTGTCGCAGGCGTGAGACGATTGTAGTAACCCAGCAGCCATTGAGACCTTAGGCTACTCAGCAACTAGCACTCGCACACGCCAATACCTAGGCCAGCCCACTAGGCTCGTCGCTTGGCACCCCTCGCCCCGCTCGTTGGCCAACTCGCTCGCTATCTCACTGTTTGAAAAATAATGCTCGTTCTAAAAAAGAGGGAGCCTGTTTGCTAATTGTTTTAAAAAAAAGACATGAATTTGCCCAGAGATCTTCAAAATAAGTCAGCACATTCAAAATGATGGTATACTTGGAAAAATTTCATGAATTTGAAAAATTCTAACTTTTTGTAAACAAGTTCCCAAATTCAGAAAAGGTGCGTGAAATTTGAAAAAAAAGATCATGAATTAGAACAGGTTTTGGATTTGTGAAAGCTTATGGAAATAGAAAGCAATTCCCGAATTTTCAAAAAGTTGATGCAATTAGAAAAATGAAAAAGAAAAAATAACAAAAGAAAAAAGAATGATGTAAAAACGGGCAAAACAACCTGAAAGGAAAAAAAATAGACCTCAATCATCTGGAAGCTTCCAAAACTGTTTGAAGGTTCACAGAAACTTGCTTGCGTAGATTCCCGCCCCATTAAATCTAGAGGAGGGAACAAGGGCATACGCCACCAATTAGCGAACCCTAAAAAACAATTAGCCTGTAAGTGGTGCTATAGGTGCTAAATAGAATTTCACACAGCCACCACCTACGGGACTTCCCGGGCCGAACCCTTGTGTTGATTTTAAGACGTTTTTTTCAATGGGACAATTCCATTCCTCTTCCTAACTTGACCCACCACCTGGCATTTGCCCCTAATTTCCTGGTATGCTCAAAAATACCCCTCGGCCGTCAAGTCACCTTATAGAAATGCCCTTACCTTCCGGTCAAAGGGCTTTGACCGTCAGGTGAATAGTAACATGGTGAATAGTAAATTGAAAAAATAGCAAAAAAATTAAATAAATATGAAAATTTGTGGGATCGAAGATACTCAAGGGCTCAAGGTGCGTGCAAATTTTCGCATTGTTTGGACATTCCAGGAACTCGTGGCAAAGGAAAAACTATAAATCTATACGATGTGAACAGTAAATTCAAAAAAAAAGCAAGAAAAAATTAAAAAAAATATGAATTCTGTTGGCATCAAAGAGGCTTGGGTGCGCAAGGCGCTTGCAAAGTTTTGTGATCAAATGACATCCGAGGAGCTCTAACAAGAAAAAACAAAACAAGGTATTTTTCAAAGTTTTTCTCTGAGCCAAATTTTGATTTTTTGTCCACGAGCTCCTACAATGTCGAAACACAACAAAAATTTGCAATGACCTTGCGCACCCCAACCACTTTGATTTCAAAAGAATTCATATTGTTTTGAATTTTCTTGCTATTTTTTGAATTTACTGTTCACAACATACATATTTACAGTTTTTCCTTTGTCACGAGCTGCTGGAATGCCGAAACAGCACGAAAATTGGCACACACCTTGCTTCCTTGAGTACCTTGCTTCCTTTGACCGGACGGTAACGGCATAGAAGGGCATTTTTATAAGGTGACTTGATGGCAGAGGGGTATCTTTGAGCATACCGAAAAATTAAGGGCAAATGCCAGGTGGTGGCTCAAGTTAAGGGGGGAAATGGAATTGTCCCTTTTTCAATTGCTTATCCCTAAAATATTGTTTTTCTTCAAAATTACATTAAAAACTACTCCGTTCCTAAAATTGGCAAAATTATTTTATAGGGAAGAGTAAAATGTACACGTATTGACGACATAATTTTTATCTCGCATTTTAAAATTAGTTATAATGTGTTTTGAAAATGCCAATCACATATTTTTAGACAACTTGGCATTTATTTGAAAAACTAGCATATCTGCCGTGCGTTGTAACGGGAGAAAGATTAGTATGCATTTAAAGTTATTGAGAATTATATGTGCAAACAAAATCCTGTGCGCACGTGTAAAAAGAACATTTAGCTTCTCGGTTTCGCCGGGTGTGAAGTAATCAATCCACTATTATTCCATTCATTTATCGAGGGAATTTAAGGGTTTTGTTACATCATCGTACGCTAAGACGCATGAATTATTCAATCTACTTTTCGTTTCAATCGAGAATATTTTAAGGTATGAAGTTTATGAATATTGTAGGAAACACGAACCTTTTTTTAAAGCCTGGACAGTTTAAAAAAATTTGTAACACTTCCAGAAAAACGCGAACAAAATTTGAAATGGGACCATCTTTTCAAATTCGCAAACATTTTTTGAAAACACCAACTTTATTTATAAAAATATGAACATTTTTTGAATTTGTTAACATTTTTTTATAAAGGGAACATGTGTTCAAAATTCATAATTTTTCCGAAAATGTTTATCTTTTAACATTATTTTGAATTGTTAAAATTTCGCTGAAACAAGATTTTTTAAATATGCATCATTTTTAAAATTGCCATTTTATTAGAAATCTTGAATAATTTTGAAAACAATAAAATTTTTGGAAAAATGGGCAACTTTTTTCAAGTTCTGTACATTTTTCAAAATAGCAACAAAATTTTGAAATGCTGATGATTTTCTATATTTTTTTTCTTAAATTCCGAATGTCTTTGTAGAATTTTGAATTTTTGAAATAAATTTTATAATAAAAATAAACTTGGAAGTGAAGAAAGAGATAGGGGACGGAGAATATAAATGGAAGTAAAACACAGAAACAAAGAAAAATGTGGCAGACCATTATTGGCTGTCCTGTGCGAAGCTCCAACTATTTTTCATCCTGTGCGGAAAATAGAATTTTCCGAGCTGCAGGCGCAAAAAAAATAAGTGGGCTGCCTTCGCTGGGCCACAGCGCGTGGCCCCGTACGAAATTCTGGAAAAGCCTTTTTTTTCTAGCAGACCAAGGCATAAGAATTTATTACCAACTGAATAGAAAAGGTTTCTTTTCTGCGGTGAACGGATAAAAAATTAAGGAATCGCACCTTGCTTTATTAGTAGGTATATATATAGATATAGATATAGATGTTTGTCATGTATTTAGAAAGAAAGTCATCTCATATTAAAAAAATGTTCATTCTGTATCTAGAAAAACCACCGTGTATTTGAAAGATATACGTATTTGTAAAATAGACAACGCTTACTGCAAAAGTATTCATCATCTAATTGTTTAATTCAACATGTCCATAGAAAATGCTCATTCTGTTTTCAGAATGCCCGTTATGTATTTGGATAATACTCTTCATATCGCCTGTTTGTAAATATTTATTGTGTACTTGAAAATGTAATCAGGAATAAAAATTCATTCCATGCTTGAAAATGTTCATCATGTAATTAGAAAATATGGTCAACAAGTAATTTGAAAAATGACCATCGGGAAATCAGAATACACTCGCCATGCATTGTAGAAAATACGTGTCTTGTATTTAACTTAAATTTGTCACATATTTGTAAATATTTATCACGCATTGAGATGTTCATCACGCATTTTTAAAATATTCATAGCCTATTCTAAAAGTATTCATCATTTAATTGAATTCATGAACATTTTTTAATTCATTAACATTTCTCAAATTTAAGAACATTTTTTTAAAGCCATGAGCATTTTTTAAATTAACTATGTGAAAAAAATAGCACGGCATAGAAAAAAAACCGTGTATTTAAAACCAAACAAAAAATCATCTGTGCAAGTTAATGGGCGGACCCATTAGCCACAAGTGGCCGTCTATTACGCGCCCTATGCGCTAAATAGGGTTTAACAAAAGCGGACGAGTTGCACACGAAGACATCAACTGCTTGGGGTAGGTGTCTGAGCGCGATTAGGCCAACATGGTGTGGTCCAAGTGAAGTGGATTTTGTATAGCTAAGTATATAGATAGTGTTTAGAAGCCTTAGTTCTAGCCTAGAAAAAGAACCTTGGTTCTGCATGAGGGTCCACACAGGGCGATATTTCCATTCATTCATCTCTTCATTAGTCATAAGCGCCCTCTGTGGATTCCCATGCCAGCGACTTGCAGAACAACACTAGAGGGGAAGATGAGCTCATCTATATCCAATACCAAGAGATTTTTGCGGATCCAACGAGCTCCACCAATCCCCCATGCTGGCCTCGACTAACTTCGTCCCCGCCCCTATTCCAGGCAGCTGCCACTGGTCCTCAATCTGTTAACATGTTGGCACAACATTGTGAAGGTATCGTGGGCCAACTGCTTGATTGTATGTGTGTTAAATTCAACATTGCGGCTTATTTTTTGGTGCAACTGTGGGTTGTCTAGAGCACGTTGTTGATGATATCACTGCAGAAGTTGCTGGAAGGTTTGGCAATGTCCCATAACATGTAATTAAATAATCTCATTGTATACTTTGACAATGCAGAGCTGGTAGAAGCAATCGACACAAATTTACAACACTCACTAGTGGGGACGCATATCATCGATGATTGTAGGTCTTAATTGATGGATTTTGCAAAGGCTTTAGTTCAGCACTATAATAGAGAATCGAATGTATTCACACATGAGCTAGCTAAGTTGGGGAGTTTAATTCATGGGCTATTTGATTAGATTATCCCCCTAGTTCTATAGTCAATCTATTAGTGGATGATGTAACTATTGTTTGATATTACTAAAGTTAGCCATGAAATTATTTCCTTAACAACAAAATAAATTTCAACGTACAATATTGCGCATCCAAGGCAGGCCTAAATTAACACGAGGTGTTCAAACACCGAAGAATAACAAACTTTGAGCAAACAAAAACATCCCGCTAAAGACGATGATCACTTTTTTTTTTTTGGGGGGGTATGATCACTTTTGGGGGTAGGAGGGGTTACAAGATAGTGCGGTAGCTCTAGATAAGTCTGTAGGATAAAAATCGCGGTTTTATACATGGGCACCCTTGGGGAAGTAGCTATGCAAAATATACAACGAGGATACTTGCAAGTGGCTTCACAACCAGGTGACAATTGCAATCATAATGACGAGTGCTTGAAAAGCCGTACATGAAGGCAGTTTAGTGTGGGCGAACCTGTATTTTTTTCCTTCAACTAAAAAAAGGATCGACTTTCACTATCAAATAAAAAATGGAACAAAAAATAAAAAAGATATCTAGGCGCAAAGAAAAATAATAATAAAAGGCTTAAATTAAAGAGTCTCGCCAGCCACTACCACAAAAATGCCCTTTGAGGGAAACCTAACGAAGGGTATGTTTGGTTCCCAGTCTAAGGTTGCCACGCCTAACCTTAGTCATGCCACATCTTAGGCATCTGTTTGGTTCATTGCACACTTGTGGCTTGCCACACTTTTCTAGTTATACGGTCCACATGTCATAGGATCAATTTTTTTGCCGAACCTTGCCACATTTGTGGTGGCCATTTTGTTAGCCACAACCCTTTTTTGGCTGCCCCACTTTGCCTAAGGTTAGTTGTGGCAGAATTAATCATGAACCAAACATGCCCAAAATATATATTACACGGGGACGAAAGATGCCCCAAATCCACAAGGGCCGAAAATAAAGTAAGAGCTACATGGAAATCTAGTGGAATATATATTAAATGGGGGACCAAACCCCAAATCCATTGACCTCGAAAGCCCCCCCCCCCCTGAGGTATGTACTTCTTTGCAACATCAGCCACCTCCACGAATCATGTTCTCAGTTCATGTCCATCATAGCATCAACATTAGTATTACCATCTTCATCATCCTCAACATCTCTGGCTTCCAATGTTGGCACGTCTCTTCCTCTCTCTGCACGGCCATCATTATGGAACTCCAAAGCTACCACACCCTATTCCAGTGCAGCTCGCCCACCTTTGTTTTGCAAATCTGCCCACTAGTGCATGAAAGAGCATGCATACCAAATAAATTCAACATGGCAGTGAACAAGATTCTTCTCAAAACAAGCTCAATTACGATGTTTCTAGACTACCTAGCATAGACAACTAAACCTACAATGTGTAGGTTTCGACTGATGGGAAGATATTCAGGAACCAATCATAAATATTATGAGAAACAAGTAGGTCTAGAATTAGCACCAATGCATCTACATGTCACACTCCATGCAGGCTTGGCGGCAGATCGGTGAAAGCAAATGATGAATACCCAAAGGATCTTGGTAAAGGCGACACAAAGGGTCGTGAAACCCAATTCCTCTTGATCATGTTGTGCTTGGTGGCAATGGCATTGTGCCATATCAACCAAAGCCAGATTTTGATTTTCTAGGGGATATCAGCTTTCCATTGATGTTTAAAGGATCTATCAGGACCACCATTTGATAGATGGTCATACATAGCTTTTTACGCTGAACATGCCACTTTTATTCCAAGACCATCTAGGAGCATCATCCCCATCCAATCGCAAGGTTAACATCTTGCACATACTTCTTATTCTATTTAACTGAGCCATCTCCTGAAGGCCAGGTTCCATCCACTATCACCCATCTGTTTAATAGTTTTATAGCCTCATTGTTGACCCAGGGAATTGATCTTGTAAAGGCCCATTACCAATCAAAGCACCCCCACCCCCAACAAATCAGTCTCTCATCCCTAAAAAACTAACAAGTCTCTCTGTCACACCTCATAACCTAGCCCTGCCTTTGTTATAAACCAGCCAACTTGTTGAAGTTCCTCTCGTCCGCAGCAAGTAGGAGCCTCCAGCCGCGATTTTACCGGCCTGTTGAAGTTCCTCTCGCGCACCCCTGAGCGCGGTCCGTATTTCCGTAGTTCCTCTCGAAAGCAACATGCCTCTCTACTGCCAGGCCGTGTTCATGGCACAAAACATGGACATCAGTTTCAGAGCCCTCGAAATCAGAGTCAATCGTGGTAGCACGGATCTGCACGTGCAAAGGAAAGCCAACTATTTGTAAAGGAAACTTCAGATCAAGCTCAACAGAAAAATCCTCAAATCCAAACCCTAACTCTAGCCCGAGCAACTCACCTTGACGATGCCCTCGTCTGAAGCTGAGTCGGCGTACTGGTGAGAGTTCTCGTTGCTGTCGTCATCAGACCAGGACACCATGGCGACGCGTCGGCGACGGCGACGGTGGTCGAAGATGTGGGAGGGGGCGACGGCGGCGGCGAACAAGCAGGAGCAGAGAGAGGGAGAAGGCCGAGAGAGAATGAGGGCTGGGGATGGGCCTACACCTAATCGGGTCGTTTTACCGGTGCGGCACATGGCGCTTGACACTGTCTAACGGCTCGGACGGAGGAATGATTCCTCCAAGTCGACAAATACGGGCCCCACCAGTCATAATCTGACTTAAAACGACCAAAGTGATCGACTTGTTTTGTTTTTGCAAAAAAAAGAAACGAAATTAGTGGTTTTGGGCACAATTCCGTAGACCTGTTGAGGGAGTCCCGGACTAGGGGGTGTCCGGATAGCCGGACTATCATCACGGCCGGACTCCAAGACTATGAAGATACAAGATTGAAGACTTCGTCCCGTGTCCGGATGGGACTTTCCTTGGCGTGGAAGGCAAGCTTGGCGATACGGATATGTAGATCTCCTACCATTGTAACCGACTCTGTGTAACCCTAACCTATCCGGTGTCTATATAAACCGGAGGGTTTTAGTCCGTAGGACGAACAACAATCATACCATAGGCTAGCTTCTAGGGTTTAGCCTCCTTGATCTCGTGGTAGATCTACTGTTGTACTACCCATATCATCAATATTAATCAAGCAGGAGTAGGGTATTACCTCCATCGAGAGGGCCCAACCTGGTAAAAACATCGTGCCCCTTGTCTCCTGTTACCATCCGCCTAGACGCATAGTTCGGGACCCCTACCCGAGATTCGCGGTTTTGACACCGACATTGGTGCTTTCATTGAGAGTTCCTCGTGTTGTCACCGATAGGCCCGATGGCTCCTTCGATCATCAACAACGACGCGTCCAGTGGTGAGACTTTTCTCCCGGACAGATCTTCGTGTTCGGGCGGCTTTGCTGCGGGCCAATTCGCTGGCCATCCGGAGCAGATCGAAGCTACGCCCGCCATCAGGTCCGATTTGAAGTTTGAACTATACGGCCGATATCCGCGGAGACTTGATCTTCGACGGATTCGAGCCGCAGCCAAGCGTGCCGCCTTGTCTCGATGGGCATGATCTAACTCGCAGCCGAATAGTGCCCCGGAGGCCGCACTCGAGATCCGCTCGACCCTTAATCCGGAGCCGGATTCCCGATCGAGGACGAGTGGTTGGACACCGCCTCGGGGCTACAATCTCTACGGCGATCGAGCGAACTCCATCCTGTCTTTGCGAAGACCTCGACTCTGTGGTGCCGGGCTCCTCTCCGGACTCAACCTCCACGCCCCGCCAATCGAATCCGATTGGGCGCGGTCATGGAGTTCACGCCGCGGACATCTTTCAAAGACTCGCCCTTTGGCGACATCCTGAATTCACTAAAGTCTCTCTTTATCCGGAGAGCCTGGCCGGACTACGGACAGAAGGTTGGGATGCGACGACGAAGAAATTCAACGCCCACCCACCACCCACTTGGTAGCCACCGCCGATGATTTAACCGACATGCTAGACTACGACCAAGACATCGACGGTATGGACGACGATGCGGAGACGACCAAGACCCAGCGCCTATGAGGGCTGGAAGGCCACCTCGTCATATGACATATACATGGTGGATATCCCAAAAGACGGAACGGTGATGGAACAACGGAGGATGACCCTCCAAGAACAGCCAAGCGCCGACGCCGTGGCGCCGCCTAAATCCTGCCACAATAAAAATGGTGATTCCGCACGGTAGATAATAACACCCCGGACAAGGCGAAGAGAACCCCTCCAGCAGGACTCAGCGCGCAGAGGAGGGAGAAGCAAGTCCGCACGACAAGGCGGCAGAAAGAGAGGTCGAGGACGATAATTATCGCTCCCTCCGAAGATGAGGCAAGCCTCGATGACGCATTTAATTTGTCGTGCTCGAGGATCCCGCTGAACAGGAGCGTTTCAAAAGCAGGCTTATAGCCACGACAAGCAGCCTCAAGAAAAAGCAGCAACAGCTTAGAGCTGATCAAGACCTGCTAGCTGACAGATGGACCGAAGTCCTTGCAGCCGAAGAGTATGAACTCGAACGCCCCTCCAAAAGCTACCCCAAACGCAGGCCGTTGCCTCGACTAGAGGAGGAAGCACCCAAGTCACCGGCGCACGACATGGCAGACCGGCCACCTCGTGGCCGCGACAGAGAAGCCTCTCGGCCCTCCGCTCAAGCCACACCCCGACGCCGCTCAAAAAGTACCAAGGCACGGGAAAACGCGCCAGACTTGCGAGATATATTGGAGGATAAGGCAAAACATACAAGTTCGATCTACGGATCGCGTGGGCGCCCAGCAATGCGGGATGATTACCGTCGCGCCAGATACAGCAAACCCGGCCGAGCCGAACACAGTAGACAAAGCTCATATGAGCTACGTCGTGATATAGCCCAATATAGAGGCGCCGCACACCCACTATGCTTCACAGATGAAGTAATGGATCATCAAATCCCCGAGGGCTTTAAACCCGTAAACATCAAATCATACGATGGTACCACAGATCCTGCGGTCTGGATCGAGGATTATCTCCTCCATATCCACATGGCCCGCGGTGATGATCTACATGCCATCAAATACCTCCCACTCAAGCCTAAAGGACCAGCTCGACATTGGCTCAATAGCTTGCCAAGAGAATCAATTGGTTGTTGGGAGGACACGAAGCAGCATTCCTTGATAACTTCCAGGGCACATATGTGCGACCACCAGACGCCGATGACCTTAGCCACATAATTCAGCAGCTAGAAGAATCGGCCAGACAATTCCGGACTCGGTTCCTAACAAAGAAATATCAAATCGTTGACTGTCCGGATGCAGAGGCCCTTGCAGCCTTCAAACATAACATCCACGACGAGTGGCTTGCCCGCACCTAGGACAGGAAAAGACGAATCTATGGCAGCCCTCACAACCCTCATGACTCGCTTTTGTGCGGGAGAGGACAGCTGGCTAGCTCAAGCAACAACTTGGCCAAACAACCACGATAGTCCGGATACCAAGGACAGCAATGGCAGGTCGCGTCGCAATAAGAACAAGCGCCGATTAACGGCGATAATATCAAGATACGGCCGCCAATGCCGGATTCAGAGGCTCTAAACCCGGTCAGCGGAAGAAGCCATTCAAAAGAAATACCAGGGCCCGCCCAACTTGGACCGAATACTCGATCGCTAAAGCGGATACATGGCACTTCGAAAACCAGCCAATCACACCAACAGGATTGTTGGGTGTTCAAGCAGCAGCAAGTTAAGTGCCGAACTCAATGACAAGTGGCTGCATAGCGATGACGATGAAGAGCCCCGCCCGAACAATAGAGGATGAAGGGCTTTCCTACACAAGTGCGGACGGTGAACATGATATACGCAACCCACATACCCAAAAGGGAGCGGAAGCGTGCACTAAGGGACGATATGCGATGGAGCGGTCGCCCAAGTTCAACCCATGGTCTTCCTGCCCGATCACCTTCGATTGAAGGGACCACCCCACTAGCATCCGTCACGGCGGCTTTGCCGCATTAGTTCTTGACCCAATTATCGACGGATTTCACCTCACCAGAGTCCTGATGGACGGCGGTAGCAGCCTGAACCTGCTTTATCGGGATACAAGGCGCAAAATGGGCATAGACCCTCAAGGATTAAACCTACAAAGACGACCTTTAAAGGCATCATACCGGTGTAGAGGCCAATTGTACAGGCTCACCACACTCGAAGTGGTCTTCGGATCTCCGGATAACTTCCGGCGAAGAGTTAATCTTCGACATCGCCCCATTCCGTAGCGGCTATCATGCATCGCCGGACGAACCACATTTGCAAAGTTCAATGCGGTGCCGCACCACGCATACCTCAAGCTCAAGATGCCGGGCCCTCGAGGAGTAATCACGGTCAATGGAAACACCGAACGCTCTCCGAACGGAGGAGCATACGGCGGCCCTCGCGGCGGAGGTGCAAAGCAGCCTCTCACGGCAATTCTCGAGTCCGGCCACTAAGCGTCCGGACACCGCCAAGCGCGCCCGGAGTAACCTGCAACAAGACCACCTGGCACGATTCAAGCACGAGTAGCAATCCGGCCCCAACCCCAGCCCTCGCGAAATTGTGAAGCTAGTATTACGCGTACATAATTACGCTCCGGAGATACCATGGGCATATGAGGAGGGGCAAGACAACGGCACGCCAAGAATGCGGCTCGACCGCACCAGGGGCTCCCGTTTGTGTCATTTCTTTTTTCTTTTTCCTTTTTCTTCCTTTTTTTACTTTCAGGACTCCGTCTTTGAGAAGTCCTGTCCGGCACTTGAATCGCCGAACTCACGATGCAACAGCCAGGGAAGCGGAAAGCCACGTCGAGTGTTCAGGTGGTCTCTATTACGAGCATTATACCTGTTTTATATATCATCCAGCAGCTTACCCCTGGAGGGGGACATGTTAGATAGTCCCATCCCTTGCTTATCGCACTATTTGTATCGTTCTGCTTTCATTGCAGTACCTTTTTGAATAAACAATATATAGCTCTTGCTTATTATTGCTCTACTTCCTTTATATATACATATGTTCATTTCACGACATGTTGCAACCGTACACTTTGGTACGGCCTGTACACCAGGGGCTTAAGTATCCCAAAATTATGGTGTGATAAGTCCGAACACTTTCACAAGTGCGGCACCCAGAACTTATAGCATTATATGAATTGGCTCTGAATCATGTCTTGGGTCAATAGTTGGGTTTTCCTGGCTCCGTGTTTTGGTACCTTACGCCCGCTATATCGGCTAAGGTAGCACCGGAGAACCATCGCGATTGTGCCTCAAGATGTCGGGTCGAGCACCTCAATGGAGAAAGCTAAAACTGACCGTCATGATAAGGCGAGAGCGGTCGCTGTTTGAGAGGTTTTTCGAGTCCCTAAAGACTTATGCCGCTTAGAGCGAGGAACCGAATTGTCCGCCAAGGCGTGGATAGCGCCTCAACTCGGTCTTCCGAATACTAGGGGCTTCGACGAAAATTTAAAATTATAGAATTCTATGGCTAAGTGAGAGTGTTCAAGCATTATAAGTCCGGTTGCCTTGTTCGTTGTGTTGAGCGCCTCCCTAGATGAACCCAAGAATGGGAACAAGAGTGCTCAAGTTTATACCGAACACCCCAAAGACTCGTGGCATGGGGCTGAAGCCAACGACTTGCCATCTCTCAAATTTGATAAACGGCCGCACTGAAGGTAATATTTTAAATTAATAAGCGTTGCTTAGTGCATATGAACAAGTTTTCAGCGTACAGGATAACAAATGCGAGTTTATTCAAAAATTACATCTCTGGAGCACTCATCCGCTATTCGGCGGGCACCCTTTAGGAGGCCCTCATAGTACATTTCGGGCGTGCGATGCTCATGGCCCTTCGGTGGCCCATCCGTCACAAGCCTCTCCGCATCCAGCTTGCCCCAGTGCACTTTAGCACGGGAAAGGGCCCGACGGACACCTTCAATGCAGACGGAGCGCTTGATGACTTCAAGCCGCGGACAGGCATCCACCAGCCGCTGCACCAAGCCGAAGTAGCTCCCGGGCATGGCCTCCAATGGCCACAGCCCGCTTATAAGGCCCTTCATGGCCTGTTCGGCGACCTTATGGAGCTCGACCAGCTGCTTCAGCTGGTCGCTCGAAGCATCAGATGGTCGGCCTCAAAGATACCGAGACCAGAATACCTTTTCCGTCGAGCTCCCTCCTTGGCGCGGTAGAATGCGGCAAAGCATCGGACACACACCACGGGCAAATCCACGAATGCTCCCGGAGAGCTCGAATCCGGGTAAGTAATAGGTAATTCACGCTCACATGCTTGCTTTGCATAAAGAATGCCTTACCGCCGCTATCTTCTTTAAGGACTCAATTTCTTGAGGGCTTTTTGGGCCTCGGCCTTAGCAGCTTTGGCACTCTCAAGAGCCGAGGCGAGCTCGGACTCTCGAGTCTTGAGTCACGCCCAAACTCTCGTGTTTTTCCACGAGAGCTTGGAGCTCTTGCCGCTCTTGGCCAGCTGCGCCTCCCCTTTTCTCGCTCGGTGCGTTCCTCTCACCGCTTTGTTTTCGGCCACGGACACCGCTTCCTTCGTGGTCGCCACCTGCTCGTGGGCCCCGCAGCACTCCAAGTTATTCCTGTTATTTTTGCAACCAAAACCTTTTCTATAAGGTATTTATTTAATAAGGTATTACTTACCTTCCTTGTCCTCGAGCTGCTTCTTGGCTTGTCCGAGCTCGTTCTCGACCGCCGAGGTTCTCTTTACTACATTGACCTCTGCGATCAAGGCGGCAGAGGTCAAGGCAGCCTGCATTCCCATATTGACATACTTATGTTAGACTCCTGCGATATCTTTTTAGATCCTTAGTCCGGCTTTTCTTTCCGAACACCAACTAAGCATCGAGGGCTACCGTCATGCGGTTATATTTTTACATATTCTAAAACTTACCTCAAAGCTGTTAGAAGGCTGGTAGAAGCTGGTCATCCGCTCTTGGCGGATGAATCTGTCGGATCACCGCACTCATAACAAAGGCGGTGTTCCTCCTCGATGGAAGCGCCATTAAGCGCTTCAAGAGCTATCCGTGCCTCCGGTTGGACGGAGGACACGGCGTCTTACCCTTCTTGCGAAGGATCCGATGTCCGGATTTCGAATCACTGATGGTTCCGCATGGAGTCCGGACGAGGGTCGCTTAGAGCCCCGGGGTCTTGCCCCAGCGCTCGAGTCCGGAGGTCGCCTTGTGGCACCTCCTGCGCTACCTCCTCTTGACCAAGCCCCCCTTGGGGCCCCACCATGGCGTCGTCCGCAGCGTGAGGCGAGGAGGCGTTCGGAAGCGAAGTACTCTCCATTTCCGACGAGCCCAGGGACCCGTTCGATGAATCGGCGAACTCGCCCTTGGGAGGGTTGCACGGTTGTTCCACATTAGAGAACACTCTACAATAATAAAAAGCCATGGGTATCCGGACACCTAACGATCTCGCCAGGGGCTTGGCCCTTGTAGGCCAATCCTCCTCGTCGTCGTCGACGTTGGTGGAGAAGTCCGGAGGAAGGGTTCTTCCCTTCTTGACCCTCCGCCTCCCCTGGGGCGGCCTTCCTTTTCTTCTCCTCTTCGGCTGGGAGGAGCTTTTCTTCTTCCTCCTCGTCCTCGGGGAGCAGATTCTCGCTTCAGAACCGACAAGACTGGCGTCGGGAGCTCCTTCGAGTTCCCGTGGCCTCCTTCTTGGCCTTCTTCTCCGGCACCACATAGGGCGCCGGAGCCAGCACCCCGTTAATCGGGCGTCCTCCGGGTCTTCCGGCAAAGGAGCCGGACAGTTAATCTGTCCGGACGTCCTCAGCCAGTCCTGTCAAAAGATTAGGGAGTTTTAGATCCCGCGTAGAGTCAATCTATGAAAAAGAGTCCCGTAAAGGGTAAATAACTTACCTCGCCGGCTTGACGCTGCGAAGCTGTATCCACGATCTTTGGTAGCGGATCTTTGGGGCTTGGCGCCTTGAACAGCACCTTCCAGCGTCTTCGACGTAGTGTCGAAGAGCGGCTCAAGGTTCGTGTTGTGCGGATCGAACTCCACAAGTTAAAGGCCCGTTGTTGGCATGGGAGAATCCGGCGGATGAGCATCACCTGGATTACGTCGACAAGCCTAAGATTCTTGGCCACCAGGTTTCGGACGCATGTTTGAAGTCCGGATGTCTCGTCCGAATTCCCCCACGTCAGGCCCGTCTCTTTCCATGACGAGAGCCATGTGGGGAAGCCAGATCTGAACTCGGGGGCCGCCACCCATTTGGTGTTGCGGGGCTCGGTGATGTAGAACCACCCCGATTGCCACCCCTTCATTGTCTCCACGAAGGCGCCTTCGAGCCATGGGACTTTGGCCATCTTGCCAACCATGGCGCCTCCGCACTCCGCTTGGCGGCCGCCCACTACCTCGGCCGGACATTGAAGATCTTCAGCCATAAGCCAAAGTGGGGCTGGATGCAGAGGAAAGCCTCACGACGATAAACGCCGAGATGTTGAGGATGAAATTCGGGGCCAGGTCGTGGAAGTCCAGGCCGTAGTAGAACATGAGCCCCCGGACAAACGGGTGAAGTGGAAAACCTAGTCCGCGGAGGAAGTGGGGGAGAAACACTACCCTCTCATGGGGCCTGGGGGTTGGAATAAGCTGCCCCGCATCGGGCAGCCTGTGCGCGATGTCGCCGGATAAGTATCCGGCCTCCCGCAGTCTTGTGATGTGCCCCTCCGTGACGGAGGAGGCCATCCACTTGCCTCTCGCTCCTGACATGGTGGGAGAAGGTTGAGGTGGGATGTGCGGACTTGGGCGCTGGAGCTCGAGTGCGCGGAAATGGAGAAGCAAAGGAGAAAGAAGGCGTAGGTGAAAAGGTGGATCCTTATCCCCTTATATGGACGGACGGAGCTATGCGTCCCCCACCAGCCTGGTAAAACTCGCTTATTTACCAAGCGTCGTAATCAATGGCGCGGATGGGTTACCCACGTCCGTATTGATGAGAATCCCGGAATAAGGGGGCACGATCTATGCTTTGATAAGACGTGCCAAGGAAACCGCCTCGCTAAACGCGCTAAGGTGAAACGGTAAAAAACGATTCATATAAAGGCCTGGCCGTGGTGTGATGTCACGCGGAATACGCCGCAGATCTGTGCAAAAATTATTCTCTACGGTGTTATGTGGAACTTGTTTTGCAGAGCCGGACACTATCCTTGTGTTCATGACCTTCTATGAAGTATACGGAGGAGGAACCCGCCTCGCAATGCCGAAGACAATCAATGCGCCGGACTCGTCGTCATTGAAGCCTGGTTCAGGGGCTACTGAGGGAGTCCCGGACTAGGGGGTGTCCGGATAGCCGGACTATCGTCACGGCCGGACTCCAAGACTATGAAGATACAAGATTGAAGACTTCGTCCCGTGTCTGGATGGGACTTTCGTTGGCGTGGAAGGCAAGCTTGGCGATACGGATATGTAGATCTCCTACCATTGTAACCGACTCTGTGTAACCCTAACCTATCCGGTGTCTATATAAACCGGAGGGTTTTAGTCCGTAGGACGAACAACAATCATACCATAGGCTAGCTTATAGGGTTTAGCCTCCTTAATCTCGTGGTAGATCTACTCTTGTACTACCCATATCATCAGTATTAATCAAGCAGGAGTATGCTATTACCTCCATCGAGAGGGCCCGAACCTGGGCAAAAACATCGTGCCCCTTGTCTTCTGTTACCATCCGCCTAAACGCACAGTTCGGGACCCCCTACCTGAGATCCGCCGGTTTTGACACCGACACCTGTGGTTCCTACAAACCTAGCCTTCAATGTCGATATTTTTTGCAATTCACTCACCAGCCGAGCATGGATTGTCCCTCTGTGTCTTTTATCCGTTGAATTCCATTTTCAACCTTGTATTTTTTTCTTGACTATATCTATAACACCCACTCAACTTTTTTCCTTGTGCATACATACTACATGCCATCTTACCATATGATCTATTTTCTTGACACTGCTTCCCTGTCAAAAGAGTCGTGCGTGCATGCCCCGATCTCTACTTGTGTATTGTACATGGTTTTGAGAATTGTATTGCGTCAGCTCGAGCAATTTGGCAGAGTGCCTACTTCTCTTTCTGCCGTTTGTTACCATCGCCCATGTGCCAAGAGGTTAAACATGTGGCGTTACAGTATTTCTTTCCATGTGAATGGCTTCTTTTGAGCTCGGAAATACCAAAAATATACTTGTAGGTTCTTCCTTCGGCCTTGGCGTGCAGTGGCACCGCACCGCACCCAACCTTACTGAACGAGTTTCATCTCGTACCGGTAGCCGAAAGAACAAGACAAATATTTGTTCGTGTACATAGTAGGAGTAGCCCACGTCCACTGAACCTTGCTAACTCTGATGCCACACGAACTTTGTGGAGTATATGTATGGAGTACACGCATGAAAACAGAACACCCAGTTTATGCGCACATATATACATACAGATAACCTTACGGTGAAAATGACCCATATACACTGATTAATCCCCGTCCGTCGAGATGGTTCCTTGCTTCAATTCCTAGCACACTCTGGTTCCGTGGTTCTGTGCAAACAGTATCGTAATGGCGTACTAGCGCGACCTCATGACAGCCACAGGGCCTTGATAAGGAGGAACATCGATCAACTAAGATGCTTCCAGAAATGCAAGTTTTGCAAGCTAAGAACAACTTAATCGCCTGCGTGAGACATCATATATTCTAATTCTCTTTCGGGTCCCTGTCGAGCCCCACTCTCCATGAACGCCATCGCGCGGACAGTCGCTGCCACATTGAATTTACCCGGGATATGGCACTCGTCAAACCTGTAAGAGGAAATGGCCACTTTTGGCGCGAGATCCGGGCGGCGGGAAAGCTTAAAACCGCCCCCCATCACACGAATCGCACGCACCGGCCGCCCACTTGAACACTACTTGATCTGATGAGCGCACACTGGGAGAGCGGTACGTAGCAGGCCCAGGAAAGCCACGCAGCCCGTGCCGACGTGCAGCTAGCCCGGCCGCCAACGCGCGCGCGCGCCTAGTTTTGTCCCGCCACGGCAGAGAAGGAAACGGTCGAGGAGAGGAAGAGGAACCAGTGGCATGGCAGCGCAGGAGGCGTCGCAGGCGCTGCGGTGGCGCTACGGCGACGTGGACGACGGCAACTTCTCCGTGCGAGGCGGCCGCGGCGTGCCGCTGCTCGCGACGCTCTTCGCCGTCCTCGTCTTCTTCGTGGGCGTCTGCGTCTACCTCCGCTGGGCGTGCCGTCGGTACAACACCGACGCGACGCTTCCCAGCTCCTTCTCCTACCCCTTCTCGTCGCCGTCTTCCTCCGCTGCGGCGCCCGGTGCCCCCTCCGCGGTGGTAGGCCTCGACGCTGCCGCGATAGCCGGCTTGCCCGTGACGCTGTACCTTCGTTCTCCATCGGCGACCCCTGGCCGGGAGGACGACGAGACGCAGTGCCCGATATGCCTCGGCGAGTTCGCGGAGGGCGAGAGGGTGAAGGCGCTGCCGCGGTGCGGGCACTGCTTCCACCCGGAGTGCGTGGACGCGTGGCTGCGCTCGCATCCCAGCTGCCCGCTGTGCCGGGGCTCGCTTCTCGCCGATACCTCCACCATCAAAACTGTGGACGCAAGCGAAGCTGTCTGACGCCCCTGCCACTCGCGGCAGCAAGTTCGCGACTGACATTGGAGCCCCGCCACCAATTTCCATTGCACTGACCGATGGCGGTTGATTGGCGACGACGACAGATCATTTTTGCTGAGTGTTTTTTTGTCTTTGAACGGATCATTTTTGTTTAGTTAATTTGCGTATCAGTGAGTTTTTACGGGCGTTTGATATTGCCCACATCAATAATAGAAACGAGCTGCATCGTTCCCTAATCCCTACCCCGTTTGCATCATATCTGCTACGCCTTTCGCCGTTTTTGCAGATCGACCGGTGGAGGAGGGATGACTTGCTCAGAACAAATGCCACTATATGGAGGACAGGGCTTGCCTGCTCCCACGTAATACTCCCATCCGTGCTCCTGTTTCTTCTTTTTTCATCCGACGGCTACGCCAAATCTTCTTCCCCACGTCTCTTCTTTCTGATAAAAAGATAAAAAACCAAAATTAGTATTTTCGTCTGCTTCCGTATAATACTCTAACAACCACCGTACTTCTCCAAATAGACGGTGGCCGTGCGAGCTGACCCGCGTGAGGACTGCACACGGAACTGACTACCGCGGCGTGGCTCGAGCGAGAACGACGTACTTGTTGGCGATCGCGGAGTGCACAGCGATGTGGCCGGCGCAGCAGCCGGCACCGCCTGTCGTGGCGTCGATTGCGGAGAAGACTCGAGCTGACCCACAACATACGCGTTGACGACCACGGCGTGCACAGCGTGTCCGGCATAGCTGTGGCACCGATGGTCCTTATGTCAATGCCGGAGGCGAAGTCGACCGCGGGAAGGCAATAAAGGCTGCACCCGACTCGGCATGGGTGGTGGCACTTGCAGCATCACATCCAACGCAGAACACTCCTCGACGCCGTCCCAAGCGGACCGCGACTCCGGCGAGCCAACAAGGCGGATTCTGGAGTGTGCATCACCATGACCGACGAGGAGTTCCGCGCGCACGCGAACAGATCGAGTCAACTGCGGCAGGGCTCGACAACGCAAGGTTGTGCCGCTGTCGTTCAGCGGCGAGAAGTGAAGTTGGTAGAGCAGTGGGCCGGCGAGGGAGGGCACGCGTGATGATCACCACGACGCCAATGACCCTGTGTCCCTGGCGGCGACAATGGAGTTGGCGACTACCACGTCATCGGGCACGAGGTCGGAGGCGACTGCTCGATGTCGGGAACCTTCAGGTGTGCGAGTGCTTGGGCAACTCAATCGGGGCACAAGCGGGTGCTCTGCGAAGTCGAATCTGGACTAGAAGATTATACGGTGGTTGTTAGAGTATTATACGGGAGCAGGCGAAAATACTAGTCTTAGTTCTTTATTTTTTATCAGAAAGAAGAGACGTAGGGGAGGAGAATTGGCGTAGCCGTCGGATGGAAAAAGAAGAAACGGGAGCACGGATGGGAGTATTAGGAGGGAGCAGGCAAGCCCCGTCCCTATATGGACCGTGTACTTGCACCTCAGCATTGGGCCCACTTTAGCTTTTAGTTGCAGGCGAGGCTGTTGTCCAGTTGGGCTTGCACGAAGCGGAAAACCTGCATGCTTCGACCGCAGAACTGACATGAGCGAGTATAGTACTAAACCTCTCCAGCCCACATTTATTATTATTTTTGGAACAAAGACTCACGACGACGCCATAACTATAGCTGTGATCCTGGCCATAACTCGGGCCGGGCCTAAGAAAGCCTGCAGCAGTAAACCCAGGCCCGGTCCGGTCTTAGGGACTAAATTTCAGGCCTAGGCCCGGGCCATCAGTGGGAAAGCCTGTTAGGCCTCGAGTCTTGGGCCGGGCCTCTTCCCTAAAACGCACGTATGTCAATCCCAAGCCCGGTCTACCCTAGCATTAGGGCTCAAAATCTAGGCTCAGGCCCGGCCCATGGGCAAGACTGGCCGGCCAGGTTGCACTATTTCGGGTCGGGTTTCCCATGGCCAGGTATAATCACAACGAACCACAACTTACAGACAGAAGGAGAAATAAAGAAAACTAAGGATTCACAAACTAAGGATCCTACAAGAAGCCAACAACAAATCAACAAAAGAAACTAAGAGGGTCTAAAGCCGGGCTCCTCAAACTCCCGGACGGGCCGTCCGGGTACTGATCGGTCAAAAATACCTGACACACCCGTGCCCCTCAAACCGGGCTCAAACGCTCGGGCTGACCTGCATCCCTCATATCCAGCCCAAATCTGCGGCGGATATGGGAAGGCCCGGGCGCGTTCTCCACGTCGGTCTGACGCCCTAGCCCCACACACAAAAACACTCTGAAACTTGGCAGTCCGAAGCTCGTCTCCTCCGTCGGACCGATGGAGTTGTGTGGCCCCGCTCCCGCGGGCTGCGTAGTGCCCTAGGCCGGCTATTTAAGCCGACTACCAACACTGAAACCCTACACGTCCACATTTCCTCCCCTCCCGTCCGCCGCCTCCACTTTCCACTCATCGTTCGCCACCACACCGCCGGGTAAGGGGCTACCCATATCTAATGCCGGAATGCCGGCTGCAGCTCCTTGAGCAGATCCTGGGAAGGCGCGAAGCCCAGATCGCCGCGGGGCTACCTTCGGACGGCATGGATCTGGAGGAGGAGGAGGAGGAGCTGGAAGAGAACGAGGAGGACGTGGGGGCGTTGGGGATGCTGATCTATAGGCGGGGCAACATGCAATCCTCAATTCCGTTCGGTCGGAGACGGAGGCATGCCACGGACGACGATGATATGCTCGCGTATACGAATGATGAGGAGAAGCCGGAGCCCTCCTACGCAATCATCTACCCGACGCCCGCCACGGACGTCATGGACATCTCCGACAACGAAGCGTAGTTTAGGCTAGGGTGATTTGCGCAGTATGTAGGATTCCTTTTGCATGGTTTGTATGGATCTAGGGGATGAAATATCAGGTACTCGGATACATATCACCAAGTATGAGGCCTGACCGGTCATGTAGCATTCGCGGGCGTTTGTGGGGCCAGATTTGGTGTTCCGGGCTATAGATGCTCTAAGAGCATCTACAAACAGACCCTTCAAATCACCGCTATGCGTCCGGGTGGAAAGCCAGGTCACTATCCAGTCAAGAAATGCCACCCAACTAGACCCTTCAAACCGGCCCTATAAGTCTGGGTTATCCGGAACTCCGCAAACCCAGCCCATATGTGGCGGGGATATAAGATAGTCCGGACGCATCCACCATGACGAATTATGCCCATGCTGGGCCACCCCGTCCCCACAAATACCTTAGCCATACCTAGCCCTAGTCAAAGTCCACAATCTTCTCGACTGCTTCGTTTCCACTGCCCTTTCCTTCCCTCCATGTCCCTTCACCTTCCCTCCACCATGTCTGGCATTGGCAGCGGATTGAAAACGTTATGTCCCATTCGAGTGGGAGGCACTCCTCAAAGAGGAATGCAACTCCTCCACACCATACGATGATGACTCACACTTCCTCATTGCCCCCCGTTGGTCATGGATGGACAGAGGTGGTAGTTAAAACTCTGCGGCCTCCCTAGTGGCCGCAAGGGTAGGTGCAACTCTATATCAGCATGCGGTTGCAGGTGTCCACACCCTCCCAGGTCAGGTAACAGGGCAACCGTAGCGCCCGGCACCTCCAACCCCTGCTCATCATATGGCACGTTGGGCACTCATGCCTACATAACCGTGCCCGCGATCGTGACCACCCGAGTCGGAGTCACGGGTGTCGGTGTCAAAACTGGCAAATCTCGGGTAGGGGGTCCCGAGCTGTGGATCTTGGATCGATGGGTAACAAAGAACGCAGAGAGAATGTTTACCTAGGTTCAGGCCCTCTCTAAGATGTAAAACCCTACGTCCTACTTGATTATATTGATGTGTGTATACGATTATTATAGAGTTGATCTACCACGAGATCGGATGAATTAAACCCTAGACGAGTAGGATGGTGATTCTCTATCCCTACAGACTAATCCCTCTGGTTTATGTAGACACCAGGGGTTCCTAGGGTTACATATGTCGGTTACCATCATGAAATGAGCACACGGGCTATGCCAAGCAAGTCTTGGAGTAAACGCCAAGTCTTCGGACGTTTTCTTCTAAGCACGGGCTGGTCCCGAAGTTCGGTCCACTCTTCACGATCAATACACAGCCTACCAGTCCGGCCCATGAGAAATAGGTCGGCAGCCTAAGGACCCCCTAACTCGGGACTTCCTCAGCAGCCCCCGAACTAGTCTTCGAAGCCGAAGTATATGCGAGAATCATTGGCTTCGCGGACCCGTTCCTTTCTTCCATGGTGCTTACACCAACTTCGCAGCAACCCTTAGCCAGTCCCTTTAAAGGTCGCCCGATCATGCCCGGCCACCCGCTGTCCGGATAATGTCGGGACTTCCGAAGTATATGCATTACTTAGCCCCTAAGGTCGGCCGCCCAGGTGTGAACAGTCTCTCCGTCTGACAACTTTTACCAAAGGTCACGACCTGACATAACCCTTAGCCGCTTACGTGATTCGAGGCGGTTTTTCATTGGCACGGCCCCTCAACATGGAGATCATGTCCTGACTTCCAGGGATATGGTCAATGATTTGCATTCCCCCATGCGCGCACAACGACGCAATTATATCGGGAAGACGCGAGGTCCGCGACGCAGTAAAAGGACTCTTGGTATTACAACAACTTATAAAAGGGAACAACCATCATTTTCACCGCACGCTCTCACTTCTCCCATTGCCATTGCCTCCCCAACCTCCCGAGCTCTAGCGCCCAGATCCCTCCGCCCTTCCAAAAGACTTCTTTGGCCGCTCCCTCGATCGGCCATGGCCGGCTAGGTGTAGGACCTTGAAGTATGTCTAGAGGGGGGGTGATTAGACTACTTGACCAATAAAAACTTAACCTTTTCCCAATTTTAGAGTTTGGTAGATTTTAGCTATTTTAGGACAAGTCAAGGAATCATCACACAATTCAAGCAAGCATTCAAAGAGTGTATAGGCAGTGGAAATTAAAGCATGCAACTTGCAAGAAAGTAAGGGGAAGGGTTTGGAGGATTCAAACGCAATTGGAGACACGGATGTTTTTGGCGTGGTTCCGATAGGTGAAGGAAATATGCCCTAGAGGCAATAATAAAGTTATTATTTATTTCCTTATTTCATGATAAATGTTTATTATTCATGCTAGAATTGTATTAACCGGAAACATAATACATGTGTGAATACATAGACAAACAGAGTGTCACTAGTATGCCTCTACTTGACTAGCTCGTTAATCAAAGATGGTTATGTTTCCTAACCATAGACATGAGTTGTCATTTGATTAACGGGATCACATCATTAGGAGAATGATCTGATTGACATGACCCATTCCGTTAGCCTAGCACTTGATCGTTTAGTATGTTGCTATTGCTTTCTTCATGACTTATACATGTTCTGTAACTATGAGATTATGCAACTCCGTTTACGGAGGAACACTTTGGTGCTACCAAGCGTCACAACGTAATCGGGTGATTATAAAGGAGTACTACAGGTGTCTCCAAAGGTACATGTTGGGTTGGCGTATTTGAGATTAGGTTTTGTCACTCCGATTGTCGGAGAGGTATCTCTGGGCCCTCTCGGTAATGCACATCACTATAAGCCTTGCAAGCAATGTAGCTAATGAGTTAGTTACGGAATGATGCATTACGTAACGAGTAAAGAGACTTGCCGTAACGAGATTGAACTAGGTATTGGATACCGACGATCAAATCTCGGGCAAGTAACATACCGATGACAAAGGAACAAAGTATGTTGTTATGCGGTTTGACCGATAAAGATCTTCGTAGAATATGTAGGAGCCAATATGGGCATCCAGGTTCCGCTATTGGTTATTGACCAAGAATAGTTCTAGGTCATGTCTACATAGTTCTCGAACCCGTAGGGTCCGCACGCTTAAGGTTTCGATGATGGTTATATTATGAGTTTATGAGTTTTGATGTACCGAAGGAGTTCGAGTCCCGGATGAGATCGGGACATGACGAGGAGTCTCGAAATGGTCGAGGCGTAAAGATCGATATATTGGACGACTATATTCGGAGTTCGGAAAGGTTCGAATGATTCGGTATTTTGAGTACCGGAGAGTTACAGGAATTCGCCGGGAGAAGTATTGGGCCTTATTGGGCCCTGCGGGAAAGAGAGAGGGCTGCCTAGGGCAGGCGCGCGCCCCAAGGCCTAGTCCGAATTGGACTAGGGGGAGGGGCCGCACCCCTTCCTCCCTTCCCCTTCCTTCTCTCCTACTCCTACTAGGAAAGAAGGAGTCCTACTCCCGGTGGGAGTAGGACTCCCCCCCTTGTGCGCCTCCTCCCTAGGCCGGCCACCTCCTCCTTGCTCCTTTATATACAGGGGCAGGGGGGCACCCCATGACACACAAGTTGATCTACGGATCGTTCCTTAGCCGTGTGCGGTGCCCCCCTCCACCATATTCCACTTGGTCATATCGTCATGAGCTTAGGCGAAGCCTGCGCGCGGAGAAGTCATATCGTCGCGGAGCTTAGGCGAAGCCCTGCGTCGGTGGAGCATCATCATCGTCACCACGCCGTCGTCTTGTGGAACTCATCCCGACACTTTGCTGGATCGAGTCCGGGATCGTCATCGAGCTGAACGTGTGCGAACTCGGAGGTGCCGACGTTCGGTGCTTGGATCGGTCGGATCGTGAAGACGCGTCGACTACATCAACCGCGTTGTTATAACGCTTCCGCTTACGGTCTCACGAGGGTGCGTGGACATACACTCTCCCCTCTCGTTGCTATGCCATCACCATGGTCTTGCGTGTTCGTAGGAAATTTTTGAAATTACTCGTTCCCCAACAGATGGTATCGAGCCTGGTTTTATGCGTTGATGTCATATGCACGAGTAGAACACAAGTGAGTTGTGGGCGATATAAGTCATCCGCTTACCAGCATGTCATACTTTGGTTGGCGGTATTGTGAGATGAAGCGGCCGGACCGACATTACGCGTCAGACGCTTACGCGAGACTGGTTTCACCGCTTCGAGCACTAGTTGCTTAAAGGTGACCGACGGGTGTCTGTCTCTCTCACTTTAGTTGAACCGAGTGTGGCTACGCCCGGTCCTTGCGAAGGTTAAAACATCACCAACTTGACAAACTATCGTTGTGGTTTTGATGCGAGGTAAGAACGGTTCTTGCTCAGCCCGTAGCAGCCACGTAAAACTTGCAACAACAAAGTAGAGGACGTCTAACTTGTTTTTGCAGGGCATGTTGTGATGTGATGTGGTCAAGGCGTGATGCTATATTTTATTGTATGAGATGATCATGTTTTGTAACCGAGTTATCGGCAATCGGCGAGGAGCCATATGGTTGTCGCTTATTGTATGAAATGCAAGCGCCATGTAATTGCTTTACTTTATCACTAAGCATAGCGATAGTCATAGAAGTAATAGTTGGCGAGGCGACAACGATGCTACGATGGAGATCAAGGTGTCGCGCCGGTGGCGATGGTGATCATGGCGGTGCTTGGCGATGGAGATCACAAGCACAAGATGATGATGACCATATCATATCACTTATATTGATTGCATGTGATGTTTATCCTTTATGCATCTTATCTTGCTTTGATTGACGGTAGCATTATAAGATGATCTCTCACTAAAATTATCAAGAAGTGTTCTCCTCGAGTATGCACCGTTGCCAAAGTTCGTAGTACCCGGACACCACGTGATGATCGGGTGTGATAAGTTCTACGTCCATCTACAACGGTGCAAAACAGTTGCACACGCGAATACTCAAAGTTAAACTTGACGAGCCTAGCATATAACAGATATGGCCTCGGAACACGGAGACCGAAAGGTCGGCGTGAATCATATAGTAGATATGATCAACATAGTGATGTTCACCATTGAAACTACTCCATCTCACGTGATGATCGGACATGGTTTAGTTGATTTGGATCACGTAATCACTTAGATGACTAGAGAGATGTCTATCTAAGTGGGAGTTCTTAAGTAATATGATTAATTGAACTTTAATTTATCATGAACTTAGTCTGGTAGTATTTTGCAAATTATGTTGTAGATCAATAGCTCGCGTTGTTGCTTCCCTATGTTTGTTGCTTTCATATGTTTATTTTGATATGTTCCTAGAGAAAATTATGTTGAAAATGTTAGTAGCAATGATGCGGATTGGATCCGTGATCTGAGGTTTATCCTCATTGCTGCCTGAAAAATTATGTCCTTAATGCACCACTAGGTGACAAACCTATTGCAGGAGCAGATCTGCACGTTATGAGCGTTTGGCTAGCTCAATATGATGACTACTTGATAGTTTAGTGCACCATGCTTAAAGGCTTAGAATCGGGACTTCAAAGGCGTTTTGAGCGTCATGGACCATATGGGATGTTCCAGAATTGAAGTTAATATTTCAAGCAAATACCGAGTTGAGAGATATGAAGTCTCCAACAAGTTCTATAGCTAAAAGATGGAGGAGAATCGCTCAACTAGTGAGCATGTGCTCAGATTGTGCGGGTACTTCAATCGCTTGAATCAAGTGGGAGTTAATCTTCCGGATAAGATAGTGATTGACAGAATTCTCTAGTCACCATCACCAAGTTAGTAGAACTTCGTGATGAACTATAATATGCAAGGGATGACAAAAGTAATTCCCAAGCTCTTCGTGATGCTGAAATCGACGAAGGTAGAAATCAAGAAAAGAGCATCAAGTGTTGATGATTGACAAGACCACTAGTCTCAAGGAAAAGGGCAAAGGAAGAAGGGAACTTCAAAAGAGCGGCAAGCAAGTTGCTACTCGAGTGAAGAAGCCCAAGTCTGGACCTAAGCACGAGACTAAGTGCTTTTGCTACAATGGAATTGGTCCTTTGAAGCGGAACTACCCCAAGTGTTTGGCGGATAAGAAGGATGGCAAAGTGAACAAAGGTATATTTGATATACAGATTATTGATGTATATTTTACTAGTGTTCATAGCAACCCCTCGGTATTTGATACTGATTTAGTTGCTAAGAGTAGTAACTCAAACGGAGTTGCAGAATGAAGCAGAAACTAGTTGAAGGGAAGTGACGATGAGTGTTGGAAGTAGTTCCAAGATTGATATGATCATCATCGCACACTCCCTATACTTTCGGGATTAGTGTTAAACCTAAATAAATGTTATTTGGTGTTTGCGTTGAGCATGAATATGATTTGATCATGTTTATTGCAAAACGGTTATTCATTTAAAGTCAAAGAATAATTGTTGTTCATTTAAATGAATAAAACCTTCGATGGTCATACACCCAATGAAAATAGTTTTCAAAACGGTTATTCATTTAAAGTCAAAGAATAATTGTTGTTCTGTTTAAATGAATAAAACCTTCAATGGTCATACACCCAATAAAAATAGTTTGTTGGATCTCGATCGTAGTAATACACATATTCATAATATTGATGCCAAAAGATGCAAAGTTAATAATGATAGTGCAACTTATTTGTGGCTTTGCCGTTTAGGTCATATTGGTGTAAAGCGCATGAAGAAACTCCATCTTGATGGGATTTTGGAATCACTTGATTATGAATCACTTGATGCTTGCGAACCATGCCTTATGGGCAAGATGACTAAAGACTCGTTCTCCGGAACAATGGAGCGAGCAAATGACTTATTGGAAATAATACATCTTGATGTATGCGGTCCGATGAGTGTTAAAGCTCACGGCAAGTATCGTTATTTTCGACCTTCACAAGATGATTTGAGCAGATATGAGTATATCTACTTAATGAAGCACAAGTCTGAAACATTTGAAAAGTTCAAATAATTTCAGAGTGAAGTGGAGAATCATCGTAATAAGAAAATAAAGTTTCTACGATCTGATCGTGGAGGAGAATATTTGAGTTACGAGTTTGGCCTTCATATAAAACAATGTGGAATAGTTTCACAGCTCACGCCACATGGAACACCATAACGTAATGGTGTGTCCGAACGTCATAACCGTACTTTATTTTGATATGGTGCGATCAATGATGTCTCTTACCGATTTACCAATATCGTTTTGGGGTTATGCATTAGAGACAGCTGCATTCACGTTTAATAGGGCACCATCTAAATCCGTTGAGATGACACCGTATGAACTATGGTTTAACGAAGAAACCTAAGCTGTCGTTTCTTAAAGTTTGGAGTTGTGATGCTTATGTGAAAAGTTTTCAACCGATAAGCTCGAACCCAAATCGGAGAATGCGTCTTCATAGAATACCCAAAGGTAACTATTGGGTACACCTTCTATCACAGATCCGAAGGCAAGTTATTCGTTGCTAAGATGGATCCTTTCTAGAGAAGAAGTTTCTCTCGAAAGAAGTGAGTGGGAGGAAAGTAGAACTTGATGAGGTAATTGTACCTTCTCCCTTATTGGAAAGTAGTTCATCACGAAATCAGTTCCGTGATTCCTACACCAATTAGTAAGGAAGTTAATGATGATGATCATGAAACTTCAGATCAAGTTGCTACCAAACCTCGTAGGTCTTCCAGAGTAAGATCCGCACTGTGAGTGGTACGGTAATCATGTTCGGAAGTCATGTTACTAGACCATGATGAACCCACGAACTATGAGGAAGCGATGATGAGCCCAGATTCGCGAAATGGCTTGAGGCCATAAAATCTGAGATAGGATCCATGTATGAGAACAAAGTATGGACTTTGATTGACTTGCTCGATGATCGCAAGCCATGTAGATAAATGGATTTTCAAGAGGAAGACAGATGTTGATAGTAGTGTTACTATCTACAAAGCTCGACTTGTCGCAAAAAGGTTTTGACAAGTTCAAGGTGTTGACTACAATGAGATTTTCTCAAGCTGTAGCGATGCTTAAGTCTGTCCGAATCATGTTAGCAATTGCCACATTTTATGAAATCTGGCAAATGGATGTCAAAACTACATTCTTTAATGGATTTATTAAAGAAGAGTTGTATATGATGCAACCGAAGGTTTTGTCAATCCTAAAGGAGCTAACAAAATGTGCAAGCTCCAATGATCCATCTATGGACTGGTGCAAGCATCTCGGAGTTGGAATAAACGCTTTGATAGTGTGATCAAAGCATATGGTTTTATCTGAGACTTTTGGAGAAGCCTGTATTTACAAGAAAGTGAGTGGGAGCACTACAGCATTTCGATAAGTATATGTGAATGACATATTGTTGATCGGAAATAATGTAGAATTATTCGAAAAGCATAAAGGAGTGTTTGAAAGGAGTTTTTTTCAAAGAAAGACCTCGGTGAAGCTGCTTACATATTGAGCATCAAGATCTATAGAGATAGATCAAGACGCTTGATAAGTTTTCAATGAATACATACCTTGACAAGATTTTGAAGTAGTTCAAAATGGAAGAGTCAAAGAAAGAGTTCTTGCCTGTGTTACAAGGTGTGAGATTGAGTAAGACTCAAAACCCGACCACGGCAGAAGATAGAAAGAGAATGAAAGTCATTCCCTATGCATCAGCCATAGGTTCTATAAAGTATGTCATGCTGTGTACCAGATCTATTGCATACCCTACCACTAAGCTTGGCAAGGGAGTGCAATAGTGATCTAGGAGTAGATCAATGGACAGCGGTCAAAATTATCCTTAGTAGAATAAGGATATGTTTCTCGATTATGGAAGTGAAAAAGGTTCGTCGTAAAGGGTTACGTCGATGCAAGTTTTAACACTAATCTAGATGACTCGAGTCTCAATCTGGATACATATTGAAAGTGGGAGCAATTAGCTAGAGTAGCTCCGTGCGAGCATTGTAGACATAGAAATTTGCAAAATACTTACGGCTCTGAATGTGACAGACCGTTGACTAAAATTATCTCACAAGCAAAACATGATCACACCTTAGTACTCTTTGGGTGTTAATCACATAGCGATGTGAACTAGATTACTAACTCTAGTAAACCCTTTGGGTGTTGGTCACATGTCGATGTGAACTATGGGTGTTAACCACATATAGATGTGAACTATTGATGTTAAATCACATGGCGATGTGAACTAGATTATTGACTCTAGTGCAAGTGGGAGCTGAAGGAAATATGCCCTAGAGGCAATAATAAAGTTATTATTTATTTCCTTATTTCATGATAAATGTTTATTATTCATGCTAGAATTGTATTAACGGAAACATAATACATGTGTGAATACATAGACAAACAGAGTGTCACTAGTATGCCTCTACTTGACTAGCTCGTTAATCAAAGATGGTTATGTTTCCTAACCATAGACATGAGTTGTCATTTGATTAACGGGATCACATCATTAGGAGAATGATCTGATTGACATGACCCATTCCGTTAGCCTAGCACTTGATCGTTTAGTATGTTGCTATTGCTTTCTTCATGACTTATACATGTTCCTGTAACTATGAGATTATGCAACTCCGTTTACGGAGGAACACTTTGGTGCTACCAAGCGTCACAACGTAATCGGGTGATTATAAAGGAGTACTACAGGTGTCTCCAAAGGTACATGTTGGGTTGGCGTATTTGAGATTAGGTTTTGTCACTCCGATTGTCGGAGAGGTATCTCTGGGCCCTCTCGGTAATGCACATCACTATAAGCCTTGCAAGCAATGTAGCTAATGAGTTAGTTACGGAATGATGCATTACGAACGAGTAAAGAGATTTGCGATAACGAGATTGAACTAGGTATTGGATACCAACGATCAAATCTCGGGCAAGTAACATACCGATGACAAAGGGAACAAAGTATGTTGTTATGCGGTTTGACCGATAAAGATCTTCAGTAGAATATGTAGGAGCCAATATGGGCATCCAGGTTCCGCTATTGGTTATTGACCAAGAATAGTTCTAGGTCATGTCTACATAGTTCTCGAACCCGTAGGGTCCGCACGCTTAAGGTTTCGATGATGGTTATATTATGAGTTTATGAGTTTTGATGTACCGAAGGAGTTCGGAGTCCCGGATGAGATCGGGGACATGACGAGGAGTCTCGAAATGGTCGAGACGTAAAGATCGATATATTGGACGACTATATTCGGAGTTCGGAAAGGTTCGAATGATTCGGTATTTTTCGAGTACGGAGAGTTACGGGAATTCGCCGGGAGAAGTATTGGGCCTTATTGGGCCCTGCGGGAAAGAGAGAGGGCTGCCTAGGGCAGGCCGCGCGCCCCAAGGCCTAGTCCGAATTGGACTAGGGGAGGGCCGCACCCTTCCTCCCTTCCCTTCCTTCTCTCCTACTCCTACTAGGAAAGGAGGAGTCCTACTCCGGTGGGAGTAGGACTCCCCCCTTGCGCGCCTCCCCTAGGCCGGCCACCTCCTCCTTGCTCCTTTATATACGGGGCAGGGGGCACCCCATGACACACAAGTTGATCTACGGATCGTTCCTTAGCCGTGTCGGTGCCCCCTCCACCATATTCCACTTCGGTCATATCGTCGCGGAGCTTAAGCGAAGCCCTGCGCGGAGAAGTCATATCGTCATGAGCTTAGGCGAAGCCCTGCGTCGGTGGAGCATCATCATCGTCACCACGCCGTCGTCTTGACGGAACTCATCCCGACACTTTGCTGGATCGGAGTCCGGGATCGTCATCGAGCTGAGCGTGTGCAGAACTCGGAGGTGCCGACGTTCGGTGCTTGGATCGGTCGGATCGTGAAGACGCACGACTACATCAACAGCGTTGTTATAACGCTTCCGCCACGTCTCACGAGGGTACGTGGACATACAATCTCCCCTCTCGTTGCTATGCCATCACCATGGTCTTGCGTGTTCGTAGGAAATTTTTTGAAATTACTACGTTCCCCAACAATAGGTGGTGCTATCGTACGTCCACGTTGACGGAGACTTCAACCCACGAAGGGTAACGGCTGCGCGAGTCCACGGAGGGCTCCACCCACAAAGGGTCCACGAAGAAGCAACCTTGTCTATCCCACCATGGCCGTCGCCCACGAAGGACTTGCCTCACTAGCGGTAGATCTTCACGAAGTAGGCGATCTCCTTGCCCTTACAAACTCTTTGGTTCAACTCCACAATCTTGTCGGAGGCTCCCAAGTGACACCTAGCCAATCTAGGAAACACCACTCTCCAAGAAGTAACAAATGGTGTGTTGATGATGAACTCCTTGCTCTTGTGCTTCAAATGATAGTCTCCCCAACACTCAACTCTCTCTCATACGTTTTGGATCTGGTAGAAAGAAGATTTGAGTGGAAAGCAACTTGGGGAAGGCTAGAGATCAAGATTCATATGGTAGGAATGGAATATCTTGGCCTCAACACATGAGTAGGTGGTTCTCTCTCAGAAATGGTAAGTTGGAAGTGTAGGTTCGTTCTGATGGCTCTCTCCACGAATGAAGAGGAGGTGGAGGGGTATATATAGCCTCCACACAAAATCTAACCGTTACACACAATTTACCAAACTCGGTGGGACCGAATCGTTAAACTTGGTCGGACCGATTTAGTAAACCTAGTGACCGTTAGTGATTTTCGGTGGGACTGACATGCATCTCGGTGAGGCCGATTCGGTTAGGGTTAGGGCATAACGTAATCTTGGTGAGACCGATTACACAAACTCGGTGAGACCGATTTGGTAATAAGCTTTCCAGAGAGTTGGTCAGGTAAACTCGGTGGGACCGATTTGCTCTTTTCGGTGAGACCGAAATGTTACAAAAAGGAAACAAAGAGTTTACATTGCAATCTCGGTGGGACCGATCGCTCACTTCGGTTAGACCGAAACGTTACGAAGGGAAACAGAGAGATTGCAACCCCATCTCGGTGAGACCGAGATCCCTATCGGTAAGACCGATTTGCTTAGGGTTTGTGGCAGTGCTATGACTTTTGGAATCGGTGGCGCAGGATAGAAAGAATCAATGTGACCGATTTTGGCTTTAGATTTAGGTCATTTGTGGATGTGGGAAAGTAGTTGAGGGTTTTGGAGCATATCACTAAGCACATGAAGCAAGAGGCTCATTAAGCAACACCTCATCCCTTCTTGATAGTATTGGCTTTTCCTATAGACTCAATGTGATCTTGGATCACTAAAATGTAAAATGAAGAGTCTTGAGCTTTTGAGCTTGAGCCAATCCTTTGTCTTTAGTATTTTGATGGATCCACTTTCATCATCCATGACATGCCATTCATTGAGCTTTCCTGAAATAATAGTCTTGGAATAGCATTAGCTCAATGAGCTATATGTTGTTATGAATTACCAAAACCACCTAGGAATAGTTGCACTTTCAATCTCCCCCTTTTTGGTAATTGATGACAACATATAGGTCAAAGCTTCGACAAATGATAATAAATTTAAATAACATCGTCGCTTTGAGAAGTATGTGATAAGCAAGAGCTCCCCCTAAATTTGTGCATAGTTTTAGATTTGCTTTGGACTGCAAATGCACAATGAATTAGGCTCATGGGTTACTCTTCCATGTCACATACATCTTGGTGGAGCGCTCAAAATAATAAACAATGAATACATGCACTCATCACCAAGCATAGTGAGTGATCACATAAGATAGATAGGATAATATCAAGCATGCATAAGTGTAGCTTATGATCAAACACATGATCATCAGTGTCTCACAAGCATAGTATCTCAACCAAAAGCAAACAAAGATTGAAAAACCACCAAATAAAGCAAGAGAGAACAAAAGCAACACACACACTCTCTCTCTCTCTCTCGAAGCCTATGATCTATACATTTTTCTCCCCCTTTGGCAACAAGTTACCAAAAAGTTCATAGAAAATGCATAGTGCTAGGTTGAATCTCAGGCTTGATCTTCAGGTGGTGGAGTCCGGATAATGCCGAGGACGAAAGCTTCAGTTGAAGTAGATGGAGCTGGAGCTGATGTAGATGCTGGAGCTGGTGGCACTGAGGCTGTAGCTGGTGCAGATGAAGTTGCTCTTGTGTCAGGAACTGGCACAGCAGATGACCTCTGGGCTCTAGGCACTCTGGCAAATGCATCAGTTGTTGTTTTGCCCTTCCTCTCCTGCATGTCATCTTGTAGTTCCTCCACTGCAGACTGAATCTCAGTTACTTTCACATCTAAGTTATAGAACTTTTGTTCTATGATTCTCTCCAAGCTCTCCTGATTTTGAGTGAGGGTGGCCAATCCCTTCTCAATCCTCAGGGTTGATGCTATTAAGTATCCGAGCTGCTCCTGCTTGTTCTTCAAGAAATACTCAGATGCCTCCTCTTGAGTTGGCATCTTGGCAGCCTTCTCCCTCTTTGCCTTCTCCTTCTTCTCCTGAGCTTGAACTGATTGTGGATCATCTTCATTCATGACAACCTCATTGTCCTCAAAGTCTGGATAAAATGGAAAGTGTTCCTTATCCAAGCGATATTTTCCTATGCCCATCTTTGAGTTTATCAATTCTTGAATCTGAGGTGCATATCCACAGCTCCTCTTCTGATCTGCTGCAGTCCTCTTGATTGTTTCAATGATCAGGCTCATGACTTTGAACTTCGTGGCACATCAAACACATGCAACATGTTGATGGCATGCCCTATGATCATGTTGTGGTCACGGACTTGGGCAACAAAGTGTGCCTCGTAATCCAATTTATGGTTGGCAACCCTGACAGCAGAAAGTGAACTGATCCAAACTTGTGAGTCTCTAATGCCTTGTCTGGAATTTCCTTGTACATGTGAGCCATTGAATTGTGACCCATCTTCTTCTTTGCATAAATGTCTAGGTCATCCTCATTCTCCTTGGGGGCATTGATCGACTTGCCCATTCTTCAATAGTGGACTGGTACCTTGTACCTTGGACATCAAACTATTCTTCCATCTGGGTAAAAGTGTGTTTGTGGAGTAGAACGCATGATAAGCTCATCATTCCAGTTGGTGAACTTTTGTCCAACAAAATCTGCAACTCCACAAGCAATAAAGCTGTCTTGCACTCCAGGATAGTGTTGTTCATTTTCCTTGATGAATTTCCAGCCAACCCACCTCATGTCACAGACTATGGGCTTCTTGTCCAACAGAATTGTTTCATAGAAGTCTTGCTGTTCCTTTGTGTGGAACCTGTAGTCAACAACAGTTCTTCTTCTTGAAGCATACGGATCTTCCATTCTCCACAGTCTCAGCCCTAAATCCTTCCTGATTCTCATGTCCTCAGCCACAGGATGGGCATCATTGTGGTCTGGTATCTTGGGCTTGAGCTTCCTCAGAACTTGTCCTTCTTCATCTTCCTCATCAGCATCCTCAGGCACTGGGGCCTTGTTCTTCTCAACAGCTGGAATACTCCTGGTATTCCTCTTTGGTGCAGACTTGGCCTTGGGGGCAGCTTTGGGTGCTTCCTTGGGCTTGGATGTGGCAGCCCCTGAACTAATAGCATCACCCATAAGCTTTGGTGCCTTTGGAGCTGGTGCAGCAAGCTCTTCCTCTTCCATCATGGAAGGTTGACCAAGAACTCTGGCCATGGTCTTCTTGACCCTTTCCTTTCTTTTCTTCCCTTATGCAGCAACTGGTTCTTTGGGTTGGGTTTCCAAAGAAGCTTGTGTAGACACTCTGGCTTTGGACATTGGTTGTCTTCCTGCAGGCCTTTTGCTCTTCATGCCTGGCTTTGTATTCTTTGCTGAGCCATATTCCTTCTTGAGCACCACTTTCTTGGAAGTAGCCTCATCTTCCTCAGCTTTGTAATCTTCATCCTCTGAATCTGAAGTTCTTTTCCTCCTTTGCCTAGTTGCAGCCTTAGGCAAATTGCTAGGAGTACTTCTGCTCCTTCATCTGAAGTTGAGGGACTAGTGCCCTCACTCAAGTCCATCTGCTCTTCGACTGTTATGGCTGTCACTTTGATCGGACATCTTGCAAAAAGCTGATGCTGACCCTGTGAAGAGTTATAGATGAGATAGAAAAGATGAGCATCACAAAATGCAGAGGTTTTTGCAAAAGAATGACTCAAAAGTTCAATCTTAGTTTTCCACAGAAAGCATTTTGGATCCACCGATTTTCAAACTCGGTGATACCGAAGCAGTTTTGGAACCTAAACTGATGATCTCGGTTGGACCGAGTTTCAGTTTGGTGGTACCGAGACTGCTAGGGTTTCACAGAATCCTCCAATCGGTTGCACCGATTAGTAATTCTCGGTCAGACCGAGAGTCACTAGTGCAATGGCATAAGCCAAATCGGTGAGACCGAGTTTTTCAACTCGGTGGGTCCGAGATGGTTTCGGCGGAAACCTAACCCTAAAAATTTGAATCACATCTAATCTATGAACTACTTTGGCTGGATAGAAGAGTTTCAATCGTGGCAAGAATCAATATGAAAACAATGTGCCGTGAATCGACGTGGATAGCACAAAGATTAAGTCCATACCCTAACTTGGCGGTGGACTTGCTACGGCGGCAACGGCGGGACGAAATCCGTTGACGGCGGAGACCAGCGACGGAGGCTGCTGGCAACGAGGAGACGATCCGGAGACCACGATGGCAGAGCGAGCTATTGCTTGTGGCGAAGGGTTTGGAGAAATTTCAAAATTTTGCCCGTGGCTATATATAGCTCGACCTGTCGGTGTGACCGAGTGGAACAACTCGGGGCACCGAGATGCATAATCGTGTTCGATTAAACAAATCGGTGAGACCAAAAGTTCAAATCGGTTGCACCGAGATTGAAAACTCAGATCATCTTGATGATCTCGGTAGGACGAAATGGAAGGATCGGTCGGACCGAGAATCACTAAGAGGTTTTGGAAGTTTAAGTCTATGACGAATCGGGGACTCGAGTGCTCCTCACACGAGTGGTTCGAATCTGACTTGATCAAATTTTTGATGTAGCATGAATAGAGTTTGAGGCGAGAAAAGCATAGATAGCTAAAGAAGGTTCTTAGGCATTCTTGTCCATCCACTTGGCACAAAGAAAAGAATCCAAAAACAAAACAACAAGTGGATGTCCTTGAATGAGTAAAATATGCACCAACATGCTCACACAATAAGATGGCAATTGAAATATGTGGCAAAGCATGCACAACCAATTTTAGCAACTATCAAGCAATTGGCAATGACTAGGTCATCTATATATGAGTATATTGACTTAGGAGTCAAATGAGAACATTTGATCATAGGTCATACTCATCGTTTAAGCTCAAGTGGGGTTACCACTTTTACATAATGCATTAATGTGTTCACACCATTAGAGTTGCTTTGACTCAATTCTTAGAGTTAAGCTCCCCCTAGATGTGAGATCCCCCTTAGAGGGATGAACTAACCTTGGGTTTTGTCGATGATGACTTCATGTAGGTGTTGAAGATGTAGATGCTCAATGTTGATGTAGATCATTTGGAGCAATCCTTTGGAGTGAGTTGCACTTTCAACTTGCCTACATGGGTTAGTCCCATAAGGAACAAACAAGAATATCCATAGACATAGAGTGATGCACACACAAGATGATGTCCATGAAAACATTAGGTTACCTTGTCCCTTGCCTTACCAACATGAGGGTTTGTGACTCCTTGAACTAGTGCAAGATGTGAAAGTTGATTGCACTTGTTCTTGCCAAAATGATATGAGTGAAGAATGTTGGCGGAGTCACCCTCAAGAACTCTCTAGTTCTTCTTCTTGGGATCCACACCATCTTGATGGGAATCCTTGGAGTTGTAGTTGTACTTGATGAAGTAGAACTTGACGTAGTCTTGGGGACCCACTTGAACGAGGCTTTAGGTGCTTCTTCAAATGCATCAATCTCTTCTTGAAGCTTGTCCTTGCCTTTATTCTTGTGGTCTTGTGGTGGAAGATCATCTTGAACTTGTGTCCCCTTGAAGGAAGTAGGATCATACTTCTCTTGTTAAGTTACAAACTTTGTCTTGGGGTATTGATCTTCTTCCCACTCAACTCCATTGGCGTTGAAATTTCATTCAAAACCAACACCTTGATTCTTCCGGTGCCTTCCTTGCTTGCGTACAATTTCCTCGAATTGCTTACTCCCGGCAAGGCTCTCGTAAACACCTTTCTCTATAATTCCCTTCAATAAACTATTTTCTTGCTCAAGTGTAACTTGGCTAAGAGAATCATTAGTGGAATCAAGAGAACTACTAGAAGCAACAACATTGGATTTGACATTATTATTGTTACTACTAGAGGAAGTATCTTTCTTGTACTTGTTACTAGACTTGACTTGAGGCATGTACGTAGATAAGAGTAAACACTTGGCAATGTAAGAAGAACTTTTCTTGCGGAGATCATCATTGATTGCCTTTAAGAACTCATGCTCTTGCTCAAGATTGAGCTTTTCAAAGCGTAACTTCTCATGAGCCCTTAAAAGTTCTCGATGATCTTCGAAGATAGTTTCATGAGCCAACTTAAGAGTGTTTAGTTCTTTAGTTAGAAGCTCAATTTTCTCCTTATCATTGTCATTCGTTTGATTAGCATGATTAATTGACATTTCATCATAGTATTCATCACTAGAGTTGTCAACAAGTAAATCATCATCCACAAGCAAGTCATCTTCATCACTATTAAAATCAACATACTCGGGATGTGTTACCTTTGGACCTTTGGCCATGAAGCATCTTCCAACACCTTCATTTGGTGAGTCAAATATGTTGTAGGAGTTGGTTGACACAAGTGCTAGACCGCAACACCTTCATCTTGAGTATATTCGAGTCGGAGTGATAGCTTCTCTCGAGTGATTGTCGAGTCGGAGCCGAAACCCATTCACCAACATGAGCTTGATGTCTTCGTTTTGTGTAGCTCCTTGATGACTTGTCCTTTCTTTCCGAATCCTTACTTCTCCGTGAGGGTCTTCGTTCATAACGATCATCTCTACTCCTCCTCTCTCTTGGTGGTGATTCTTCTCTTTGCTCCTTCTTCTTGGAGAATCTTCTCTTCTTTTGTAGGGTGCCGTACACTCATTGGAGTAGTGTCGGGTCTCCCACAATTGTAGCAATTGCGCTCTCGACTAGAAGATCTCTTGTCATTGTAAGACCTTGACTTGGAGCTTCTTTCTTTGCTTCTACTTTTGTAGAATTTGTTGAAGTTCTTCACCATTAAGCTCAATTCTTCATTGAAGGTTGGTTTCTCACTTGATGATGTGGGGCTTCACTTGAGGCTTTGTAAGCACCACTTGACTTGTTGTGAAGTTCCTCCTTATCCTTGAGTGACATCTCATGAGCAACAATCCTTCCAATGACTTCCGTTGGCTTGAGATCTTTGTAGTTTGGCATCATTTGGATCAATGTGCACACGGTATCATACTTTCCATCCAATGCTCTTAGGATTTTCTTGATGATGAATTTGTCGGTCATCTCTTCACTCCCTAAGCCGACAATCTCATTTGTGATAAGAGCAAGCCTAGAGTACATTTCAGCGACACCTTCACCATCCTTCATTTTGAACTTGTCAAGCTGACTTTGGAGCACATCCAACTTGGATTCCTTGACGAACTCGGTACCTTCATGCATATCAATCGAAGTATCCCAAATTTCCTTTGCATTCTCAAGACGGCTGATTTTGTTGAATTCTTCGGGGCACAATCCGTTGAAGATGATGTCACACGCTTGAGCGTTGTATTGCAGCATCTTCAATTCTTCCACATTAGCTTCACGATTCGGTTCTTCCCATCAAAGAATTCACCTTGCAAGCCAATACAAATAATTGCCCAAATGGCGGGGTTATGCCCAAGAATATGCATTTTCATCTTATGCTTCCAACTAGCAAAATTAGTACCATCAAAGTAAGGACCTCTACGGTGATAATTTCCCTCGCTAGACGCTATACTCTCCTAGGTTGTGAAACCAAGGCTATAACCACCAAAAGCTATGGAAATCAAAGCAAATGGAGACCAAAGCTCTGATACCACTTGTAGGACCTTGAAGTATGTCTAGAGGGGGTGTGATTAGACTACTTGACCAATAAAAACTTAACCTTTTCCCAATTTTAGAGTTTGGTAGATTTTAGCTATTTTAGGACAAGTCAAGCAATCATCACACAATTCAAGCAAGCATGCAAAGAGTGTATAGGCAGCGGAAATTAAAGCATGCAACTTGCAAGAAAGTAAGGGGAAGGGTTTGGAGGATTCAAACGCAATTGGAGAAACGGATGTTTTTGGCGTGGTTCCGATAGGTGGTGCTATTGTACATCCACGTTGATGGAGACTTCAACCCACGAAGGGTAGCGGTTGCTTGCTTGAGTCCACGGAGGCTCCACCCATGAAGGGTCCACGAAGAAGCAACCTTGTCTATCCCACCATGGCTGTCACCCACGAAGGACTTGCCTCACTAGCGGTAGATCTTCACGAAGTAGGCGATCTCCTTGCCCTTACAAACTCCTTGGTTCAACTCCACAATCTTGTCGGAGGCTCCCAAGTGACACCTAGCCAATCTAGGAGACATCACTCTCCAAGAAGTAACAAATGGTGCGTTGATGATGAACTCCTTGCTCTTGTGCTTCAAATGATAGTCTCCCCAACACTCAACTCTCTCTCATAGGTTTTGGATCTGGTGGAAAGAAGATTTGAGTGGAAAGCAACTTGGTGAAGGCTAGAGATCAAGATTCATATGGTAGGAATGGAATATCTTGGCCTCAACACATGAGTAGGTGGTTCTCTCTCAGAAATGGTAAGTTGGAAGTGTAGGTTCGTTCTGATGGCTCTCTCTATGAATGAAGAGGAGGTGGAGGGGTATATATAGCCTCCACACAAAATCTAACCATTACACACAATTTACCAAACTCGGTGGGACCGAATCGTTAAACTCGGTCGGACCGATTTAGTAAACCTAGTGACTGTTAGTGATTTTGGTGGGATGACATGCATCTCGGTGAGGCCGATTCGGTTAGGGTTAGGGCATAACGTAATCTCGGTGAGACCGATTACACAAACTCGGTGAGACCGATTTGGTAATAAGCTTTCAGAGAGTTGGTCGTAAACTCGGTGGGACCGATTTGCTCTTTTCGGTGAGACCGAAATGTTACAAAAAGGAAACAGAGAGTTTACATTGCAATCTCGGTGGGACCGATCGCTCACTTCGGTTAGACCGAAACGTTACGAAGGGAAACAGAGAGATTGCAACTCCATCTCGGTGAGACCGAGATCCCTATCGGTAAGACCGATTTGCTTAGGGTTTGTGGCAGTGGCTATGACTTTTGGAATCGGTGGCGCCGGATAGAAAGAATCGGTGTGACCGATTTTGGCTTTAGGTTTAGGTCATTTGTGGATGTGGGAAAGTAGTTGAGGGTTTTGGAGCATATCACTAAGCACATGAAGCAAGAGGCTCATTAAGCAACACCTCATCCCTTCTTGATAATATTGGCTTTTCCTATAGACTCAATGTGATCTTGGATCACTAAAATGTAAAATGAAGAGTCTTGAGCTTTTGAGCTTGAGCGAATCCTTTGTCCTTAGTATTTTGAGGGATCCACTTTCATCATCCATGCCATGCCATTCATTGAGCTTTCCTGAAATAATAGTCTTGGAATAGCATTAGCTCAATGAGCTATATGTTGTTATGAATTACCAAAACCACCTAGGGATAGTTGCACTTTCACTAGGTCTCCAAGGGCAAGTGGGAGGCTTCCTGCATCACCGAGGACGCTATCCTGGAGCTGAAGAGCGCCGGCTACCTGCCAGCCAACATTGCTCACTTCGTCCCGGAGGAGGGCCAAATAATCCCCATGCCCAGACCGAGCGAGAGGGTGGTGTTCCTCCCCCATTTCATCCGGGGATTAGGTTTCCCTCTCCACCCCTTTGTTAGGGGGTTGATGTTCTTCTACGGGCTAGATGTCTATGATCTCGCCCCGAACTCCTTCCTGCACATATCGACCTTCATCATCATTTGTGAGGCCTTTCTATGAGTATGGCCACACTTCGGTTTGTGTCTCAAAGGTCTTCAATATCAAGCCCAAGATCGTCGACGACCAACAGGCGGACTGCAGGGTGGGGGGCTATGGTCAGCAAACTCCCCCGAGTAGCATGGCCGGAAGGGACCTTCATAGAGACTGTCAAGATCTGGCAGAAACAGTGGTTCTACATCATAGAGCCGCGGGCTGCGGATTGGGCGGAGATCCAAGCTTTCAGATCTGGACCCCCCCACGAGGCTGGTCTCGTGGACCAAGAAAGGCCTCGACTGGGGGTCGTCCATGGAGGTGGAATCGCTGCAGCGCCGGATATCCCGGATTATAGAGCAGGGGATCGAGCTGACCAACGTGATCCAGATCATGCTCTGTCGCTGCCTCGTGCCTTGTCAAGACCGGGCTGCCCCCATGTGGGCCTACAAGACGAAGGACCCCGCCACCGTGCTCAATTTCTTCCGCACCTCCCACGCCAAACTATGGAAGGTGCTCTTCAAGCCGCAGAAGGAGTGGCCGGACAAGGTGGAGGACATTGGCCTCGACGCCGCCAACCCCCCTCGCGAGGTACAATAAGTCATCTTCTGTTCGGATGTTCCTTTTTGACAAAGCACTCATTCCTCTCTTTTTCCTCACCCAGAGCTGGCTGAAGAAGGCCGTACAAATCGATAGCCCGGCCCCGCTGCCCAAGGGCCCTAGGACAGCCTTACTGGCAGAAATGTTGGCCGTGGAGCTATTCAAGGTGCCGGAGAAGAAAGAAGAGAAGAGGGAGGCCCGAGAAGGCCTCTGTCCCAGAGGACCCCCGGACACTAAGTCCGGGGAAACCCAAGCACCTCCACTCATGATGGGGAGCAGGGAGAAGACGAGAAGGAAAGTGATTCCTCTCGGACAAGGAAGAGGGCGGCGTCCGAGGACGTCGAGGAGGATCTGCCTCCTCCCGCCCCGAAGAGACAGCGCAGGGCCAAAGTGGCCCTGTCAGGTGACAGTTCAGACTCCGCCGAGGAGTGTGAGGCTTCCGAAGATGTTCCCCGGATGAACCCCAGGGTCAAGCCCCTGCCCAGAGGTACGTTTCCAAAGACACCCCAGAAAGTTCGAACTAGGTTCTTCATTAATTGTATGCCTGCTTTCAACATTGCAGCCCACCGCGCGACCTCCCCATTGATCGGGTCTCGGAGGGGGATTCTCCGCCAACCGAGCTGGCAGGTAGCGGGACTGCCTCGCGCACCACACTTCCTCCAGTCACCAAAGATACCGGGGAGGTCTTGTCAAAGAAGACTCCTCCCGGACTGAACACGGGGGGAGGAGACGGCGTTATGGCCGAGGTCAATACCTCGGCCGCCAAAAACCAGGAGGGAAGGACCCTCCTGGAAAGTAGAGAGGCGGAGCCCGGCCAATTCGAGCTCTCCCCAAAGACAACTCCTAGGCCGCCGACGCGCCAGGAGCCGATCATCGAGGCTCCCACCGAGGAAAGGACCGAGGTGCCCCCGCCGCCCCACCAGCCGTAGAGCAGTCCACGACTGGGTGGCCTGGTGTGATGGAGGATGAGGGAATCCTGGATTAAGGGGTCCTCGGGCGTCCGGACTATGTAACGTGGGCCGGACTGATGGGCCGTGAAGATACAAGACAAAAGACTCTCCCCCGTGTCCGGATGGGACTCTCCTTGGCGTGGATGGCAAGCTTGGCGTTCGGATATGAAGATTCCTTTCTCTATAGCCAACTTTGTACAACCCTAGTCCCCTCCGCTGTCTATATAAACCGGAGGGTTTAGTCCATAGAGGCAATCATAATCATACAGGCTAGATTTCTAGGGTTTTAGCCATTACGATCTCGTGGTAGATTAACTCTTGTAGTACTCATATTCATCAAGATAAATCAAGCAGGAAGTAGGGTATTACCTCCATAGAGAGGGCCCGAATCTGGGTAAACATCGTGTCCCCTGTCTCCTGTTACCATCGACCTTAGACGCACAGTTTGGGACACCCTACCCAAGATCCGCCGATTTTGACACCGACATTGGTGCTTTCATTGAGAGTTCCGCTGTGTCATCATTAGAAGGCTCGATGGCTCCATCAATTATCTACAACGATGCTGCCCTGAGGGAGGTCTTTCTCCCCGGCCAGATCTTCCTATTCAGCGGCTTCGCACTACGGGCCATCTTGCTTGTCCATCTAGAGCAGATCGACAGCTACGCCCCTGGCCATCAGGTCAGGTTTGGAAGCTTGAACTACGTTGCCAATATCCGCGGAGACTTGATTTTTGACGGATTCGAGCCCACGGCAGCCGCTCCCTGCCACCTCGATGAACATGACCCAAATCGGCCATCGGACCATACCCAGGAGATAGCGCTTGTAACTGCTCCGGCCCTAGATCCGGAGCAGATTGCGCCATCCGAGGACGGGAAGCTTAACCCCGCCACAAAAGCCGCAGACTCAGCGGCGTTGGAGCCGCACACAGACCCAACCTCGAGCGGGATCTGTGTCACCGGAACCTTGGATTCATCTCTAGCCACAGGTTTCGAACCACATGCATCCGCGTCCGTCAAGCCTGATCAGGCGCCGATCGTCGAATTCAGCTTCGCGGACATCTTCCAGCACTCACCTTTAGGCGATGTGCTAAACTCATTAAAAACCCTCTCCTTAGCAGGGGACACCGAATTATAACCGGTTTGAACTGGAGGCTGATGACGGAGAATTTCGCTTCCCACCCACCGCCCACTTTATAGCCACTATCGAAGACTTAACCAACATGCTCGATTACGGCTCCAAAGACATCGATGATATGGACGACGATGCCAGAGAGGAGCATGCTCAAAAACCGCCGTTTACCGGGCGCTGGACAGCCACCTCCTCGTATGACATGTACATGGTGGATACACCAAATGAGAATAACGGCGATAACAAGAAGGATCCAGTCGAGGACAAACCTCCTGAGATACAGCCAAAATGCCGATGTCAGCGGCGCCGCTCTGAATCACGCCGTGGAAAAGACAGCAATACCGGCACGAGAGAGAACAATACTCCGGACGATGCCGAAGACAAAGAAGACCCCGTCGAGCCAACTTTCGAACAGGACGATAGGGAAGATGGGCGAGTCAGCCCTGATGAACAGGCCATAAACAAAGACTCGGAGCACAATAACTATCTTCCACTCCGAGGATGAGGTGAGCCTCGGCGATGAAGACTTTATCGTGCCTGAGGAACCCGTCGAGCAGGAGCGCTTTAAGCGCCAGCTAATAGCCACTGTGAGGAGCCTGAAAAAGAAACAACAGCAGCTTCAAGCTGATCAAGATCTACTCAACGACAAGTGGACTAATGTCCTGGCAGCCGAGGAATACGGCCATGAGCGCCCCACCAAAAGTTGCCCGAAGCGAAAACGGCTACCCCAATTCGACGGTGAGGCACTTGAGCCCAGGCCATCTACACGTAATGCGGCTAACCAACCACCACGTGGCCAGGACAAAGCGGCAACTCAAGCCGAACACCAGCCCGTACTACCTCGCCGTAAAGGCAGAGACACAACAGCTCGGGAATACACGTATGACCTGCGGCATGACCTGGAGAACAGAGCAGGTCAGTCCAGATCGATCTACGGATCGCGGGGGCGTGCCCTGGAGTGCAACGACAGCCATCAAGCCGGACGCGACAAGCATAACCACGTCCGGGCCGAAAACCGCAGACGGACTACATCCGAACTACATCGCGACTTGGCCCGATACAGAGGCGCCGCACATCCCCTCTGCTTCACTGATGAAGTAATGGAGCACGAATTCCTAGAAGGGTTTAAACCCGTAAAATATCGAATCATATGATGGAACAACAGATCCTGCTGTATGGATTGAGGATTTTCTTCTCCATATTCATATGGCCCGCGGCGATGACCTTCACGCCATCAAATACCTCCCGCTAAAACTCAAGGGGCCAGTTCGGCACTGGTTAAACAGTCTGCCTGAAAACTCTATTGGCAGCTGGGAGGACTTGGGAGATGCCTTCCGGGACAACTTCCAAGGCACATACGTACGACCTCCGGATGCCGATGACTTAAGTCACATAGTTCAACAGCCCAGAGAGTCGGCCAGGAAATTCTGGACTAGGTTCCTAACTAAAAGAACCAGATTGTCGACTGCCCGGATGCCGAAGCCCTAGCGGCCTTTAAGCATAGCATCCGGGACGAATGGCTCGCCCGTCACCTCGGCCAAGAAAAGCCGAAGTCCATGGGAGCCCTCACACTCATGACCCGCTTTTGTGCGGGCGAGGATAGTTGGCTAGCCCGTAGCAATAACACTGCAAGCGATGTCGGGACCTCTGAAACCAAAAATAGCAACGGCAAGCTCCGACGCAACAGGCACAAGCGCCGAAGCAACAGTGACAATACCGATGACACGGCGGTCAACACCGGATTCCGTGGCTCCAAGTCCGGCCAGCGAAAGAAGCCATATAAAAGAAACAATCCGGGCTCATCCAGCTTGGACTGCATACTCGATCGCCTATGTCAGATCCACGACACCCCTTATAAACCAGCCAATCATACCAATCGAGACTGTTGGGTTTTTCAACAGGCCGGCAAGTTAAATGCTGAAAACAAGGAGATGGGGCCGCAAAGCGGGGACGACGACAAGGAGTCCCATCCGCCGAATACAGGAGGACAGAAGAAGTCCCCCTCCCCATGTTAAAATGGTGAACATGGTATACGCTACCCATATCCCCAAGAGGGAGCGCAAACACGCGCTCAGGGACGTCTATGCGATGGAGCCAGTCGCCCCAAAGTTCAACCCATGGTCGTCCTGCCCGATCATCTTCGATCGCTGGGACCATCCGACCAGTATCCGTCATGGAGGTTCAGCCGCACTGGTCCTCGACCCAATCATTGATGGATTCCATCTCATGCGAGTCCACATGGACGGCGGCAGCAGCTTGAACCTGCTCTATCAGGATACAGTGAGCAAAATGGGCATCGACCCCGCAAGGATCAAGCCCACAAAAATCACCTTTAAAGGAGTCATACCAGGTGTAGAGGCCCGCTGTACGGGCTCAATCACACTAGAGGTTGTCTTCGGATCCCCGGACAACTTTCGGAGCGAAGAGTTGATCTTCGATATCGTCCCCTTCCGTAGTGGCTATCACGCACTGCTCGGACGAATCGCATTTGCTCGATTCAATGCGGTGCCACACTATGCTTATCTCAAGCTCAAGATGCCCGGTCCACGCGGTGTCATAACAGTTAATGGAACAATGGAACGCTCCCTCCCTACCGAGGAGCACACCGCGGCCCTAGCAGCGGAAGTACAGAGCAGCCTTACCAAGCAGAATCTTAATTCAGCGGCCAAGCTCCCGGACACTGTCAAACGAATCCGGACTACTCCGCAGCATAACAGTCCGGCTCATCAAGAGTTAGACTAGCAATCCGGCCTCCGTCTTCATCCCGGCCAAATGGCGGCATACGTACCACGCGTACATAATTACACACTTAAAATACCATGGGCATAGACGGAGGCATAACTAGATTGTGGTCCATAATACGGCTCGACCTCCCCTGGACACACATACTTTCACTTTTTCTTTTTTATCCTTTTCAGGTTTCTTTTCCGCAAGCCCTTCCTGACGGCCTGATCATCGGTCCTTTCGAAGGATAGATATACCAAGACGGCAAGAAGCATCGACGTATACGGGAATCTCTAGGTGGTTTTTTTGACGATCACCCTACCTGTTTTCAGGACCCGCACACAGCTCTCTCTTGGTCGTGGCATGTTAAATAGCCTTGTTGCTTATCGCACTACTTGTACAAATACGCTTTGACGTATTAATCAAACTATAATGGAAACAGTTTGCGGCCCAACTTCTGCGGCACTAGCTTACTACTCCATTTTTTCATGATAATTTTGTCAATTGCACCCGTACACTTGGTACGCCTTAATTCGCCAGGGGCTTCATTGCGTTCCATACTACGGCAACAAAGTCCGAACACCTTTTTACAGTAAAGTGCGGCACCCCGAATTTAGCATTATATGCATTGGCTCCGAATCATGTCTTTGGTCAATAGTTGGGTTGCCCGGCTCCTGTGCTTACTACCTTACGTTCCGCTATATCGGCTAGGGTAGTAAAGGGAGAACTACTACAATTGTGTCCTGGTTTATCCGGATGAGCACCTCAGTAGAGAAAGCTGAAAACTGACTGCCATGATGCAGCGTGAGACGGTCAGCTGTTCGGATGTTACAAATCTTTTGTGATTTTTTCTGCATTACGTGACGAATCTGTCTTTACCCGACCAGGTGTTTACAGCACCCTAGTTCGGACTCATGAATACTAGGGGCTGCGCCTAATATTCTATTGTCAAACTCCTATGGCTAAGTGAGGATGATAAAGCCACATAGTCCGATTGCCTGGTTCGTTGCGCTAAACACCTCCTTCAAGGACCAAACTTTTGGGTCAAGAGTGTTTAGATTCCATCCCAAACACCCCCGTACTACCTACGTGGGGGCTGAAGCCGACGACTGGCCAACTCTCAGATTTAATAAAAACGGCCGCAGAGGAGGTAAAATTTCAAATAATAAACAAGCATTATATTACATAACAGCTCTGTTTCATAATACAGGACATGATAACATGAATGTATCCATTCAAAAATAATGTCCTTAGCACATTGCTCCGCTACAATGCGGGGTCCCTCCAGGACATCATCAAAATACCGCTCGGGTGTGCGGTGCTCCTTGACAGCGGGAGGTCCCTCGGTCGCGAGCTTGACGGTGTTCATCTTCGCCACTGCACCTTGACACGAGCGAAGGCCATTCGCGCACCTTTGATGCAGACTGACCGCTTGATGACGTCAAGCCGGGGGCAGGCATTGACCAGCCGCTTCATGAGCCCGAAGTAGCTGTTGGGTATGGCTTCGGCAGGCCACAGCTGGATAATCAAATCCTTCATGGCCAGTTCGGCCACCCTATGCAGTTCGACCAGCTGTTTTAGCTGATCGCAAAAGGGCATCGGATGTTCCGGCTCAAGGTATAGCGACCAGAACAGCTTCTCCGTTGAGCTCCCCTCTTCGGCTCGGAAGAACTCCGCAGCATCGGCCACACTGCATGGTAAATCCGCAAACGCTCCTGGAGAACTCCAAATCCGGGTTAGTAAGAGATACCTCTCCTTCACATATTAGCTTTGCATAACGAAGGCCTTATCCGCCGCGATTTTCTTGGCCTCTTGGATTTCCTGGATGGCGCCCTGGGCTTCAACCCGGGCATCTTGCACGCTTTGGCGAGCCTTGGCGAGTTTGGCCTCTTGATCCGCAATGTTGCGTTCCAAGGAATCGCATTTCTTAACGGTGTCCTGGAGCTCCTGCTGGACCTCATTAACCCTGGCCTCGTGTTTTTCATGGAAGGCTTGCTCCTTTGCCGCTTTCTTTTTGGCCTCGGCCAGCGCCTTTTTCATGGCCTCCACCTCGGTTGCCGCTCCTACAAATATCATGGCACTATGGTCAATACAGATCATCTATCCTTTCCGATATACAGAAGGTCATGTCATACCTTGCTGGTCCTCTAGCTGCTTTTTTACATGGCCAAGCTCTTCCTCGGTCCGCTCCAGACTCTGCTTCAGTCCGGAGACTTCGGCAGCGTGGGAGGTCGCAGCCAGCAATGACGCCTGCTTGTTCACATAGACCTGTATGGTTAGTCTCCTGTGAAAATTGTTTGATCCTCTGTCCGGCTTTTCTTTTCGAACACCGGACAGTGTCTCAGGGGCTACTGTCTATATTGTGACATTCTTTTTACATAATTGCTTTTCATACCTCAAAGCCTGTTAGAAGGCTTGTGCAGGCTTCGGTCAGTCCGCTCTTTGCGGACTGAATCTTCTCAATCATCGTACGCATGAGGGTACGGTGTTCCTCAACAATGGAAGCACTTCGCAGCGCTTCCAGTAGAGTATCCAGTGCCTCTGGTTGGACAGAGGTCACCGGCGGAATAGGCACACCTCCTTCTCTTGAAGGAGGCTGCTTGCCGGATTCCGGAGCCGTATAGGTCTCCGGGACCATATTTGGCTGGTGGCTGAATTGGATATGGCCCCATCGCCAGTCTCCATGGGGATTTGCTCCCCCATGTGTCCGGCAGCAGAGGTTTCACCCTCTGGCGCCGCCCTGACGGCCTCCTGCGTCTCTCCCTGGCCTGGGATCCTTCGGGACAACACCTCGGTGTCATCCATGGCCCTGGGAGAGGAGGCTGCCGGAAGGGACCCACTGTCCATCACCTTTGGGTCCAGCGAATTCCCTGAAGATGAGGATCGCTCAAGGTCAGAACGAGCCGGACTGCAAGTGTATGATTCAACATGTTAAAACTATGAAGTAAAGAGGCTGGGTATACGAGTGCGTCAGGGTCTTTGAGTACTCATGATTCGGCCAGGGGTTTATCTTGGGGGCGCCGCTCTGGGCTGCTATCGATGTCCCACGCGGAGTTATCCATGAGGGAGACCTTCCCCTTCTTGGACGCCTCTGCCTCCAGATTTGTGGAGGCCGCCCTTTTCTTCCTTCCTCCCTCAGGGGGAGAGTTGCTTTCCTTCTCCTCGTCGTCGTCCTCAGCGGCAGAGGAGTGAGTCTCGGCGTCTTCGGACGTCACGTCCGAAGCGCCCTTGCGGTGGAGACCGCTTCGGGTCTCCTTGGCCTTTTTCTTGGCGTTCTTCTCCGGCGCCTGGTAGGGCGCCGGAACCAGCATCTTTGTCAGAAGCGGGATGGCTGGTTCCTCGGGCAGCGGAGCCAGACACTGAATCCGCTCTGCCTTCTTCGTCCAGCCCTGAAAAAATAAATAGGGAGGCTTAGGCATCTTCCTTGAGTAAGCAAGTAAAGGCTACACCTTGAAACGCGAAAGACTTACCGGACTGGCGGGATGGGCCAGGTCGTGCCCACGGTCCTCGGTCGTCTTCGTCCACGTCTCGTTGACAAGCTTGATGTTCTTGTCCACCATGCTCTGGATGACCGTCTGCAGCGCTGCCAACTCGTCCGAAGAAGTCCAATCCAGGCCCTTCTCTAGCCAAGAGTTGAGCCGCATTGGGGCTCCGGACTTGAATTCGGGAGCCGTGGCCCAGGTGGTGTCGCAGGGCTCTATGACATAGAACCACTGCTGTTGCCACCCTTTAACAGTCTCCACGAAAGTACCTTTGGGCCATATGACGTTGGGCATCTTGCTCACCATGGCGCCTCCGCACTCTGCGTGTTGGCTGTCCACCACCTTCGGCTTCACATTGAAGATCTTCAGCCACAATCCGAAGTGGGGTGAGATGCGGAGGAAGGCCTCGCACATGACAATAAATGCCGAGATGTTGAGGAAGGAGTTGGGGGCCAGATCGTGGAAATCCAGCCTGTAGTAGAACATGAGTCCACGGACGAAAGGGTGGAGTGGAAACCCTAACACGCGGACGAAGTGGGGGATGAACACGACCCTCTCATGGGGCTTTGGGGTGGGGATGATCTGTCCCTTGGTCGGAAGACGGTGGCGATTTCCATGGCCAAATACCCCCGCCTCTCGGAGCTTCGTGAAGTCCTTCTCCTTGACGGAGGAGGCCATCCACTTGCCTTGCACTCCAAATCCGGACATGGCCGGAGTGCTTTAATGAGGCGGAAAAGATGAGAACTTGGGCGCTGGAGCTCGAGAATGGGAGGGGCGGAGAGAGAGAAGGCGTGGGTGAAAGAAAGGAATCCTTATCTCCTTATAAAGGCAGTGAATATTAAGCGCCTCCCCACTCGCCTTAAAACTCGCCTATTCCGAAGGGTCGTGCAGACGGCACGGTTGGATTACCCACGCTTGTATTGATGAGAATCCCGTAATAAAGGGACACGATCTCTGCTGCGACAAGACGTGCCAATGAAAACCGCATCTTGAAGCGTGGAGCGGGAGGCCAAAAAATGGTTTGAAATAATAACTGGGTAGGGATGCGATGTCATGCTACAAAAAGTTGTCAGTAGATTGGACTCGTGAAATATTATACTCTCTGTGGTTGTGTGCGGTACTTGTTTTGCAGAGCCGGACACGTTTCCTGTGTTCGAAGGCTGCTTTGGAGTATTCGGAGGAGGAACCCGCCTTGCAATGCCGAAGACGATTTGCGCGCCAGACACATCGTCATTGAAGCCTGGTTCAGGGGCTACTGAGGGAGTCCTGGATTAAGGGGCCCTCGGGCGTCCGGACTATGTAACATGGGCCGGACTGATGGGCCGTGAAGATACAAGACAGAAGACAATCCCCCGTGTCCGGATGGGACTCTCCTTGGCATAGTTGGCAAGCTTGGCATTCGGATATGAAAATTCCTTTCTCTGTAGCCGACTTTGTACAACCCTAGTCCCCTCCGGTGTCTATATAAACCGGAGGGTTTAGTCCGTAGAGGCAATCATAATCATACAGGCTGGACTTCTAGGGTTTTAGCCATTACGATCTCATGGTAGATCAACTCTTGTAATACTCATATTAATCAAGATCAATCAAGCAGGAACTAGGGTATTACCTCCATAGAGAGGGCCTGAACCTGGGTAAACATCATGTCCCCTGTCTCCTGTTACCATCGACCTTAGACCTTAGACGCACAGTTCGGGACCCCCTACCCGAGATCCGCCGGTTTTGACACCGACAGAGGAGGATTTAAATAGCTCCTCCATAGCCGAGGAACATCATGCCCTGATGGGTGCGATTCTGCAGAGCCTTTGGTCCATGGACAACAGATTGAAGGAGGCCTTCAACGGTCTTTTGACAGGCTTCCAGGTAAATCAAGTAATGCCCCCTTTTTTATGTTTACTTCATATGATCACGCACCCTCGTGCACAGTAGCCCCCGAGCCTTGAGTGAGTTTGGAAAACTCATGCGGGGGTCAAATAATTATAAAATTTAGGTCGAGGGCCTGATAAGCATGATCTATCAATTGTACATGCCTCGTCTGTGGCGGTGGCTACCAACGCCGCGGAGTTGGCCAAGTTAAATAGGAAGCTCAAGTGCTCCGATAACGAGCCCAGTCTCGTGAATAAGCAGTTCGATGAGGCACAAGACAAGTCTGAACTAAACTGTTGTGGTATCGCTGTTTGTTATGGAAAGACTCAAAGTATATCCTGAACAAAAATGCTTCTTGTTGTCATTGCAGCTGTCGCCGCCGAGGTCGAGAACGTAGAGCCGAGCTGCGGAAAGCTCAGGAAGAAGCTGCGTAGCAGAGGACGACAACCGAGCAAGCGGCCACCAAACTGGCTACGGTGAAGAGCGCCAGTCAGCAGCACGAGGCCATAGTGGCCGAGGTGCGGCATGAGCTCAAGGATGTCATCACAAAATGTGAGGACCTTTAGAAAAAGAGTAAGGATCGGCCCACCGAGCTGACTTCATTGAAGTCGGCTATCCAGGAGGCCCGGGTGGAGGCACGAGGCCACCAAGAAGAACTCCGCCAAGTCAAGCTGATAGTGGATGGTAAGCCGTACTTACTGCAAAGTGTCTTTGGCGGTAACAGATTCGCATTGCTTACGCGGGTGTGGTGTTCCCCAGGCGCCTTCGCGGACCTCCCGAGGAGTGCATTGATGCGGCCAGGTACTTCACGTCCCATGAGGTGTGTGCCGAATAAAGGTTATTTTGGGCGCTGATGTCACTTGAACTACATCGGTATTTCCCCAAAGAGGAAGGGATGATGCAGCACTGCTACGGTAGGTATTTCCCTCAGTTATGAAACCAAGGTATCAATCCAGTAGGAGAACAAAGCAATACTATGTAAACGGTACCTGCACACAAAGAACAAATACTTGCAACCCGACGTGTCAAAGTGGTTGTCAATCTCTTTCGGGTAACGATGCCAGAATTTGTCAAGTTGATGGGATAAAATTTGTGAAGATTGGATAAATAGATCTCGATAAAACATGAAATAAAATATGCAAATAAAAAGTGCAGCAAGGTATTTTTGGGTTTTTGGAATAATAGATCTGAAAATAAAAGTGGCAAATAATAGATCTCAAAGGCAAATATGATGAAGAATAGACCCGGGGGCCGTAGATTTCACTAGTGGCTTCTCTCAAGAAAATAGCACACAGCGGGTAAACAAATTACTGTTGGGCAATTGATAAAACTTCAAATAATATGACGATATCCAGGCAATGATCATTATATAGGCATCACGTCCAAGATTAGTAGACCGACTCCTGCCTGCATCTACTACTATTACTCCACACATCGACCGCTATCCAGCATGCATCTAGTGTATTAAGTTCATGGAAAACGGAGTAATGAAATAAGAACGATGACATGATGTAGACAACGTCTATTCATGTAGGAATAGACCCCATCTTGTTATCCTTAATAGCAATGATCAAAACGTGTCTTGCTGCCCCTTCTGTCACTGGGAAAGAACACTGCACGATCGAACCCATCACAAAGCACCTTTTCCCATGGCAAGAAAAATCGATCTAGTTGGCCTAACTAAACCAAAGATTCGAATAAGAAATACGAGGTTATAAATAATCTTGCATATAAAAGATCAAAACTCAAATAACTTTCATGGATATAGATCTGATCATAAACTCAAAGTTCATCGGATCCCAACAAACACACCACAAAAAGGAGTTACATCAAATAGATCTCCAAGAGACCATTGTATTGAGAATCAAAAGGGAGATAGGAAGCCATCTAGCTACTGCCTACGGACCCGTAGGTCTACAATGAACTACTCACGCATCATCGGCGAGACACCAATGAGGATGATGAACCCCTCCGTGATGGTGTCTAGACTGGATCTCTTGGTTCTGGAACTTGCGACGATTGGAATTGTGTTTCGTCGACTCCCCTAGGGTATCTGGAATATTTGGGGATTTATAGGACGAAGAGGCGGTGCGGGAGGCCACCGAGGTGGGCACAATCCACCTGGGCTCGCCTGGGGCCCCAGGCGCGCCCTGGTGGGTTGTGCTCCCCTCGGAGCCCCCCTCTTGTATTTCTTTGGCCCAACGGTGCCTTCTGGTCCAGAAAAATTCTCCAGAAAGTTTCGTTGCGTTTGGACTCCGTTTGGTATTGATTTTCTGTGAAGTAAAAAACAAGCAAAAACAACAACTGGCACTGGGCACTATGTCAGTAGGTTAGTCCCAAAAAATGATATAAAGTTGCTATAAAATTATTGTAAAACATCCAAGAATGATAATATAACAACATGGAACAATCAAAAAATATAGATACGTTGGAGACGTATCAAGCACAGTTCCAAGCCCCCGAGCACCCTCCACTCCTCAACAACCAGATGAAGCAGTTGATGAAGCTGCATCGGATGGCAGAGCCGACCATGAAGGACCTCTGCGTCGAGCTTTGGCCCTCAGAGCCGATACCAAGCAGCTACTTTGGCCTGGTGCAGAGGTTGTGCGACGCAGCGCCTCGATTGACATCTGTAAGTGCTCCGTGTGCATCGAGGGAGCTCGGATGGCCTTTGGTAAGACCATGGTGCACTGGCCGAAGATCAAGTCAGCCGAGATGGCCACCGGACCCCCCGGGAAGGAGCACAGGCGCCCCGAGCAGTACTTTCCCGTCATTGTGGATGGTGCTCGGGCAATAGAGGCCCAGTACTCGAAAGATGAAAATTATGAGTAAATGTAGTACTACTGTTTTATGGAGCAAGGTGAAACTTTTTGTGCTTTATGATGCAAACTGGCGGGATAACTTGCTATGTTCTGCTGAATTATTTTGACTCCTATGCGGCCATTTTAAACTGAAAGTTACTAGTCGTCGACTTCGACCCCCTTGCAGATACTGCCAAGGGTGCTTCTTCCCTAACACTGTATCCCTTAGCCTACATCTCGGTGCCCGGAGGTGGTAGTGTGTAGGTGAAACGAGGCAATCAGACTATGCGGTTGTAGTGCTTTCACTTACCCATAGGAGCTTGACTGCGGGAGCTAATGACTAGCCCCCAGTGTAATGTTCGATTTTACAGAAATATCATTACTTGGTTTTTGTAACCAAAAACCCTTCGTACGACACGGACTAACCTCCAACGATTTCGAGTTTGACACTAGTCATCGGATTGCCGGCCAGGTCTTGCTTATTATGCCAGTCAGTTTTCGGTTTTCTCCACATAGGTACTTAACCAGACGAGCTAGAAGTACAATCGCAGTGGTTCTCCCTTTACCCATCTAGCCGAACAGTGCGGAACGTAGAAGGGCAAACACAGGAGCCATGCAACCCAACAATTGAACAAAGACATAATTCAGACCTGATTCATATAATGCAATATCTGAGAGGCCGAGCATGAAAGATATGAATAGTGCCAGAATGATGCTTGGGACAAGATTTACTATCGAGCCCGCGGTTTATTAGCCGATCGCATCTAAAGAAAAGACGTATTGAACTAGTTTACTTCGGCATAAAGGGCGGAAAGGATATGCAACATAAAATATTGCAAAAGGGCTGTAAAGATGGTCTTTATTTCCGATGAATTAGCGACATCCAACCGTACAATTTGAACTGTCGAAGGACTGTTACATATACTTTGTAAAAGAATATAATTGACAGAGGAAAGGTTTACACAAGGCCTCCATGAGTGGTTTGACGTCCCTACTATGCCGTGTTGCACGTCTGCGCCTTTACTCTTTGATAGGGTTTCTAGAGAGGTAGTGATCGGCAGACGGGCCCTTGAGAGAGGGTCTTGGGAAGTCGTTGTAGTATATCAGGTTTACGCTGAATCAGGTCCTAGATGGAACCAACTGGTGATGGTCCGCAGACCTTTCAGAACATAGTTTGGTTGAGCCAAATACTTTGCCCTTTAGTTGTTTGTCCCCACGGCTGCCCATGGAATTTTAAGCGTGAAATTATGCACCCGAGGTACATACTTCGTGACTGAGGGGGGGGGGGGCAGTGCTGTGGGGAGCGCATCCCTATTAAGGGTGAGTATAGGAACGCCCAGGAAAACCTGATATAGCTCGAGCTCGTTTATGTGTGTCTGGCATCTCTTTGCCGGTGTGGACTTCAGCTGTTAGAGCCGCTATTTGCTCCTCGGTTCGGAGCGAGTGTTCGGTGTTGCCGTTGGTGGTGATAACACCCTTGGGTCCAGGCATCTTGAGCTTTAGATATGCATAGTAGGGGACGGCATTAAAGCGAGCGAACGCTGTATGGCCGAGGAGTGCATGGTAACCGCTGCAGAAAGGGACGATGTCGAAGATCTACTCGTCATTGCGGAAGTTGTCGGGTGAGCCTAAAACCACTTCAAAGGTAACATGTCAGTTGTAGCGTCAACATCCTCATCCACGTCATCGTATTCCTCGGAAGCGTAGTCCAACATGTCGGTTAAATCCTTGATAGTGGCTACTAGATGGGTGGTGGGTGGGGCGTAAAAAATTCCGCGGCCTACGTCAAGCTCGACCTGATCGTGGAACGGGGACGAGCCGTCTGTGATACTCCTTATCCAGATCCGGTCTAACGCCTCACTTAATAGCGAGAGATCGAATGGTCCCGGCCCCTGACGTAGTTTGGGGTTAACCTTCCAAACCACTTCAAGGGTAACATGTGTTGGGAACATAGTAATTTCAAAAAAAATCCTACGCACACGCAAGATCATGGTGATGCATAGCAATGAGAGGGGAGAGTGTTGTCTACGTACCCTCGTAGACCGTAAGCGGAAGCGTTATGACAACGCGGTTGATGTAGTTGTACGTCTTCATGATCTGACCGATCCTAGTACCGAAAGTACAGCACCTCCGCGATCAGCACACGTTCAGCTCGGTGACGTCCCATGAACTCTTGATCCAGTTGAGTGTCGAGGGAGAGCTTCGTCAGCACGACGGTTTGATGACGGTGATGATGAAGCTACTGGCGCAGGGCTTCGCCTAAGCACTGCAACGATATGATCGAGGTGGATTATGGTGGAGGGGGGCACCGCACACGGCTAAGACAATGTATGTTGTTGTGTTCTAGGGTGCCCCCTGCCCCCGTATATAAAGGAGCAAGGGGGGAGGCCGGCCGGCCCTAGGGCGCGCCAAGGAGGGGAGGAGTCCTCCTCCTGGTAGGAGTAGGACTCCCCATTTCCTAGTCCAACTAGGAGGGGAAGGGGAAGGAAGGAGGGGAGGGGAGAGGGAAGGGGCCGCGCCTCCCCTAGTCCACCCGGACTCCTTGGGGCGCGCCACCTCCTGGCTGCTGCCCTCTCTCTCCCTAAAGCCCACTAAGGGCCCAATAACTTCCCGGGGGGGGGGGGTTCCGATAACCCTCCGGCACTCCGGTTTTATTCGAAACCTCACGGAACGCTTCCGGTGTCCGTATATAGCCGTCCAATATATCGATCTTTATGTCTCGACCATTTCGAGACTCCTCGTCATGTCCGTGATCACATCCGGGACTCCGAACAACCTTCAGTACATCAAAACACATAAACTCATAATACCGATCGTCACAGAACTTTAAGCGTGCGGACCCTACGGGTTTGAGAACTATGTAGACATGACCGAGACACGTCTCCGGTCAATAACCAATAGTGGAACCTGGATGCTCATATTGGTTCCTACATATTCTACGAAGATCTTTATCGATCAAACCGCATAACAACATACGTTGTTCCCTTTGTCATCGTTATGTTACTTGCCCGAGATTCGATCGTCGGTATCTCAATACCTAGTTCAATCTCGTTATAGGCAAGTCTCTTTACTCGTTCTGTAATGCATCATCCCGCAATTAACTCATTAGTCACATTGCTTGCAAGGCTTATAGTGATGTGCATTATCGAGAGGGCCCAGAGATACCTCTCCGACAATCGGAGTGACAAATCCTAATCTTGATCTTGATCTATGCCAACTCAACAAACACCATCGGAGACACCTGTAGAGCACCTTTATAATCACCCAGTTACATTGTGACATTTGGTAGCACACAAAGTGTTCCTCCGATATTCGGGAGTTGCATAATCTCATAGTCATAGGAACATGTAAAAGTCATGAAGAAAGCAATAGCAACATACTAAACGATCAAGTGGTAAGCTAACGGAATGAGTCAAGTCAATCACATCATTCTCTAATGATGTGATCCCGTTAATCAAATGACAACTCATTTCTATGGTTAGGAAACTTAACCATCTTTGATTCAACGAGCTAGTCAAGTAGAGGCATACTAGTTACACTCTATTTGTCTATGTATTCACACATGTACTAAGTTTCTGGTTAATACAATTCTAGCATGAATAATAAACATTTATCATGATATAAGGAAATATAAATAAAAATTTTATTATTGCCTGTAGGTCATATTTCCTTCAGTCTCCCACTTGCACGAGAGTCAATAATCTAGATTACACAGTAATGATTCTAACACCTATGGAGTCTTGGTGTTGATCATGTTTTGCTCGTGAGAGAGGCTTAGTCAACGGGTCTGCAACATTCAGATCCGTATGTTTTTTGCAAATCTCTATGTCTCCCTCCTTGACTTGATCGTGGATGGAATTGAAGCGTCTCTTGATGTGCTTGGTTCTCTTGTGAAATCTGGATTCCTTTGCCAAGGCAATTGCACCAGTATTGTCACAAAAGATTTTCATTGGACCTGATGCACTAGGTATGACACCTAGATCGGATATGAACTCCTTCATCCAGACTCCTTCATTTGCTGCTTCCGAAGCAGCTATGTACTCCGCTTCACAAGTAGATCCCGCCCCATGACGCTTTGCTTAGAACTGCACCAACTGACAGCTCCACCGTTCAATATAAATATGTATTCGGTTTGTGACTTAGAGTCATCCGGATCAGTGTCAAAGCTTGCATCGACGTAACCATTTACGATGAGCTCTTTGTCACCTCCATAAATGAGAAACATATCCCTAGTCCTTTTCAGTTATTTCAGGATGTTCTTAACCGCTGTCCAATGATCCACTCCTGGATTACTTTGGTACCTCCCTGCTAAACTAATAGCAAGGCACACTGTCGGTGTCAAAACCGGCGGATCTCGGGTAGGGGGTCCCGAACTGTGCGCCTAGGATCGATGGTAACAGGAGACGGGGGACATAATGTTTACCCAGGTTCGGGCCCTCTCTATGAAGGTAATACCCTACCTTCTGCTTGATTGATCTTGATGAATATGAGTGTTACAAGAGTTGATCTACCACGAGATCGTAATGGCTAAACCCTAAAAGTCTAGCCTTTGTGAATATGGTAATGAGTCTGTCCTATCCGGACTATGCTCTCCAGTTTATATAGGCACCGGAGAGATCTAGGGTTGCATGGGGTCGGTTACATAAGAGGGAATCCTCATAGTCGGTCGCCTAGCTTGCCTTCCACGCCAAGGAGAGTCCAATCCGGACACGGGCACAGTCTTCGGTCTTCATGTCTTCATAGCCCATCAGTCTGGCCCAATGAATAACATGCCAGACGCCCGAGGACCCCCTCGTCCAGGACTCCCTCAGTAGCCCCTGAACCCGGCTTCAATGACGAGGAGTACGGCACACAGATTGTCTTCGGCATTGCAAGGCGGGTTCCCCTTCTTCCGAACTCCAAAATAGTCTTCAGAGGTAGTAAATGTATCCGGACCTGTGTATGTAATTGCAGAAAATACAATACTCCACGAGTCCAATTTGTCGACAACTGTTTATGACATTGTATGACACCTGCCCGGTTATTATTTCCAACCGTTGGCTAGCCCATCGCCCCACGTCTCGGGGAGCGGTTTTATTGGCACGTCTTGTCAAAGCAGGGATCGTGTCCCCTTATTCACGGGATTTTCAATAATATAGGTGTGGGTAACCCAACCGTCCCCTGGGTACAACTCTTTGAGGATAGGTAAGTTTCGAGACCCAGGAGGGGACGCTCGATATTCTGGGCCTTTATATAGGCACCCAGACTTGTCTTTCTCTTCTGCGCTTGCTTCTTCCCCAACCCCAGCCACCTAGAGTTCTAGGCCTCGGGTTCCAACCACCACCGGCCCCAATCATGTCCGGGTCCAGCCGTTCAGGCCGGTGGGTGGCCTCTTCTGTCATGGAGGAGAATATTACGAAGCTCCGCGAGGCAAGGTATCTGGCCCCATAAATCCTTCATCGGCTTCCTGCCGAGGGGCAGGTTATTCCCACCCCCAAATCCAGCGAGAGGGTAGTATTTGTGTACCACTTCCTCCATAGGTTAGGGCTCGCGCTTAACCCCTTCGTCCGGGGGCTCCTATTCTACTATGGGCTAGATTTTCACGATCTGGCCCCGGACTCCGTTCTTCTCATCTCGACATTCATCGTCACATGTGAGGCCTTCCTCCGGACTCCCCGCACTTCGGTTTGTGGCTCAATACCTTCGGCGTGAGGCCGCGGGTGACAGAGGAGGATCAGGCAGAGTGTGGCAGCGTTATAATAAGCAAGCTTGTCAGTGCGGTTTGGTTTGGAGGATATTTCGCCGAGTCTTCCGAATAATGGCAGCAGGGGTGGTTTTATGTCAACAAGCCGCGGGGCCCTCCAATTCAGCTCGCTTCATGGATCAAAAAGGTATTGGACTGGGGATCCGTCAATGAGGTGCAGACTCTGCAAAGTCGCATCTGAAGCCTTACCGAAAAGGGCTTCGATCTTGTGAACGTTGTTCAAGTAATGCTAGTCCGCCGGACCCTGCCATGTCAGCGGCGGCCTCTCTGTATGTGGGAGTTTAATCCAGAAGGGCGGCGGACTCTTCAGCACTTCTTCAGTGCTACGCACGAAGGGATGTGGAGATTATATTTTGGGGAGCGAGAGTAATGGCCGAACACCACCGAAGACGTTGGCCTTGAATGCAACCATCCGGACACTCCGGTAAGTATTCAATCTCCGAACACCTTTCATTCAAGCATCTCTTGACAATATACTGAACAGCCCGTCCTTATACAGGACTGGATAAAGAAGCGGTGTTAATCGGTGTCGGCGCCTTCTTCGAAGAACTGCGTGCTCGCCTCGCCGACGCGGATGTTGACTCCGACACCGTACCAGGTGTCTGCAGAGGGGGGCGAGAGCAAGGAGCCCAGAGGAGATGTCCGCCCTGTGGACGATTTATACGCTGTGTCCGGGGAAACCGAAGCCCCTTTGCCCAGGGGCAAAGGTGTAGAGGGGGGCTTCCATAGCAAGAAGAGGGCCGCTTCCGGAGGTCAGGAGGGAAAACCTTCCAAGAAAGGGAAAACGCCATCGTCAGGTGGCTTGGGTCGGGAAAGCGATGTCGATGTAGAGCTTGATGATGAGGGCGAACCTCCGGCCAGACTGTAAGTGAAGCAGAGTACTTTAACCATACCTCATCATTTTCTTATTACGGAAGTAGTCCTCCGACATATGTACGTCCTCGTAGGTTAACGCCTAGTGTTTCTCAATCGTCCTCTTCCTCGGGAGACCTCCTTCCGGAGATGATGGAGAGTGACACGCCTTCTCCGGCCTATTCGACCAATAGGGCGGATGATCCTGAGGTGTCGTCCCGGAGGGCTCCTCCCGACCTGCAAGCAGCGCAGGAGACGAGGAAGGAGTTACCTGAAGGTGGTGCTTCTGTCGTTCAGGGTTCGGGGATCAAGAATGACGGCCCTGAACTGTCCAGTTTACAGCCGGAGGCTGTAAGAGAATTCCTTCAAAGGAATGTCGTGCTCCAGTGGTGGTGTCCGAAGACCCAGGAGTGCCGGAGACGCTGACGGACATGCTGCGACAAGCGCCGTTTCAGAGGAGCACCATGCCTTAATGGTTACAGTGGTCGAAAAGCTTCTCTCTGCGAAGAGTTGGCTGAACGAGGCCTTTACTAGCCTTCTAAGAGGTTTTGAGGTTTGTGATGTAATGTTGCCAATTAAATAATATTGACAGAATGCACCTGTTGTGTATGCAGTAGCCCCTGAGACTTGGATTGCTTTCCGAAGGAAGCAATCGGAGGATCAAAACGATGTGCTCAGGTACTAACCTTGATTTAATTTGGAATACAGGCTACCGCCCCTCCTGCCGCTGTCCAAAATTCGGAAGTGACCGAACTGCAGCGAAAGCCGGATATTGCGGAGGATGACATTGCTTTGATCAACAGGAGTCTTGACGACTCGCAAGGTATATTTTTCGAGCATTCCTTACACCAATGTGCTTGTAATTTAAGCCTGACTCTAAAAATATTTTTATATATAATGTGCATAAATGCAGATGGTGCTGCCACCGTGGAAGCCCTTCGGGCGGAGCTAGCCCGGGCCAAGGAGCAGGCCCGATATAGTAATGCGGCTGCCGAAAAGGCAACGACTGTGTTGAAAGTCGAACAAGCTGCGCGATGCTAAGACAAGGAGACGATTTCCACCATGGCGCACGAGTTAGAGAATGCGTCTAGCCGCTGTAAACTTCTTGAGAAGGAAAATGAAGCCAAAATGGTTGAACTTGACAAGGCCTTACAAGTGGCGAGAGAAGCGCGGTCTCAATCTAGAGCAGCCCGTGAGGAGATCCGACAAGCTGGGAAGATTGTGGCTGGCAAGCCCTTTTTGCTACAGGCCAAGTTCAGCGATCCGAACTATGCTCAGCTTAACCAAGTATGGAGTTCTCCGGACAATTTTGTAGACTTGTCGAAGAGTTCTTCCGATGCGGTGCAGTTTTATCAGGCGCAAGAGGGGTATGCAACGGAGAAGCTTTTTTGGTCACAATTTGGCGTGTCGAAGCTCCCTCTGTTGCTGAATGAACAGATGTCCTAGTGGGCCGAGCTGCATAGGATATCCGGCGCTGCCATGAAGAACGTCATAGCCCGGTTGTGGCCGGCTGAACCTGTTCCGAGTAGTTACTTCGGCCTGGTGCAACGGCTTGTTGACGCGGTGCCGTGTATCGACGTTGTGAAGCGGTCGGCATGCATTGAAGGTGCACGGATGGCCTTTGCCCGAGTCAAGACATTCTGGGGAAAGATGAAGGCCATCGATGTTGCGACGAAGAGTCCACCCAAAGGCAAGGACCGTCCGGAACCGGAGCATTATTTTGAAGACGTCCTAGAGGCCGCCCGCTTAATAGAGGGTCAGTGCTAAAAAAACATGACGTTCGAGTGATGTGTATAAGGGTTGTAGAAGACAACTTTATAGTTAATCTATTTTCGTTTTGCTCGAAAGCTTGTATTCCTCCCGTGCGGCCGTTTTAATGTAATCTGAAAGTTTTCCAGTCGTCAGCTTCAGCCCCCTCGTAGGAAATACGGGGGGTGTTCAGAAAAGCATTGAATCACTCTTTATCCAACGTCTTGGTCCATAAAGGAGGCGATAATGCAGCGAACCAGGCAATCGGACTATAGGGCATTAACACTTTCACTTAGCCATAGGAGTTTTATGGCGGGGCTACGACATAGCCCCTGGTATGTGTGCGGCGTATTATAATTTTTCTGCCTTACATGTTTTGATCTAAGAAAGATCCTTCGTGTGACACGGAGAATCGCTAAAGATTCAAATAAGTCGTCAAGTGGTTGACCAGCTCTCACCGCATCATGACAGTCAGTTTTCGGCTTTCTCTAATGAGGTGCTCATCCGGTCAAAGCCAGGGCACAATCGCAGTAGTTCTCCCTTTACTACCTTAGCCGATAGAGCGGAACGTAGGGTAGCAAGCACAGGAGCCGGCAACCCAACTATTGACCAAATACAATGATTCGGAGCTAATGCATATAAGGCCAAACTTGCGACGCCGAAGTACGCTATAGAGTTGTTCGGACTTTTACTGGTGACTCATTTGTTCCCATACCGAGCCCCTGGCAGGTTATGCCGAGGTGCGTCTTGTAACACAGCCGTTACGGCCATACTCATTGCAGAAAGAGTATGGAAGATTAGTTTGGATAAAGTTTACTAGGAGTGGATCGATAAGCCAATGATAAAGTCATATAAAAAGAAAAACCACAACCCGGCTATTTGACATGCTCGGGGTCAGGAATGGAGGAAAAAGGCATAGTACATGCTCAAAATAAAGAGTGCGGTCTACAAAAAAGCTGTTTTGGACCTCCTGTCGCACGTCTGCGCCGCCCGTCCTCGGGGAAAGGAGTCCTTAACGAAAGTAGCCCCTTAGTTGAGTGTACGGATCTGAACTCCGATAGACTCTGTTGTAGATGTTGTCCTGTTGGTCACCTATTTTTAAGTTATAATAAAGAAAGGTAAGGAAAACAGATAAAAACGTTACGGGAATGCTTGCAGGGTTGTCCGTATTGTGCTTCCGCCAATGCCCATGGTATCTTGAGCGCGTAGTGATGTACACATGGTGCAAATCTTTCCAGCATAGTGGGTGGGTGGCGGAAGCTGAATTGCTATTTCCGTTCCGGGAGTGGTCGAACTTCGGAGGGAAACTGTTTCTGGCCCCTGGTGTTCGGCTGACGAGCCGCTCCGTCGTCTTTATCGCTTGGTGGCCTCCTCCCCTTGTGTTCGGTGTTGAGCTTGCCTGCCTGCTTGAAGACCCAACAGTTTCTATTGGTACGATAAGCTGGCTTATCAGGGTGGCCGTGAATCTGACAAGGTCGGTCCAATATCCTATCAAGGGTGGATGGTCCATCTTGGTTTGCCTTCATTGGCTTCTTCCGTTGACCGGGTTTTGGATTGCTGAATCCGGCGTTGACCGCAGTGTCGCATAATCTTTCATTATGGTTGCGACTGTTGTGATCAATTCGTCGTGGCTTACCGTTGCCGTCTCGGATTTCGGAAGTGCCCGGGCCGCTGGCATTGTTGATTTTACGAGCGAGCCAGTTGTCTTCTCCCACACAAAAGCGAGTCATTAGAGCGGTAAGGGCTGTCATGGGTTTGGGTCCTTCCTGGCCGAGGTGACGTACTAGCCATTCATCCCGGACGCTATGTTTGAAGGCCGCAAGGGCTTCCACGTCCGGATAGTCGACGATTTGGTTCTTTTTGACTAAGAACCTAGTCCAGAGCTCCCTGGCTGACTCGCCGTGCTGCTGGATAATATGACTTAAGTCGTCGGCATCTGGTGGCCGGACATATGTTCCTTGGAAGTTGTCACGAAAGGCGTCTTCCAAATCTTCCCAGCTGCCAATAGAGTTTTCTGGCAAACTGTTTAGCCAGTACCGTGCTGGCCCCTTTAAGCTTGAGAGGCAGGTATTTAATGGCATGAAGGTCATCTCCGCGAGCCAAGTGGATATGGAGGAGGAAATCCTCAATCCATACTGCGGGATCTGTTGTTCCATCGTATGACCCGATGTTGATGGGTTTAAACCCGTCTGGAAATTCATGCTCCATTACCTCGTCCGTGAAGCAAATAGGGTGTGCGGCTCCTCTATGTTGGGCCACACTGTGAAGCACCTCCGTTGGATGCCGTTTCCGGCTTTGGGACCTGGCATGGTCGGCTCTGTTATGTCCGGCTAAGTGACCATTATCGTCGGTCGGGGCGTATCCCCGTGATCTGTACATCGATCTTGTGTGTCCTGCTCTGCCCACTAAATTGTGGATATCGCGAGTGCTTTCCCAAACTGTCTTGTTCTTGTTTTTGCGGCCGGGATGGTTGGTATGGTTTTCTGCTCCGGCTGTTGCTTTATCCGGACCGAACTGTGGCCGACCTACCGCATTATTCGATGGTGGTATGGGCTCCAGCGCCACGCCATCATGTGGAGGGAGCCACCTGCACTTGGGGTGGCTTTTGTCCTGGGCACTAAGGCCGTATTCTTTGGCGGCTAGGACCTCGGTCCATTTATCATGGAGCAGATATTGGCTTCCTTGAAGTTGCAGCTGCTTTATCCTTAGATTCCTTGTCGTGGCTATTAGCCGGCGTTTAAAGCACTCCTGCTCGAGAGGTTCCTCAGGCACGATGAATTCCTTGTTGCCGAGGCTCTCCTATTCCTCGGAGAGTGGGAGATAATTTCTATCCTCCGAGTCTCCGTATATGACCTGTTCATCAGGGTTATCTTGCCCGCTTTCCTGGTCCTCCTGTTCGGATCCTGTGCCAACAAGGTCTTCGTTGTCCGGAGTATTATCACCTCCGGTGCTAGTATTGTTTTCTCTTGAGTGGCGTGACTGAGAGCGGCGCCGGGGGCGCCGGTGTTCGGACTTTGTACCAGGAGGTTTATCCTCAACTGGATCCTCCTTGTCATCGTCTAGATCGTCGTTGGGTGTGTCTACCATACACACGTCATACCAGGAAGTGGTCGTCCCGCGTCTAGCGTATAGCAAGCTCTAGCCTTGCCCCTCATCGTCGTCCATACCGTCGATATCTTCGGAGCAGGGGTCACGCGTGTTGGTTGGGTCTTCGACAGTGGCTATGAAGTGGGTGGCGGGTGGGAAGCAAAATTCTCCATCATCCGCCGTGAGGTCGAACTGAACATAGTTCGGCGACAAGCCATCTGCCAGGGATAGGTTTTTTAGTGAGTTTAGTAGGTCGCCCATGGGCGAGTGTTGGAAGACATCTGCGGCGCTGAATTTGAAGATCGATAGCCGATCGAGCTCGGTATCCGCGGGCTCGCAGGGTTCGGAACTCGATACCAGAGATGAGTCCGGGGTTCCGTTGATGAAAGCGTCGTATGAAGTGGAATCTGCACGCGGCTTTAACGCCGCCAAATCGGTAGCCCCCGTGATGGGGTTGAGTTTCCCATCTTCGGACGACTTGATCTGCTCCGGATCTAAGGCCAGAGTTATTGCAGGAGCTATCTCCTGGATGCGGCCCGATGACAGGTTTAAGCCGTGCTCATCGGGGCGAAGGGGAGTGGTTGTTGCGGTCTCGAATCCGTCGAAGATCAAGTCTCCGCGGATGTCCGCGATGTAATTCAGGCTTTCGAATCTGACCTAATGGCCAGGGGCGTAGCTATCGATCTGCTCCAGATGGCCGAGCGAGTTGGCCCGCAGTACGAAGCCGCCAAACACAAAGATCTGTTCGGGGAGGAAGGTTCCTCCCTGGGCGGCGTCATTATCGATGATTGAAGGGGCCATCGAACCTTTCATCGACGGCACAGTGGAACTCTCAATGAAAGCACCAATGTCGGTGTCAAAACCGGCGGATCTCGGGTAGGGGGTCCCGAACTGTGCGCCTAGGATCGATGGTAACAGGAGACGGGGACACAATGTTTACCTGTGTTGGGCCCTCTCTATGGAGGTAATACCCTACTTCCTGCTTGATTGATCTTGATGAATATGAGTGTTACAAGAGTTGATCTACCACAAGATCGTAATGAATAAACCCTAAAAGTCTAGCCTATGTGAATATGGTAATGAGTCTGTCCTATCCGGACTATGCTCTCCGGTTTATATAGGCACCGGAGAGATCTAGGGTTACATGGGGTCGGTTACATAAGAAGGAATCCTCATAGTCAGTCACCTAGCTTGCCTTCCATGCCAAGGAGAGTCCAATCCGGACACGGGTACAGTTTTCGGTCTTGATGTCTTCACAACCCATCAGTCCGGTCCAATGAATAACAGGTCGGACGCCCGAGGACCCCCTAGTCTAGGACTCCCTCACACACATCAGGCCTGCTACACAGCATTGCATACATGATAGAGCCAATGGCTGAAGCATAGGGAACAGTTTTCATTTTCTCTCTATCTTCTAAAGTGGTCGGGATTGAGTCTGACTCAACTTCACACCTTGTAACACATGCAAGAACCCTTTCTTTGCTTGATCTATTTTGAACTTCTTCAAAACTTTATCAAGGTATGTGCTTTGTGAAAGTCCAATTAAGCGTCTTGATCTATCTCTATAGATCTTGATGCCCAAAATATAAGCAGCTTCACCGAGGTCTTTCATTGAAAAACTCTTGTTCAAGTATCCTTTTATGCTATCCAGAAATTCTATATCATTTCCAATCAACAACATGTCATCCACATATAATATTAGAAATGCTACAGAGTTCCCACTCACTTTCTTCTAAATACAGGCTTCTCCAAAAGTCTGTATAAAACCATATGCTTTGATCACACTATCAAAATATTTATTCCAACTCCGAGATGCTTGCACCAGTCCATAAATGGATCGCTGGAGCTTGCACACTTTGTTAGCATCCTTTGGATCGGTAAAACCTTTGGGTTGCATCATATACAACTCTTCTTCCAGAAATCCATTCAGGAATGCAATCTTTAGATCCATTTGCCAAATTTTGTAATCATAAAATGCAGCAATTGCTAACATGATTCGAACGGACTTAAGCATTGCTATGGGTGAGAAGGTCTCATCGTAGTCAACTCCTTGAAATTGTCGAAAACCTTTTGCAACAAGTCGAGCTTTGTAGATAGTAATATTACCATCAGCGTCAGTCTTCTTCTTGAAGATCCATTTATTCTCGATGGCTTGCCGATCAACGGGCAAGTCAACCAAAGTCCACACTTTGTTCTCATATATGGTTCCCATCTCAGATTTCATGGCCTCAAGCCATTTCATGGAATCTGGGCTCATCATCGCTTCCTGATAGTTCGTAGGCTCATCATGGTCAAGTAACATGACCTCCAGAACAGGATTACCGTACCACTCTGGTGCGGATCTTACTCTGGTTGACCTACGAGGTTCGGTAGTAACTTGATCTGAAGTTACATGATCATCATCATTAGCTTCCTCACTAATTGGTGTAGGAGTTACAGGAACTGATTTCTGTGATGAACTACTTTCCAATAAGGGAGAAGGTACAATTACCTCATCAAGTTCTACTTTCCTCCCACTCACTTCTTTCGAGAGAAACTCCTTCTCTAGAAAGGATCCATTCTTAGCAACGAATGCCTTGCCTTCGGGTCTGTGATAGAAGGTGTACCCAACTGTTTCCTTTGGGTATCCTATGAAGACACATTTCTCCGATTTGGGTTCGAGCTTATTAGGTTGAAGCTTTTTCACATAAGCATCACAACCCCAAACTTAAAGAAACGACAACTTTGGTTTCTTGCCAAACCACAGTTCATAAGGGGTCGTCTCAACGGATTTAGATGGTTCCCTATTTAACGTGAGTGCAGTCGTCTCTAAAGCATAACCCCAAAACGATAGCGGTAAATTAGTAAGAGACATCATAGATCGCACCATATATCTAATAAAGTGCGGTTACGACGTTCGGACACACCATTACGCTGTGGTGTTCCGGGTGGCGTGAGTTGCGAAACTATTCCGCATTGTTTCAAATGAAGACCAAACTCATAACTCAAATATTCTCCTCCACGATCAGATCGTAGAAACTTTATTTTCTTGTTACGATGATTTTCCACTTCACTCTGAAATTCTTTGAACTTTTCAAATGTTTCAGACTTATGTTTCATCAAGTAGATATACCCCTATCTGTTCAAATCATCTGTGAAGGTGAGAAAATAACGATACCCGCCGTGAGCTTCAATATTCATCGGACCACATACATCAGTATGTATGATTTCCAACAAATTTGTTGCTCGCTCCATTGTTCCGGAGAACGGAGTTTTAGTCATCTTGCCCATGAGGCATGGTTCGCAAGTACCAAGTGATTCATAATCAGGTGATTCCAAAAGTCCATCAGAATGGAGTTTCTTCATGCGCTTTACACCAATATGACCCAAACGGTAGTGCCACAACTAAGTTGCACTATCATTATCAACTCTGCATCTTTTGGCTTCAATATTATGAATATGTGTGTCACTACTATCGACTGTAAAAACAGACCACTCTTGAAGGGTGCATGACCATAAAAGATATTACTCATATAAATAGAACAACCATTATTTTCAGATTTAAATGAATAACCGTCTCGCATCAAACAAGATCCAAATATAATGTTCATGCTCAATGCTGGCACCAAATAACAATTATTCAGGTCGAAAACTAATCCTAAAGGTAGATGTAGAGGTAGCGTGCCGACGACGCTCACATCGACTTTGGAACCATTTCCCACGCGCATCGTCACCTCTTCCTTAGCCAATCTTCGCTTAATCCGTAGTCCCTGTTTCGAGTTGCAAATATTAGCAACAGAACCAATATCAAATACCCAGGTGCTACTGCGAGCATTAGTAAGGTACACATCAATAACATGTATATCACATACCTTTGTTCACCTTGCCATCCTTCTTATCCGCCAAATACTTGGGGCAGTTCCGCTTCCAGTGACCAGTCCCTTTGTAGTAGAAGCACTCAGTCTTAGGCTTAGGTCCAGACTTGGGCTTCTTCACTTGAGCAGCAACTTGTTTGCCGTTCTTCTTGAAGTTCCCCTTCTTCCCTTTACCCTTTTTCTTGAAACTGGTGGTCTTGTTGACCATCAACACTTGATGCTCCTTCTTGATTTCTACCTTTGCAGCCTTTAGCATTGCGAAGAGCTCGGGAATTGTCTTATCCATCCCTTGCATGTTATAGTTCATTACGAAGCTCTTGCAGCTTGGTGGCAGTGATTGAAGAATTCTGTCAATGACACTATCATCAGGAAGATTAACTTCCAGTTGAACCAAGTGATTGTTATACCTAGACATTTTGAGTATATGTTCACTGACAGAACTATTCTCCTCCATCTCGCAGCTGTAGAACTTATTGGAGACTTCATATCTCTCAATCCGGGCATTTGCTTGAAATATTAACTTCAACTCCTGGAACATCTCATATGCTCCATGACGTTCAAAACGTCATTGAAGTCCCGGTTCTAAGCTGTAAAGCATGGCACACTGAACTATCGAGTAGTCATCAGCTTTGCTCTGCCAGACGTTCATAACATCTGGCGTTGCTCCTGCAATGGGTTTGGCACCTAGCGGTGCTTCCAGGACGTAATTCTTCTGTGCAGCAATGAGGATAATCCTCAAGTTATGGACCCAGACCGTTTAGTTGCTACCATCATCTTTCAACTTAGCTTTCTCTAGGAACGCATAAAAATTCAATGGAACAAAAGCACGGGCCATCTATCTACAATAACATAGACATGCAAAATATTATCAGGTACTAAGTTCATGATAAATTAAAGTTCAATTAATCATATTACTTAAGAACTCCCACTTAGATAGACATCCCTCTAATCATCTAAGTGATCACGTGATCCAAATCAACTAAACCATGTCCGATCATCACGTGAGATGGAGTAGTTTTCAATGGTGAACATCACTATGTTGATCATATCTACTATATGATTCATGCTCGAACTTTTGGTCTCAGTGTTCCGAGGCCATATCTGCATATGCTAGGCTCGTCAAGTTTAACCCGAGTATTCTGCGTGTGCAAAACTGGCTTGCACCCGTTGTATGTGAACGTAGAGCTTGTCACACCCGATCATCACGTGGTGTTTCGGCACGACGAACTTTCGCAACGGTGCATACTCAGGGAGAACACTTGTACCTTGAAATTTAGTGAGAGATCATCTTATAATGCTACCGCCGAACTAAGCAAAATAAGATGCTTATAGGATAAACATCACATGCAATCAATATAAGTGATATGATATGGCCATCATCATCATGTGCCTTTGATCACCATCTCCAAAGCGCCGTCATGATCACCATCGTCACCGGCGCGACACCTTGATCTCCATCATGGCATCGTTGTCGTCTCGCCAACTATTGTTTCTACGACTATCGCTACCGCTTAGTGATAAAGTAAAAACAATTACAGGGCGATTGCATTGCATACAATAAAGCGACAACCAAATGGCTCCTGCCAGTTGCCGATAACTCCGTTACAAAACATGATCATCTCATACAATAAAATTTAGCATCATGTGTTTACCATATCACATCACAACATGCCATGTAAAAACAAGTTAGACGTCCTCTACTTTGTTGTTGCAAGTTTCACGTGGCTGCTACAGGCTGAGCAAGAACCGTTCTTACCTACGCATCAAAACCACAATGATTTTTCGTCAAGTATGTGCTGTTTTAACCTTCAACAAGGACCGGGCATAGTCACACTCGATTCAACTAAAGTTGGAGAAACTGACACCCGCCAGCCACCTTTGTGCGAAGCACGTCGGTAGAACCAGTCTCGCGTAAGCGTACGCGTAATGTCGGTCCGGGCCGCTTCATCCAACAATACCGCCGAATCAAAGTATGACATGCTGGTAAGCAGTATAACTATTATCGCCCACAACTCCCTTGTGTTCTACTCGTGCATATAACATCTACGCATAAAGCTGGCTCGGATGCCACTGTTGGGGAACGTAGTAATTTCAAAAAAATTCCTACGCACACGCAAGATCATGGTGATGCATAGCAACGAGAGGGGGGAGTGTTGTCTACGTACCCTCGTAGACCGTAAGCGGAAGCGTTATGACAACGCGGTTGATGTAGTCGTACGTCTTCATGATCCAACCGATCCTAGTACCGAAAGTATGACACCTCCGCGATCAGCACACGTTCAGCTCGGTGACTGATGAAGTCATGTACCTGGGGTAGGGTCATAGACCTGCCCAGAGGTACCCTCCACAAGGACACTCGCGAAAGAAGCGCCCTTCCAGTCGACCTGGTAGGTTTCCACTCGACAGATTCAAAGACACTCGACCATGAAGACCCTCGACCACCAGGAGTCCAAGAGCCACTCGGTGTCCAAACGGTCCGTAGTTAAATAGTCTTTATGATCATAATGATACTTTATGTAAGGCGTTACCAGTAATGCCTAGCCTTAACGTACCTTAAACCCTCTACTACGTGGGTTGGCTGGGGTCCTGGCGCACTCTATATAAGCCACCCCCCTCCACAGGTAGAAGGGTTCGCACCCCTGTAACACATACGCATATTATCCAGTCGACCGCCTCCGGGCTCCGAGACGTAGGGCTGTTACTTCCTCCGAGAAGGGCCTGAACTCGTAAATCTTTTGCGTATACAACTACTCCATAGCTAGGATCTTGCCTCTCCATACCTACCCCCCATTCTACTGTCAGACTTAGAACCACGACAGTTGGCGCCCACCTTGGAGCGGGTGTTCTAGCGATTTGTTGGAGAAGTTGGGATTCTTTCGATCTCCTACATCATGGTTTCAGGTGGAGTTCTGGTCGACGGCCACGAGATCCATCTCGGTGCGCTCACGTTCGTCGCCGACGACTCCGCTTGGCTTCAGGAGGCTCCACTCGACGTGGACGCGCTCCCCGTCTGCGGGGCGACGCACTTTCACGCGTGTGTCCGCGGCGTCCTCCTGCGGCAACCGTCGACCCAGTATGGGTCGGCTCCTGTGCCGTCCTCGCTCCCAGTTTCCCGCTGGCGCAAGCGTTCCGGTCGGTCGAGGCTTCAGCAGTGGGTGAGGCATGCGATGGCCCGCCAGTCGGCCACCCCCCAAGTCGCAGCGATCGAGACCGACGAATCTCTCTACGACCTGTTCGACTGGCTCCGCAGAGACTGCGTCCGAATGCGATAGCAGTGACCCAGCGGCAGAGGTTCTGATGGTCGATGGACCATGCAGTCCCCCCGGATTCACCCGCACCAACGGAGGTGACGGTGGAGGCGATCGGAGCAAGCCCACGAAGAGTACCTGCCCGAGCCCCTCACTTCGCTTCAGAGGGAGGAGCTTCGCCCGTCGGAACATGGATGCGCTTCACACTCCTATCGTCGGAGAAACCCCAAGGCTCGTGCCTTGGAGGATGCGCAACATTAACCTGGCTGGCGACTCGACCGAGAACCTTCAGCGAGTACTCGACGGCGAAGCTGCGACCAAAGGTTCTAGAATCCAATCGGCGTCTCTTCCGACCACCAACTCAGGTATATCAAACTCCGATTCAGAATTTAGCAGCTGCCACCAGATAGCGTAGTCAATTCAGCCTTCCCAGTCGGAGGCGGGTAGAGGTTTGCTACAAATCAGAGATCTGCTCCGGGCGGCAGGAGACCAAAACTCAGTCGTATCACAGTCGCGGAACAGGATTCACGGCCGATCTGTCACTGCGAATTCAGTCCAGTCGGCCCATAGTCCGAGATCGCCCCCGAGGCGTGAGGAACGTGGGGGCCGGCGTGATGATCAAGACAAGAGCATGGCAGTATGAGCACCGATTCGATCGCAATGATCGACATCGAGTGCCCACTCCTCCCCCAAGGGGTGGATCATACGCTCCTCGGCAGCAGGACGACGACGCCCAAGACAGTGTTGGGCGAAGAGTTCCAGTCGACCCCAGGGAACCAGGCTTTGATGCGAGATCTATTATCGTTCAAGGTTTGGTCGACAGGAACAGAGCTCACCGAGACGGCCATGATAGAGATGTTCCCTCCAGCAGCAGAGTTCATGTCTCGGGACCAGAGTGTTTCAGCAGAGCCATCAGAGCCGCGGTGATTCCTCCCAACTTCAGGTTGGCGACTGGAGTCAGTAAGTTCACTGGTGAATCCAAGCCTGACACTTGGCTTGAAGATTACCGAGTAGCCATGAAGCATTTGCCTCTTATGTTGGAGGGTTCAGCCAGAGCGTGGTTGAATCAGTTAGCACCCAGCAGTATTTACACTTGGGAAGATCTTGCCCGAGTGTTTGTCAGGACATTTGAAGGGACTTGCAAACGACCAGCAGGATTGACGGAGTTGCAGTCGTGTGTGCAAAAGTCGAGTGAAACTTTGAGAGATTATATCCAGAGGTGGATCACTTTGCACCACACAGTTGAGAATGTATCTGATCACCAGGCAGTCTGTGCCTTCAAAGAAGGTGTCAAGAACAGAGATTTGAGTTTGAAATTTGGTCGAACCGAAGATATGACCCTCAGTCGGATGATGGAGATTGCCACCAAGTATGCAAATGGTGAAGAAGAGGATCGGCTCCAGAGTGGTAAATACAAATCGGCCGCCAATGAGGCCGGCGGAGGAAATTCCAGTCGGAAGCAGAAGCGCAAAGTCGAGCCAGCTGCTCCCGGAGAGGCCTTGGTTGTGACCCCAGGAAAGTTCAAGGGGAAACCCAAGGGTCCTTGGAACCCCAAGAAGGTAAAAGACCAGGATGGAAATGACGTGCTGGATTTGCCATGTCACATTCACACAAAGAAAGATGAAGAGGGTAAACTCATTTACCCGAAACACACCACTCGACAGTGTCGACTCTTGATTCAGCAGTTCCAAGGGAAACAACCCAAGGATAAGGATAAGGAGACAGACAAAGTCGAGGACAAAGATGACAGCGATGATGGATATCCCTAGGTCAATTCCACCCTGATGATTTTTGCTGACGTCGAAAGCAAAAGTCGACTGAAGGTTATCAATCGGGAAGTGAACATGGTCGCTCCGGCGACACCCAACTATCTGAAGTGGTCCTGCACCCCATCACATTCGACCAAGACGATCACCACGCACATTGCCACCCTGGGAGGCAAGCGCCAGGGTCGACCCGATCATCGAAGGCACTCGGTGACCAAAGTTCGATGGATGGTGGTAGTGGCTTGAACATATTGTACGCAGAGACGTTGAAAGGGATGGGCATTCCGATGTCCGGACTCAAGCACCGAGAACATGAGCTTCCACGGAGTCATTCACGGAAAGAAGGCTGAGTCATTCGCCAAATTGCTCTTGATGTAGTTTTGGTGATTCAAGCATTTCCGAAAGAAAAGTTGACCTTTGAGGTCGTGGATTTCAGAGCGCTTATCACGCTATTCGGGAAGACCAGCATATGCATGTTTCATGGCCCGACCATGTTACGTGTATCTTAAACGAAGATGCTGGTCCCAAGGGCGTGATCACCGTTACGGCAATTGGAAGAAGGCGAAGAGTGTTTCCAGAAAGGCTCTAAGATCGCCGATGCTCGGTTGGCGATGGTAGAGCTACAAGAGTATCGTAAAACTGCAGATCCGAAGTGATTTGTTGCGACCTAAGAACCCGCCACGGAGTCAAGATTCCATCGACCGTGAGACGTAAACAGGTTCACATTCACCCGATCGATCCCAATGCTGCTCGACCAACATCTCGACAACACTCGACTCAAAATAGGAAGAAGCGCCATCCGGTTCCTCCATGAGAACTGGGACATCTTTGCATGGAAGCTCACGACATGCCGGTGTTCCTGTGGGGCTGGCTGAGCACCGCCTACGAGTCGACCCAAAAGTAAAACCGGTTAAAGAATATCTTCGACAGTCCTCTGTACATAAGAGAAAGGCCATTGGTGAAGAGGTGGCTCGGCTCTTAGCGGCAGAGTTCATCCGAGAGATCTACCACTCCGAGTGGCTCGCCAATGTCGTCATGGTCCCCAAGAAGGACAAGTCGTTGCGCATGTGCATCGATTTCAAGCATATCAATCGGGCCTGCCCGAAAGATCATTTTCCTCTTCCTCGCATTGACCAAATAGTCAATTCAACTGCGGGATGTGAGAGGCTGTCTTATTTAGACGCCTATTCCGGGTACGATCAGATCTGTCTATATGGACCCGATGAGATCAAAACAGCGTTCATCACTCCATTCGGGTGCTTCTGTTATGTCACCATGCCATTCGGTCTCAAGAATGCCGGAGCCACATTCATGAGGATGATTCAGAAGTGTTTGCTCACTCAAATCAGTCGGAATGTGGAAGCGTACATGGATGATATAGTGGTCAAGTCACGAAAGGGTTCCGACCTGTTGACTGACCTTGCTGAAACATTTGCCAATCTCAGGAGGTATGATATCAAGCTTAACCCATCGAAGTGCACATTTGGAGTTCCTAGTGGAAAGTTACTCGGTTTTCTCGTTTCTGAGCGAGGAATCAATGCTAACCCCGAAAAGATTGGCACTATACTCCGAATGAAGCGCCCTGTGCGTGTGCACGATGTCCAGAAGCTTACTGGATGCTTGGCCGCTTTAAGTCGATTCATCTCTTGCCTCGATGAAAAGGCATTGCCTCTTTACCGACTGATGAAGAAGTCAGACAAGTTCGAGTGGACTCCAGAAGCTGATGCAGCGTTTGCAGAGCTAAAAGCTCTGCTCTCCACCCAGCCGGTGCTTGCTGCACCTATCAGCAAAGAGCCTTTGCTGCTTTACATTGCAGCCACTGGACAAGTCATCGATCACTGCATTTACGGTCGGCGGGAAGAAGAAGGAAAAGCCTTCAAAGTTCAACGCCCAGCTTTATTATCTTTCGAAGTGTTGACCCCATCAAAGCAAAGATACCCTCACTATCAGAAGCTTGTTTATGGGATTTACATGACCACAAAGAAGGTTGCTCATTATTTCTCTGATCATTCCATTACAGTCGTCAGCGATGCCCCATTGTCGGAAATTCTTCATAACAGAGATGCAACTGGTCGAGTGGCTAAATGGGAAATTGAACTCCTTCCCCTTGATATCAAATTTGAGGCAAAGAAAGCCATCAAGTCCCAAGCAATAGCAGAGTTCCTCGCCGAGTGGACTGAACAACAGCTTCCTACTCAAGTTCACTCGGAGCACTGGACTATGTTTTTTGATGGTTCCAAGATGCTGAACGGTTATGGTGCGGGGGTTGTATTGGTTTCCCCCCGAGGAGATAAGCTCAAATATGTTCTCCAGATTCACTTTGATTCTTCCAACAACGAAGCGAATATGAAGCACTCTGTATGGGTTGCGATGGCTATTTCACTTTCGGCGTTCGTCGCCTTATGGTCTACTGGCGACTCGGATCTGGTTGTTAATCAAGTGATGAAGGTGGGATGTCGAAGCCCAGCTATGACAAAGTTCTCGTAATGCTGATGAGAAAGTGGAGAAGAAACTCGAGGGTTAGAGCCTCATCATATACCCCGACTAAAAAATCAAGCTGCGGATGATTTGGCGAAGATAGGGTCCAAGAGGGAAGCCATTCCCAGCAATGTATTTTGGAGCACATTCATGCACCATCGGCAGGAGGATCCTTTCACGTAAGAAGCCCCGCAGCAAAAGAGTGCCAATGATCCGACTGAAGTTGAGGTCCCAGACGTGGTCGACCTGATTATGGAAGTTGTGGTCATCACTCCTGACTGGACAGTGTCGTACATCGCATATATCCTAAGGAAAGAACTCCCAGAGAATGAAGAAGAGGCTCGACAGATCGTCCGTCGATCCAAGGCCTTTACAGTGATCAAGGGACAATTGTACAGAGAAAGCGCGACTGGAGTCGGCCAGAAGTGTATCACGCCAGAAGAAGGTCAGATAATTCTTGAGGATATCCACTCGGGGACATGTGGCCATCATGTGTCCTCTCGGACCATCGTGGCTAAAGCATACCGAGCGGGATTTTACTGGCCAAAAGCAAATGAAATGGAAAAATAAATAGTCGACAAGTGTGAAGGGTGTCAGTTCTATTCCAACATGTTACACAAGCCCGCCTCAGCCTTGAAGACCATTCCACTCGTCTGGCCCTTCGCTGTTTGGGGATTAGACATGATTGGACTGCTAAGAACTGGCAGAAGCGGCTTCACTCATTTGCTAGTAGCAGTCGACAAGTTCACCAAGTGGATCGAAGCCAAGCCCATCAAGAACCTTGATGCATGCACTGCTATCAGTTTCATCAGAGAATTGATATTCAGATATGGAGTTCCGCATAGCATCATCACCGACAATGGGTCAAACTTCGATAATGACAAATTCAAAGCCTTCACGCCTCGTGGCACGCTGGTCGACTATGCTTCAGCTTGCTCATCCTCGGCCGAATGGACAAGCAGAGCGCAAATGGCCTCATTCTCAAAGGGCTGAAACCACGGCCGATGCGTGATCTCAAGCACGCAGCAGAGCTTGGGTCGACGAACTTCCATCAGTTCTCCGGGATTGAGGACCACTCCTAATCGGTCGATGGGAGAACTCCATTCTTCCCGGTCTATGGAGCTGAAGCAGTTCTGCCGAGTGACCTGCTTCACAACGCCTCGAGTCGAACTATACTCAAGAAGAAGGAACAAGCCCGGCAAGATGCAATCGACCTCTTGGAAGAGGAGAGGAGATTGCCCTGATCCGCTCGACTATCTATCAGCAAGACTTGCGCCGATTCCATGCCGAAATGTGAAGAGTCGAGCCTTCCAAGAGGGAGATTTGGTCCTCCGAGTGGATCAACAGAACCACACAAGCTCGCTCCCACTTGGGAAGGTCCTTCATCGTCACAAGAGTTCTCCACAACGGAGCGATCATCTCTACAATGTTGATCGCCAGATTGACGAGCCTCGAGCTTGAATGCGGAGCTGCTCCGCCTTTTATACTTAATACTCACTCGGTTGAGATGTAATAAAAGTACTTTTGTAGTTTGTTTATCTAAGACAAGAATGTTATAATTTTCCCAAAGTGATTGTTATTACTTTTTGTTGAAATTTCCCCTGGGTGGCTTAGTGCGAATCCGGTTCGCCTAAGTTTGTAAAAAATCCTTTCCGAGTGGTGAGCCGGTCTCCCACTGGGGCTTAGCTGCGAATCCTCTTCGCCTAAGTATTCAAAATCCTACCGAGTGGTGAGCCAGCCTCCCACTGGGGCTTAGCTGCAGTCCAAGTACTCGCCTAAGTATTCAAAATCCCACCGAGTGGTGAGCCAGCCTCCCACTCGGGGCTTAGCTGCAGTCCAAGTACTCGCCTAAGTATTCAAAATCCCACCGAGTGGTGAGCCAGCCTCCCACTCGGGGCTTAGCTGCAGTCCAAGTACTCGCCTAAGTATTCAAAATCCCACCGAGTGGTGAGCCAGCCTCCCACTCGGGGCTTAGCTGCAGTCCAAGTACTCGCCAAGTATTTAGATCCTACCAAGTGGAGAGTCAGCCTCTCACCGGGGCTTAGCAACAACCCAAGGATTCGCCTAAACATCCAAAATAAAGAACGCTCAGCAAGGGGCACGAGGTGCAGGTCGATGCTACCTTCTCCTTCAAAGCTACGCCATGGAAAACCCACCGAGTGGAGAGCAAACCTCCCACTGGGGCTTAGCTGCAGCCAGTGCTTGCCTAAGTAATAGAAATCCTACCGAGTGGAGAGCAAACCTCCCACTGGGGCTTAGCTGCAGCCCAGTGCTCGCCTAAGTAATAGAAATCCCACCGAGTGGAGAGCAAACCTCCCACTGGGGCTTAGCTACAGCCCTGCTCGCCTAAGTAATAGAAATCCTACCGAGTGGAGAGCAAACCTCCCACTGGAGGCTTAGCTGCAGCCAGTGCTCGCCTAAGTAATAAAAATCCTACCGAGTGGAGAGCAAACCTCCCACTCGGGGGCTTAGCTACAGTCCAGTGCTCGCCTAAGTAAGGAATTCATCTCAATCTGCAAGGACGACGAGGTGCAGGTCGACTGCTACCTTCTCCTTCGGAGCCTCACCACAAGTACAACGTGCGGTCCAGCTCAATCCGCAAGGACGATGAGGTGCAGGTCGACTGCTACCTTCTCCTTCGGAGCTTCGCCACAAGTACAACGTGCGATCCATCTCAATCCGCAAGGACGACGAGGTGCAGGTCGACTGCTACCTTCTCCTTCGGAGCTTCGCCACAAGTACAACGTGCGGTCCATCCCAACCCGCAAGGACGACGAGGTCAGTCGCAGTCTGTGCTCCATCTCTACCTACAAGATAGATGAAGTACAAGTCGACTGGAGTTTCACCTCAAGGATACTACCTACAACAATGAAATATATTTCGAATGAAGAGCAAAGTTCTCTCGAAGGCAAATAAAGCATGTTCAAGGATAGATTAAGTTCGGATACACGTCCTACGGATCCAAAGGGGCTCAGGCGTTAAGCCTGTTAAAGTTTGTCGGTTACAAAAACCACTCGGCATTCCGAGGCAAATTTAAGGTGGGACTTAGAAGTTTTTTACTCCTCCGGTGGAGGACTTGAAGGTGCAACAAACTGGTCGAGGTCGATTCCGTCGGCAATACGGGTAGCAGCAGCGATGAAGGTCTCCATGAAAGATCGGAAGTCATACTTCCTGGTGTTGGCAACTTTGAGGGACGCCAGCTTGTCTTCTTGCGCTTCCTTGCAGTGGATGCGAACCAGAGACAGAGCAACATCAGCACCACACCTGGCAGAAGACTTTTTCCATTCTTGCACTCGACTTGGAATCTCATTCAGTCGAGTCATTAAGGATTCAAGGTCATTCTAGAGTGTCTGATCTGGCCAGAGAGTCGAGTCGATCCGCGACACCCAGCTTTCAGTCGAGCAAGATAATCCACCACGCTAGCAACGCGAGACTCCAGTCGGAGCACATTCATGGCAGCTTCGTCCTTCACAGAGAGTTGATGGGGTCCAGCTGGTCTCCACTGACCGGTTTCTTCTTCAAGTTTTGACAGAATTCTGAAAACACAGCTCGGACTCAAAATAACAAGCATGCGATGAGCCGGTGATAGCAAGACAATGGGTAAAAGAGATTACCTTCAAGCATGAGAAACAGCTTCTTGGCGATCCCTCCAAGATAAATCTCCGTGTCATTTCGCTCCCCCCAGGTTAGCCAGCCTTGTCGACAAAGCAATCTTGTCGTTCTTCAGTCGACTAACTTCCTTGTTGGCCGCGTCAAGAGCGGCTTTCAGCTTGGCATTTTCATCTTCAAGTTTGTCGACTGAGGCAAGCTTCTCTTCAGCGAGCTTTGTTTTCTCCAAAGCCGCCTTTCCGTGCCTCTCGCAAGGTCAAGGTCCTTCTTCTTCAAAGTCTCTTCCAGTTTATCTCAAAGCAACAATGAGAACAGAGTTGAGAATGAACAGAAAAACAAAGACAGTCACAAAGTTCTCACCAGCCATACCTTTTGCTTCATTCTTCGCATTCGCAAATTCTCCGAGCAAGCTTCAAGTCGAGGTTGAGCTGGATCTGTTTGTTCTCTAATCTCAAGATAGCGAGCCACAAGCTCGCAAGATTTCTACAAAGAGTCAACCAACAAAAGACATCAAAGACAGATCACTTCCGGTGACTAAGGAAAATCAGATCATTTCTAAGACTACAATCGAATCAAAGCATTCGACAAGAGTCTCGGTGATTACACCCAGCGGGTGCACTCGATGTGCCCCCACTGGTTTTACTAATTTGGTTCACCAATCGACCAAAAGAGACAAAAAGGTAATGATTCTAAAACCATGGTTAAGTGTCACGTCACCATGTAAAAAAATAGTTCTTTAGACTATAGTCGATCGCACGCAGTCCACCATAGTCTCGGGATTACACCGGTGGGTGCACTTATCGTGCCCCCACCGGTTTTCTGGTTCCATTAGACTTGGTCCGTCCTGTGTCGAGTGAAGAAGTTCACAAGATAAAGACTATAGTCGATCGCACGCAGTCCACCATAGTCTCGGGACTACACCTGGGTGCACTCTGTGTGCCCCATAAAACTCAATCGACACACCCACCCAGTGGGTGTACAGATATGGAGATCTCTAGAAAGAAGCAGTTTCAGGTAGCATATCCTAACAGAGCAAGCAGTTTCAGGTAGCATATCCTAACAGAGCAAGCAACGATCGACTTACTTGGACATTGCTCGAGAGCTGAACTAGCATCATAGGTCACTGGCTAGCCTCTTGGACCGCCTTCACTTGCTCCATCAAGATCCCTGCCGGCGTATAGCCTCCTCAAAGAGCACTCACTTGGTCTTCGGGACGTGGTGTATAGCAAAAGGGATGGTGGATCAGCAATGATTTGCCGGTCGGGCACTTGTCAAGAGACAAAGAAAAGACACAGATGTCCGAGTGGGGTTGCCTCCCTCGGAAACCAACGGCTCAGGTATCGTCACAACTGGAGCAGCCTTGCCAGCAGGCACCCTCTTGTTTTTCCTCTTCCTCAATGGTGCTTCCTCGTCATCATCGGGGAGATCAATGACATGAGGCGGAACTACAAGAAAGATTCAAAAGTAAACATGGAAATCCAATGACTAAAAGTGAAACTACAGAGATCATACCAAGGTTGGAGGTGGCGGCATCTTCCATTTCCCGATCTTCGTGCTTGGCCGAGGTCTCGGAGGTAGCAGACCGCAGATTTCAAGAATCGGCTGATCGGTCATCAAGTCGACCAAAAGTACACTCATGTTGAATAGGAAATACAAGTTCTGCTGGTTACCCGAGATGGTGGGAATGACCATCCGCATTTTGGGCGGGCCTTTGCCGGCTTTGACGACGCTGTTCGAGGTTGCTTCGCGGCGGTTTCTTAGTCGGCGCAGGGAAGTTGTCCGAGGTCGCTTGCCGACCGCCCCGATGGACGAATAACAGCTTTACCGCGCCCGCCGCCGGTCATGCGTCAACTTGACCTTCCTTCCGAGCAAGGAGGATCGACGTCTTCATCCTCTTCCTCCTCCTCCTCCTCTTCATCAGAGCTGTCGTCCCCTCATCCTCCTCACCGTTGGACTCCCATTCTTCCCGGCTTTCACGTCCGCTTCCTTCTTCTTCTTCGGTGGTTCCTGCTACTGCTGGGCATCGAGTACATCTCAGTGGTGACCTAGAAGATAACAAAACAAGGCAAAGGTCAGTCGACGAATTGGCATCTAAACAGAATGAAGGCAGCCGAATCACAGTCGGAGATAAGTGGTTATACCTTGTCCACTTCATAAGTCTGGTCGAGTGGTGGAATCCTCCTAGCTCCACGAGGGTTATCTTTGTTTCCTATGATGGCAGTCATCCACTTCTCCAGCGTGGCGTCATCGACCTCCTCTGGATGGACCCGGGTGGTATCATCCGTACCGGAGTACATCCACATCGGATGGCCTCGGTATTGGAGTGGCTGAATACGACGTCGGAGGAAAACCTCCAGGAGATCCATGCCGGTCACCCCGTCGCGAATGAGCTGGACTACGCGTTCCATCAACAATTTTACTTGGGCCTTCTCCTCTGGTAGCACCTTTAGGGAAGATGGCTTGTTCACTCGACTCATGGAGAAAGGAGGAGTCCAATCGATCGCCCAAGGTCGGCTGGTCTTGGCGAGAGAACCAGGTCGATCGCCACCTCTAACCGAGTCGGGAGAGTCATAGCCGAAAAAGCGCTGTTCCCTCATCTCGACCCCGAGTCCCCACACATCTGGATTACTTGGGTTCTCTCGTCATTCGGGTTCGTTTTCTTCACCGTCCGAGAGCGACAAGTGAATATGTGCTTGAAGAGGCCCCAGTCATGGACGACAGCCCAAGAAGTTTTTGATAACGAAATGAAAGCAGCAAGGTAGACAATGGAGTTGGGAGGAAATGATGGAGTTGCGCCCAAAAAGTTCGAAACCCCGGAGAAAAGGATTCGCGGCAGAGAAAATCCTCGATCTACGTGAGTGGCTAGGAGAACGACTCACCCTCTTCAGCTGCGGTTGCCATTCCGCTCCGGAAGCCTCGCCGACCCATGGGGATCAGTCCTCATTGGCCAGATCGGTGAGGTCCTTCTCGGTGATGGTCGAATGGATCCATCTCCTCGACCCAACCTTGCGGCAGTTTGGACCGCTGAAGAAGATCCGCCCGACCGGGCGCTCTCCCTTAGCTTCGCCGCCGCCTTCCTCACCCGCTCAAGGCTGCGGTCTTCTCCTTCACCATGGTCGCCGGGCGGCAGGAAATCGAAGCTGCGGCGCTGAGCAGGCTAAGAGCGCAGCAAGAAGGTTTGGAGGCGAGGGAGGGAAGATTGAGGTCGCACTGCTCAAAATACCCCGTCCGATGCTTTATAAGGGCCGCTTCGAGTGGCTGTCCGTAGGCCAGCAATCCCGTCAAATCAAGAATAGCGCCGACGTGATACGTGGTGAAAAGGCGGCGCTGAAGATCGAGGCGCCATCGCCTTATCCCATCCGAAAGTGCCGCATTTTCTCGCTTCGCGCTTCCCAAAATTCAGATCCGCGAAATCCGCTAACCGCTGAGCAACTTGTCGATAATAGATTTCCTCCGATCCGTTGAAATCCTCAAGTTCACAAAGTTCACTCGACAAATGTGAAGAATGGATCAAGGCGATCAAAGAGAAGTTGATGCCATCACTAAAAGGTCGTTGATCCGAGTAAGACACACTCGCAACACGAAGAACAAGTCGAAAAGATTATCAACTCCTTCCTCACTCAAACCTCAATCCATTCGGGGCTAATGATGAAGTCATGTACCTGGGGTAGGGTCATAGACCTGCCCAAAGGTACCCTCCACAAGGACACTCGCGAAAGAAGCGGCCTTCCAATGACCGGTAGGTTTCCACTCGATGATTCAAAGACACTCGACCATGAAGACGCACTCGACCACCAGAGTCCAAGAGCCACTCGGTGTCCAAACGGTCTCAGTAGTTAAATAGTCTTTATGATCATAATGATACTTTATGTAAGGCGCTACCAAGAACGCCTAGCCTTAACGCACCTTAAACCCTCTCGCTACGTGGGCTGGCTGGGGTCTGGCGCACTCTATATAAGCCACCCTCCACGGTAGAAGGGTTCGCACCCTCGTAACACATAACGCATATTATCCAATGACCGCCTCCGTGCTCCGAGATGTAGGGTTGTTACTTCCTCCGAGAAGGGCTGAACTCGTAAATCTCTTGCGATACAACTACTCCATAGCTAGGATCTTGCCTCTCCATACCTACCCCCATTCTCTTGTCGGACTTAGAACCACGACAAGGACGCCCCACGAACTCTTGATCCGGTGAGTGTCGAGGGAGAGCTTCATCAAGACGACGGCGTGATGACGGTGATGATGAAGCTACGGCGAGGGCTTTGCCTAAGCATCGCAACGATATGACCGAGGTGGATTATGGTGGAGGGGGCACCGACACTGGCTAAGACAATGACTGTTGTTGTGTTCTAGGGTGCCCCCGCCTCAGATATAAAGGAGCAAGGGGGGAGGCCGGCCGGCCCTAGGGCGCGCCAAGGAGGGGAGGAGTCCTCCTCCTAGTAGGAGAAGGACTCCCCCTTTCCTAGTCCAACTAGGAGGGGGAAGGGGGAAGGAAGGAGAGGGAGGGGAGGAAAGAGGGTCGCGCCTCTCCCTAGTCCACCCGGACTCCTTGGGGGCACGCCACCTCCTGGCGGGTGCCCTCTCTCTCCCCTAAAGCCCACTAAGGGCCCAATAACTTCCCGGGGGGTTCCGATAACCCTCCGGCACTCCGGTTTTATCCGAAACCTCCTGGAACGCTTCCGGTGTCCGAATATAGCCGTCCAATATATCGATCTTTATGTCTCGACCATTTAGAGACTCCTCGTCATGTCCGTGATCGCATACGGGACTCCGAACAACCTTCGGTACATCAAAACACATAAACTCATAATACCGATCGTCACAGAACTTTAAGCGTGCGGACCCTACGGGTTCGAGAACTATGTAGACATGACCGAGAGACGTCTCCGGTCAATAACCAATAGCGGAACCTAGATGCTCATATTGGTTCCTACATATTCTACGAAGATCTTTATCGGTCAAACCGCATAACAACATACGTTGTTCCCTTTGTCATTGTAACATCCCAAAATTCTAAATTTTGGAATGTTATAATAAATTAATAGCTTTGATTGATTGTTTGATTTGCTTGAGTGAAATTGAGTGAAATTCGAAAAAAAAAATTAAAGTTAAATGAGAGGGAATAAAAGGACTTTCCCAAACTTTCATTTTTTGCATTTTTGATCTTCGTAAATTCAAATTCTTTTCAAATACAAAACCCTAGAGAGAAGATGACATGACTTCTTTCATTTAATTAAATGAAAAGGGTATTTGAAAATATTTGAATTTCATTTGGAACTATTATCAAATTCAGAAAACTTTAAGCAACTCAATGATTTTCATGAGAGAAGATAAAATGACTTCTTCAAAACATATGAAATATGAGTTGGAAGTTTTAAAATAATTAAATTTAAAGTCCCATTGGAATTATTTTCAATTTGGGGTTATTTGTTTTACTAAAATTATTTTCTCCAAAAATAAAATATATGGAAATTAGGGTAAAATGATTCCCTACATCGAGAAAATTGGAGAGAAATAAATTTGAATTAATTTTGGTATTTTTAAATGATTTTATTGAGTTTTTATTGCACCAGTAGCACTGTTTGACTTATCTAAAATTTTGTGGATTTTATTTGATGCTAGAAAAATGTTCACCCCGTAGGAAATCTTTTTCTGAAATTTTTGATATATTATATGCCTATATAATATTCTTATTATCTTTTGTTTTATTATTTTTGTTTGTCTGAAAAAAATGTTTTTTAATCCCTCTGGACCGACCGGACGGGCCGCCCACTGGCAGAGCCACGGCCCACTGGCCCACGCTTGCTTCTCCGCCGTCCCGAGCTCCGCAGGAGTTCGTCTCCAGACGGAGCGCCGCCTGAGTCCGGCGGACTCATGACCGCTTTGCCCCTTCAAAGACGCAAGAGCCGCCGCCTCCTCCCTCCTATAAAGCCGCGCCCACCCCGACCCCTCTCTCTCCTCCTCACGTCCTCGCCGCCGCCAAGACTTGCGCCGCTGGCCGCTGATCACATGCGCCGCCGCCTCCCGCACAGATAGCCACCGCCCACCCTCATCGCCAGATATCTCGCCAGAGATCGCCGGAAACCACCGCCATTGCCGAAACCCGATCCGCCGCTCCGGTCCGCCCGACCCGCCGGTTTTTTTTTTCACAAGCCGATATAAACCACTGAAACCCGCCCCAGTTCTTTTCTAGCTTCGGTTTTTATTTTTGATCGGTTTAATTTTATTAGGTTAGTTTATTTTGCGAACGTTCACTGGTTAGGCCTACACAGCGAACGATTTCGTTCGTTAGTGTTCTGTAACGAACGTCCGTTCGGTAGAGTTTTTCTTTTTCTTTTTAATTTCGGTCAGGGACCCATCCATGAATATTTTATTTACAAATTAGTCCATTATCTTCTTTCCATCACAACTTTTTACTCGTTTGTCCAAATCCAACGAAACCAACGCCCACATCTTCGTTATGATCCCCACTATTCAAATAATCAACTCAAACCTGTTTTTGAAAGTTTTAAAATTTGAATACAAACAGATTTGTATTTGAACTTCGTTTGATCAGTTTCGTAGCCCGGGCACCTGGAGAACCCAGTGCTTGCCCAAGGGGATCCCGGAGGACCCGTGTGGTCACCCTATGGAATGCCACCCAGGCTCAAAGGGATCATAAGATTATTCATGATAGAAACTTCCGTGTGCAGCCACAAGCTATTATGGGCTCTAGCATAGTTGAGTATGTTGCATGACCTCTTCTAGTGGTAGGCTAGCAGATGTAGGGGATGTAGGTTGGTACTGTCTACCCAGGGTTAGAGTTAATGCTTCTGAAAGACCGTGTCTCGGTCATCCGTTTCTCAAACACCATGTAGTGCGAGAAATCCAACGGAGGAGATCGAGTCTTGTGGGGAAAAGTGCGCAAACCTCTGCAGAGTGTACAAACTAATCATGATTAGCCGTGTCCCCGGTTATGGACATCTTGAGTATCTGGTTCTTGGATTATCATGTTGATCTCAACACTTTATTTAATTAATTTGATTGGGTTAATGATTATTATTTTGGGATTGAGTTGGAGGAACCTTCTCAATATTTATCAACCAACTTTGTAGTTAAATAAAATATATTCCTTTGCAGTAGGAAAAAATTGGCTTTTCGCAAAAACATTATAACCGTAGAGCCTCCACCAGCCATATATGAATGTAGTGATAGCTATGATTCATCATTATCCTATGGTGTGAATTTGCCAGTACATTCAATGTACTAACCCTTTGTGGCTGCAACGTCTCATGTTGTAGGATTTCTTACGACGAGTAAGTGATACGTTAGGGTTACGATTTCTACACTCAACTTTGTCGTTGGTGTTGATGGGAATCCACGACCTTATTGTTACTTCCGCTATTTGGATTGAGGTAATAGTATTTACGTTACTTTACACATGTGATTTACCTCTGTTATAAATCCTCGAGTACTGTGTGTGTCAGCATACCGATCCAGGGATGACACTTAAGCATAGAGACTTGACAGTCTGAGGTCGGGTCGCTACAAGATGGTATCAGAGCCCATGTTGACTGTAGGACGTGACCCCTAAAAACTGGCAATCCCATAGGAAAGATTTCCTCTACAAACTTCATTTTCAAAAAGATCTTTTACCTCTCCTCTTTTCTGAGCTCTATCAAATATTTCAATTTAGTTAGACCATACCCCTCTCCCCTCTTGACCACACGAAGATTCGACTGATGAGACCACTCCAAGAAGTACAAGATATTGGACAGCTAAGACCACTTCGGAATGAAGAGGATTTTACCGTGCATTATAATAATGGAAACTACAACGGTTGAAGACTCCGAAGACTAGGAGAATTTGAAGGCTCTGAAGAATTTCCATATTGGTATGGCCTAAGAAAGTTACCCTTATGGAACTTGGCAGACTATGGAAGTTGTCAATACCCCGAGATCAAGGTGTATCGGAGAAAGACCGGAACATGGAGCATTAGAACTCAAAGTTTTGTCAAGAAAACCCTAAGGCAGGAGATACCAACTATGGAATGATAGCTCATGGCAATGACAAGGGAAGAAACACGGCTATCCATGATGCTATCGACCGTTTGTGCTATCGTCACCGTACTAAGTTAAGCATGCATTTTCTTCGGAAGGATTGGATGGTAGAAGGTTGATGGAGCACCTATCATCAAGAGAGGAAGTGTTAATCTTAGTTGGTGTATCACCAGGATCTAGAGTGTTACTTCAAGAAGTTTAAGATGGGCCTTTAGGAAGACATATTTGACAAGGAGGCATTTCCTGAAGAACTCAGGAACCAGAAGATGAAAGTAGCCAAGCTGGAGGAGCAAAACCTCGTGATACAGGAGATTCATCAGGAACTGAAGGACAGTAGTACCATGGCTCATGCCAAGGATTTTGAAACCCAGAAGTTGGAACGCAACTCCAGAATATTAAAGGACGTCACGAGAGGCTTCGCGTCAACAGAGATGATCTGGCAAAAGAACTTCAGAAGGACAAGCACGATCGGAAGAAGCCATCGGAGACATGAACAAGACTTGAAGAGTTTGGTGACTTTGAAGATTTATTGACCTTTAGAAGACCAAACCCCTGTTATATACCTATGTTAGATGCGACGATTGTGAGTTGTCATTTTGTTTGATGTTTTTCCGACAGCCACAAACTAAAATCTGTCTTTTCAAAACTATTGTTTGCATTGTGTGTATCCCTCTCTATCTCTCTCATCTCACCCCAAACCCATGGACCTAATAGAGGATGAATGGAGATGAGCTTATATTTTCTAGACCGATAAGTCAATTGGAGACGGACCAATGGATTCAGAACATGGAGGATCACGTGAAGAATAACACTATAGCTGAAAAGGATATGACCCAGCATGCTCTTCAATGCTTTGAAAAAAGGTGCTGCTACTTGGTGGAGGATTTACCAAACCATAAATGGATGGCAAAGAGTAACCACTTGGGAAGAATTTAAGTTGACTCTGCTAAAGTCTCGTCTTGTGTCCCAGAAATTGAAGCCTGATGGAAGTGCTATGAAGAAACCATGTGCATGCAAGATATGTGGAGAAATAGGACACACCAATGAGGAACACAATGATGGATGTCCTCATTGTGAAGAAAGTCACCCAGCTGAAGAATTCCCCACTATGCACGTGACTTGTTTCCTGTGTGAAGGGACTACCCACTACCCTGCTCATTGTCACATTTATCCATGGTACAAAGAACCATGCAGCAGAAGAAAGAAGTAATGAAGGGAGCCCTCATGGAAATTTTAGAAGAACCTGTAATGGAGGAAGAGGTGGATGACACACCTAAATAAGAACCAATTAGATCTTGCACCAAGTCTTTCTATTCATGTGGAGAAGGAGGACACATCTCCCAGAATTGTATGAACGAGGATCTAGTAGAATTCACGACGGAGGAAGTAGCGTATGACCCAAAGGAAATAGAAGCTCTAATTGGAAATGGAAAGTCCAGGAAGAGAAATAGATTGGATTCAAGGAAGGACCTGAGTCATATCACCTGTTTCAGGTGCAAGGAGTCAGGGCACTACTTCAATGGTTGCCCAAAAAGGAAGTCGAGGACCCAAGGAGGCTATGTAATCACAAGGAAACCTCGAGACTTGTCAGAAGTAATATGTTTTCGTTGTAATGAAGCAGGGCACTTTGCCAGAGATTGTCCCAAAGAGAAGGAAGCTTGTGCTAAATAAATGATTTTTTGCAACGGAAAAGGGATATAGTAGTAGAAGTGGGAACAATACTTTTATACTGAGGTGTTAAGTTGAAGCATGTAATGGAAATGCAGGAGATTGAAATCGTTGGAGAATCAATAAAGTTAGCATTGTTGGTACTGTTATGGATTTTATGAGTTGTTGACCATTTTCGAGGATATGAGAAATATGGTCTATGGATGAATTTGTTCATTTTAACGGTGGTAGTACCCTGAGAGGACATTTGACCCATGGAAAGGAGAATGATATGCTACGGAGTGGATTTCGGACAAAATGAGTACGGGTTTTATCTTGATATGTGGGATATCCCAAGAATATGAAGGGATGACGTACTATTGGATATAAAGGAGGTATGATGTTGGTAATATGGAGCAATTGTAACTCCATAATGGGTCTGAGTAATCCCGTCTTAGTTTGGTACCAATAGAAGGAAGGGAGACAATACAATTGGATGGATTTAAGAATGCTAGGGAGCTGGATGTTGGAATAAAGATCAGTTGCCCCACAGATGAGGAGTTCAAGGTTTACAAGTGATGAGATGAGCCCATAACCCACCGGCCCCAGGATCTGCCAAGAAGCAAGCACACTCTTGCTGAAGGAAAAACCCTGGAAGAAGTTACGATTTTATCGACAGACGATCTTATAGGAGTTACGCAAAAACCTGAGAGTTGTGAAGGAACGATAGATGTTTGTTTGGCTTGCAGAATCAATGGATTTATCCGAACTTGGTTTGTCGACAAGGGAAATTCTGCAAAGCTTGTGAGGATGACCGAGTGTTAGAATGTGAGATTCGCTAAACCATATACAAGGTAATGATTTGGGTGCGGGATGGATTGATCACCATACCGACTTACTCTTATTATTCGCCTTGCTATATGGGTTGGTTAATCTGAGTGACTTACCTATAGCAGAGAGACAATGATCAAAGCCTTGTTTGAACCTTAGAATGGTATAAGTATTTTCCCTGGTACAAGGCAGTTTTTGCCAATCGTAGGATATACGGTGAGGTTCAACCCAGACCCATTTCCTACAGTAGAAACCATAAATTGTTGACCAGCATGAGATATCGATAGTTGTTTAGTATTGGCGCCAGACTTGTCAGCTAACAAGACCCGATCATAGAAGAACCTTACCAAGATGAAAGGACAGAAGTATTGCGGTAAAGGTTATGCCACTATGGGAAGAGCCCAGGGAAAGAATTTCCCCGAGGATCTGAGAAGAACGGCCCTGTCAACAATAAGGATGGAGTATATGAGTTTTGATGGAACCGTAACCATGTTTCTAAGGGTGGTAGCACCCGAGACCCCGGAGACGATCGATGGATTTTGAGAAGACCCCCCAAACCTAACCTATTTCTTGCTAGCCTCTCCGAATCTCGAGGACGAGATTCATTTTAAGGGTGGTAGGTTTGTAACATCCCAAAATTCTAAATTTTGGAATGTTATAATAAATAAATAGCTTTGATTGATTGTTTGATTTGCTTGAGTGAAATTGAGTGAAATTAGAAACTTTTTTTAAAGTTAAATGAGAGGGAATAAAAGGACTTTCCAAACTTTCATTTTTGCATTTTTGATCTGTGTGAATTCAAATTCTTTTCATATTCAAAACCATAGAGAGAAGATGACATGACTTCTTCCATTTAATTAAATGAAAAGGGTATTTGAAAATATTTGAATTTCATTTGGAACTATTTTCAAATTGAGAAAACTTTAAGCAACTCAATGATTTTCATGAGAGAAGATAAAATGATTTCTTCAAAACATATGAAATATGAGTTGGAAGTTTTAAAATAATTAAATTTAAAGTCCCATTGGTATTCTTTTCAATTTGGAGTTATTTGGTTTTTATTCAAATTATTTTCTCCAAAATAAAATATATGGAAATTAGGTAAAATGATTCCCTACATCGAAAATTGGAGAGAAATAAATTTGAATTAATTTCGGTATTTTTAAATGTTTTTATTGAGTTTTCATTGCACCAAGAGTAACTGCTTTCATTTATTTACATTTTTGTGGATTTTATTTGATGCTAGAAAATGTTCACGTTGTAGGAAATCTTTTTCTAAAAAATTTGATATATTATATGCCTATATAATATTCTTATTTTGTTTTGTTTTATTATTTTTGTTTGTCTGGAAAAAATGTTTTTTTTAAATCCCTCTGGACCGACCGGACCGGGCCGGCCCACTGCTGCCACGGCCCAGCCCTGCCCACGCCAAGATCCCGCCGTCCCGAGCTCCCGCAGAGTTCGTCTCCGCATGGGAGCGCCGCCGCCGGAGTCCGGCCGGACTCCGCGACCGCCTTGCACCCTTCCGCACGCAAGAGTCGCCGCCTCCTCCCTCCCATAAAGCCGCGCCCACCCCGGCTCCCTCTCTCTCCTCCTCGCGTCTTGCCCGCCGCCAGACTTGCTTGCCGCCATTGCCAGATCTGCTGCTTCGCCGCCCTCCCGTCCAGAGCTATCGCCTCCCCCCCGTCGTCGCCGCAGATCTCGCCGGAGATCGCCGGAAACCGCCGTCGTTGCCGAAACCCGATCCGCCGCCCCGGTCCGCCCGACCTGTCGGTTTTTTTTGCGAGCCGGTATAAACCACCGAAACCCGCCCCGGTTCTTTTCTAGCTTCAGTTTTTGTTTTAGATCGGTTTAATTTTATTAGGTTAAATTTTGCGAACGTTCACTGGTTAGGTCTACACAGCGAACGATTTCGTTCGTTAGTGTTCTGTAACGAATGTCCGTTCGGTAGAGTTTTTCTTTTTCTTTTTAATTTCGGCCAGGGACCCATCCGTGAATATTTTATTTACAAATTAGTCCCCGATCTTCTTTCCATCACAACTTTTTACTCGTTTGTCCAAATCTAACGAAACCAACGCCCACATCTTCGTTATAATCCCCTCTATTCAGATAATCAACTAAAACCTGTTTTTGAAAGTTTTAAAATTTGAATACAAACAGATTTGTATTTGAACTTCGTTTGATCGTAACTTGAGTTTCGTAGCTCCAATTTAGTTGATTCCTTTTGCAAATTAAAGCTCTTGACCTAAACTTTCTGATAAGGCCAAATCTACCCAATTTTGGTACTATTTGAAAAAAAATCTGTTGCAAGAGTTATTTGGCTGTTTTCGAAGTTTTCTGATATTTTTTCTTTGATTTCTTTTGAGTGATTGCTTATGTGTGGTTACTATTGCTTGCTTACGATAGATTGACCAGAGTGTGACGTGTAGAAATATCATGAGTTATGAGTGCGAATCATCTTCATCAAATGTACAAGGCAAGTTCACACTTTGATCATATTCCCTTATTACCCAGTTTTATGCATTAGTTTCAACCCTCAAACATTGCATGAGTAGGATTGATAACATGTGGGTGTTGGGAAGTAGTTGATGAGGTAGGAACCTATTGTCCTGCATTCAAACCTTGGGAGTTACTTCTACGTTATGCTTATACTGCTATGCTATGCTTGTAGACGTGGTTTGGGTGAGTGAATCCATGACAGATGTGAGATTGTTAATTAATGGTTAACTTAAGGTGGCGACTTTAATACACATCTGGGTGGAATGGTAAGGGCACCCTGGAGCACCCAATGGTCTGCCCGGGCACCTGGAGAACCCAGTGCTTGCCCAAGGGGATCCCGGAGGACCCGTGTGGTCACCCTATGGAATGCCACCCAGGCTCAAAGGGATCATAAGATTATTCATGCTAGAAAATTCCGTGTGCAGCCACAAGCTATTATGGGCTCTAGCATAGTTGAGTATGTTGCATGACCTCTTCCAGTGGTAGGCCAGCAGATGTAGGGGATGTAGGTTGGTACTGTCTACCCAGGGTTAGAGTTAATGCTTCTGAAAGACCGTGTCTCGGTCATCCGTTTCTCAAACACCATGTAGTGCGAGAAATCCAACGGAGGAGATCGAGTCTTGTGGGGAAAAGTGCGCAAACCTCTACAGAGTGTACAAACTAATCATGATTAGCCGTGTCCCCGGTTATGGACATCTTGAGTATCTGGTTCTTGGATTATCATGTTGATCTCAACACTTTATTTAATTAATTCGATTGGGTTAATGATTATTATTTTGGGATTGAGTTGGAGGAACCTTCTCAATATTTATCAACCAACTTTGTAGTTAAATAAAATATATTCCTTTGCAGTAGGGAAAATTTGGCTTTTCGCAAAAACATTATAACCGTAGAGCCTCCACCAGCCATATATGCATGTAGTGATAGCTATGATTCATCATTATCCTATGGTGTGAATTTGCCAGTACATTCAATGTACTGACCCTTTGTGGCTGCAACGTCTCATGTTGTAGGATTTCTTACGATGAGTAAGTGATACGTTAGGGTTACGATTTCTACACTCAACTTTACCGTTGGTGTTTACTTCCGCTATTTGGATTGAGGTAATAGTATTTACGTTACTTTACACATGTGATTTACCTCTGTTATAAATCCTCGAGTACTGTATGTGTCAGCATACCGATCCAGGCATGACACTTAAGCACAGAGACTTGACCGTCTGAGGTCGGGTCGCTACATTCATCGGTATGTTACTTGCCCGAGATTCGATCGTCGGTATCTCAATACCTAGTTCAATCTCGTTACCGGCAAGTCGCTTTACTCGTTCCGTAATGCATCATCACGCAACTAACTCATTAGTCACATTGCTTGCAAGGCTTTTAGTGATGTGCATTACCGAGAGGGCCCAGAGATACCTCTCCGACAATCGGAGTGACAAATCCTAATCTCGATCTATGCCAACTCAACAAACACCATCGGTGACACATGTAGAGCACCTTTATAATCACCCAGTTACGTTGTGACGAGTGTTCCTCCGGTATTCGGGAGTTGCATAATCTCATAGTCATAGGAACATGTATAAGTCATGAAGAAAGCAATAGCAACATACTAAATGATCAAGTGCTAAGCTAAAGGAATGGGTCAAGTAAATCACATCATTCTCTAATGATGTGATCCCATTAATCAAATGAAAACTCATGTATATGGTTAGGAAACTTAACCATCTTTGATTCAACGAGCTAGTCAAGTAGAGGCATGCTAGTGACACTCTATTTGTCTATGTATTCACACATGTACTAAGATTCCGGTTAATACAATTATAGCATGAATAATCAACATTTATCATGATATAAGGAAATATAAATAACAATTTTATTATTGCCTCTAGGGCATATCTCCTTCAACATGTGGGCTGTAGCGTCAACATCCTCACCCACGTCGTCGTATTCCTCGGAAGCGTAGACCAACATGTCGGTTAAATCCTCGACAGTGGATACTAGATGGGTGGTGGGTGGGGCGTAAAATTCTTCGTGGCCTACACCAAGCTCGACTCGGTCAAGGAACAGGGACGAGCCGTCCGTGATACACCTTATCCGGATCCGGTCTAACGCCTCGCTTAATAGCAAGAGGTCGAATGGTCCAAACCCCTGACGTAGTTCGGGGTTAACCTCCGGCATGTTGGTACAGGGGGTGTGTTCTGCCATAACAGACCTACTGTCCGAAGTCAGGATAAGATCCGAGCTCAAAGCCAGGTCCAAGATGAAGGCTGATCCGAAGATGAGGTCGGGGAGAGGACCCAAATTTGAAGCTTGGAAATTTCCGGGCTTCTCAGGCGAGGTTGAGAACCCAGTGAAGATTAGGTCGCCCCAGACGTCAGCGGCGTACTCTAGGTTACCAAAACGGATCACCTTCCGGGGGTGAGACTATTGATATGGTCGAGGTGTCCGGTTGAGTTGGCGTGCAGCACGATGCCGCCAAACACGAAGAGCTATCCTGGTACGAAGTTGTCCCTGGTGCGAATGCCATCGCTGATGACTAAGCGAGCCATACCCCTGACGATCCTATAGCGGAACTCTCAATGAAAGCTCCAATGTCAGTGTCAAAACCGGAAGATCTTGGGTAGGGGGTCCCGAGCTGTGGATCTTGGATCTATGGGTAACAAAGAACGCAGAGAAAATGTTTACCCAGGTTCGGGCCCTCTCTAAGAGGTAAAACCCTACGTCTTGCTTGATTATATTGATGTCTATATACGATGATTACAGAGTTGATCTACCATGAGATCGGATGAACTAATCCCTAGACGAGTAGGATGGTGGTTCTATGTCCCTACAGACTAAACCCTCTGGTTTATATAGACACCAGGAGTTCCTAGGGTTACATATGTCGGTTACCATCATGAGATGAGCACACTGGCTACGCCAAGCAAGTCTTGGAGTACACGTCAAGTGTTCGGAGGTTTTCCTTGTAAGCACAGGCCAGTCCCGAATTTCGGTCCACTCCTGACGATCAATACACAGCCTACCAGTCCGGCCCATGAGAAATAGGCCGGCAGCCCGAGGACCCCCTAGCCCAGGACTCCCTCAATGGGCCGCTCGCCGTGTAAGGTAGTTGACTGCGTGGGCTGCCTCAAGCCGGTCAAACTGCTGGTCCAGCAGATCCAATGCCGGAGCCGCTTTCGCTCGCCACCGCCGCCGGCAAGATCCTCTATGATGTCATCCACCGGTCCTTCACCTAGGAGGACATGGACGCCCGCCATCGCTGCAAAAATGTGACAGCGCTCTGGATTAGCATCGTGGCCCAAGCAACTTGCAAAGCAGAAGGCGACCGTCGCAGAGAAACCCGCCAGGCTCGCGAGGGAGCAGGCCTGCATCACCCGACATTGCTGCTCCTCGTCCTCCTCCGATAGTGGAACAACTAACGACGACGCCACTCTGGTCATCGACGCCTACGCCGAAGACTACAGTCGTCATTCTGGACCCCATGGGTAAGCGGCGGCATGGAAGTGGTGAGTCTGGGGTCCCCTCCTCTAAATCCATCGTAGGATGAACTTTTCTTAATATGATATGCTATGTCCAGTTAAAGTTGACATGTTTGATTGTTTGTGAACTTCGTATGCTATGTCCAGTTCTCAATTAAACTTGTTTATGAATGATATGTGATCTATGCTATTCTGATATGTTATCTATGTGGTTGCATGGGGTTGCAATGATTTGGGGGTTCGGATATGAGGGGACGCCCGTGGATGCAACCAAATAAATGGTGACTGGGAGCTGTCCGCGGACATGCTCAGACGTGTCCGCATGAGTATACAGGCCCGAATCTGTGAACTGTGGATGTAAATGCTCTAAGGTACAACTTCGATGGCCTCGTCCACCACCTCATTAGGACCAAACGAAGAGGCAAAGTCTTGATGGAAAAGTGCGCCACCGAAGGAAGATCATGCCTTGTTTGCTCCCAATAGGCCAGATGGCTTCACCGAGGCATCCGCCACTACCGGCGATGAAGGCCCTACCTTCTCACCCTGGGTTGAAGGGTCTTCGGCTATGTAGAGTAGCTCACTCAAGAGCACACACATACTTTGGAATGACTGCCAAGGACACGCAACTTCGAGCATGACCACCTCACCAAACTAAGAGTTCGTGGAAAACCCTTGACGCCTACAATGTTAATCACACAAAAATCACAAGCAATAGAATGAGAATCCCCCATAAGACACGACTAAAGAACATCGGGAGAGAAATCACCAAGCCAGGCTGGAATTTACAACGACCATAACCTCTCAACACTACCACCATGTTGTTGTCACCAAAGAGAGGAACACTACCCCCTCTTACCCAGGGTCAAGGGCGTCGATTCATCAAACAACCTCATCATACAGAGGAGGAGGACATGCCAGCCTCACCGGAAACCCGACCCTTCCCGGGACTATGCCACCACTGGTAGATGAAGCCAAGTCGCCAACTACCGGGCATGAAAAATGTTCACGTATTTGGAAAAATTTATCGATTTTGAAAAACAAAGTTCACGGATTTTTCATTGATTTTGAAAAACTTTATTGTTTTTAAAAAGTAGTTCAGCGTTATTGAAAAAAATTCAAGAATCATGAATATGAAAATAGAAGTTCATCAAAAAATTTAAATCTCATCAATTTCTAAAAGATCACATATTTGGAGAAAGTTCATCAATTTATAAACAAAAGTTTAAGAATTTGACAAAAGTTCATGAAATTTGGAAAAAAATCAATTTTAAAAAATCACAGATTTTCATTGATTTTCAAAAGGTTCATTCTTCCTAAAAAATTCATCATTTTTTAAAAAAGATCATGAATATGAAAAAATAGTTCACTGATTTTGGAAAAAGCTCATAAATTTTTGAAAAAGTTCACATATTTGGAAAAGGTTAATTAATTTTGAGAAAAAGTTCTTGAATTTTGAAACAAAAATTACGGATTTATAAAAGTTCAAAGATTTTGAAAATCACGGATTTTCAAAAGAAAAATTTACGTATTTTGGAAAAAAATGTAAAATAGAAAAAGATTTAGTGAATTTGAAAAAAGTTCACGTATTCAGAAAAGTCCACAAGTTTTTGTAGGAAAGTTCATGAATTTGAAAAAAAAATCACGCATTAGATAAATAAGAAAAAAAAGAAAAGAAAAAAGGTAGCTAATTAGCTTTCACGAACAAAATAAAGAAGAAAAGAAGAAAAGGGAATAAAGTAATAACAGGAGGTGAGGCGACCTGGCTGATTTGTGCAGTTTGCATCGAAAGAGGTGGTCGCGCGTTCGAATCACCGCTCGCACCTGTTTTTTGTAGTGTAACGGGAAAAAAAGACAAATGGGCCTGCCCAGCGTGGAGGACAGGTGCGCGTCGTGGTCAACACTGCAGCTACCTGGCCCGCCCGCTTGTCAGACGGGGGTTTTGTTTCACCCAATCTCTACATGTTTAAGGTTTAAAATTGACCTTTTCCCTATACCAGCTAGCCAAATTGGCAAAGGGTCGGTTTCCTCCGTTCAGAGGTATAGTCAAGTTGGCACTAGCAAAGCATCCTCAATTATATTTATTTTGCTACTGTATCAATTAGAGTTGAGGCTGTTCGTTCTTCGTTTACCGCCCTAATAAATAAATAGGCCTATATGCACGTCGAATCTTCTCTGGCAGCTGCTGCACGCAAGGAAACAAGAATTGGGCTGATTTTATTTGTAGCGTTTAAAATGGACTCAATTCTCGTGCGGGTGAAAAAGTGGCAACATTGTTGCTCCAGTCATTTGCAGCCTCTTTATAGAAATTTTTGAAGTATTTCTCTAGCAGAGATTGATATAGCGAACATGGTGCATCCAAGAGATTTTATTGTAATTCTTAGTCATATAGGTTACTTCGTATTTTCTTGGATCTTAGATCCAAATCATATCCAAATCAGTGTATTTGTAGTTGCTATGAGTATGAATAAATTATGCAGATGTTTCTCAAAAAAAATTGCGTTCGCTAAATTTCTCAAATTCAAACGTGACTTCTTTTCTAGAGATGGAAGGAGTATTGATTAAACAAAAAAGACAAGCGGCCGGTGCTTAACCATGCACGAGGAAATTTCAAAAGAAAAATACAGATTTATAATCCTACAAGGAATGCATCAATGTTTTCTAACATAAACCAACTAACAACCGTGCGGCCCTCAAATGCAAAATTCAGGAGAGAAAAAATAACAGATGAATGAAAGAGCCTCGCCGGCTTCAAAGTTGTCCGGTCAAAAATTGCATCTACAAACAGTCCAAGCAGGTGTACCGCTGCAGCGGAGATCTTACAGCAGAGACGCAGGAACACCCCCATCGCTTCCGACGGATTCAGCGTCGCCGCTGATGGATCAAAGTGGAGCGGTCGTCGTTAGTAGAGAAGAATAATGAAACGAAGGTGGAAAGAATCCGCACTTTGTGAACCATGAGGACTAGGAGGTGGGGATGTGGTTGGAGATGCAGAGTGAGGCGCAGGATTTGGGGATTTAATAGAACGGATTACTTGGAGAGGAGGAGCAAATCGCGTTGTGTGTCGCCGCGTGAATTTAATGTCCACCGCGTTACTTCTCCGGGGGGCTGCTTTCTTTCTTCTTCTTTTTTTTTTTTAAAAAAAGATCCCCGAGCAGCTGCTATGCGCCGTTGTAGCGAGCGATAGCACGCCGTCCGCTCACCTAGGCCGGCCCCCTTAGCGTGGCCTGCCTCGATTTCGGGTTTTCTTTTTCGCCCGGAGAGCATGATTGGTTCTATGCCAGCATGCCAATGGCCCTGTTTGGATCACGCACGGGGTTAGAGCTAGTTTGAGTTAGTTGGGGGCTTAAATAACCCAAAAGCATCCAAATAGGAAGGGTTAGAGTGGGTTAGTTCCATCTAACCCAACTATCCCGGTAGAGAGGTGCTTATTTAAGTTAGTGTGGGTTAGAAAATAACTCTAACTCTAACTGTGTTAGAGTATCCAAACAGGGCCATTTGGTAAATATCAAATGTTGGCTAGTGGTTGGTTGGCTATCAAACTTTTCTAGTCAACCTCATAAAAAATATCAATATTTAGCAACTTTTGATTTTGCTAAATGTTGGCTTGCCAAATATTGGCATCAAACCAGTGATGCTCTAAGTCTAGCATACTGCGAGACTGAATGTCGCCTCGCCGTAAGAATCCTCCCCGAAATGGGTCAAGCCTAGTTTCATTATTTTCCACACACTATGATATGTACTTGTGGTAAAAAAAAAGTATGATATGTACTTTTTTCTTCCGTTTTTTCTTCGTTTTTTAAAAGAATGTTCTAACAAGTAGATTACAAACATTTTAGAAGAACGTTCCTGTATTATCACAAAGGAGTATTTAAAGTTTTACATATGTTTGAAAAAGGTTCATAGTGTGATTACAAATGTTTATAGTGTATTAGAAAATACTCATGTATTTATTAAGAAATGCCAATCACGTGCTTAAAAAATAAGTTGATGACATTTTTCTTGAAAATGTAAATATTAGTGCACATAATTTGTAAAGAAAATTGCATCACTCAAAAACAATCATGAAATTCAGAAAATGTTCAAATGTTTAAAAACATGTTCATGATATTTTTAAAAAATTACAATAAATGTCAATTCTGTTTACTTTTTCTTTGAAAAAAAAATGTTCATCAACAGTAAAAAATGTTCGCACATTTTACAAAAGGATCAAGATAAAAATGTTCACTCTGTCCACGAAATATGTTCAATGTACATTTCACAAATGTTCAACATGTATTCGCATAAATGTTTAACGTGTATTTGAAAAATATTTAACGTGTATATGAAAAATGTACATGTACACAAAAACAGAAAAAAATATAAAGGAAAAAAGAATAAAGCAAAGCATTGGAGGCTCACCTGCACCGAGTTTAATGGGCAGGGATCTATGCGGCGCAGTGGATTTTTTTTGTATATTAAAAAACACAAGAAAAAATAGTTTCAATATAAAAAGAAGTAAAATACTTTTGCCTTAAAAGACAAATATATTAGAAAAATGATCAATCAATTTTTATAAGTTTTCTACATAAAGATATTTGTATACTTTTGAGAATCTTTTGTGCATTTATAATCTTGAAAAGTGTCATGCATTTAAAAATATGTTCCTGTTGGTTTAGTAAGTGTTGAGATATTTTAAATGGCATGCATATTTCAAAAATAATTATTTATTTTTGAAAAATCTTGGGTAATTTTAAAACTATTATTTATGTATTTATGATTTTATATATTTTAAAATGTTTGTGTTATTTTACAAATTGTTCACGTATTTTTAAAAATATGTAAGTTAAAAAATGTTCTTAAATTTTTTGAAAAATATTCCTGTAGTTTTTAATAGGAAAAACAAAAGATAAAAAGGAAATATAAAAATGAGAAAACTAGAAGACCATAATAAAAATAAAAATCAGAGAAGGAAAAAACCTAGAAGAAAAATCTAAATGAACAAGAAAAAATAATCGGGAAACCAATTTGCAACTTTGTCGAGTGTGGTCAATTGTTTGATCAAAGAGAGGTCCATGAAAGAGAGAGTAGGTTGAGGTGACAAATAATTTTAAGTTACGTTTGTTCCCGAGGACATGGGAGAAGTCTTGTTATAAGTAGTCATGTGAATTTGGTATTCGTTCGATATTTTAATGAGATGTATGTTGTCTTTCCTCTAGTGGTGTTATGTGAACGTCTACTACATGACACTTCACCATTTTTTGGGCCTAGGGGAAGGCATTGGGAAGTAATAAGTAGATGATGGGTTGCTAGAGTGACAGAAGCTTAAACCCTAATTTATGCGTTGTTTCGTAAGGGGCTGATTTGGATCCATATGTTTCATGCTATGGTTAGGTTTACCTTAATTCTTCTTTCGTAGTTGCAGATGCTTGCGAGGGGGGTTAATCATGAGTGGGATGCTTGTCCAAGGAAGGGCGGTACCCAAGCACCGGTCCACCCACATATCAAATTATCAAAGTAATGAACGTGAATTATATGAGCGTGATGAAAACTAGCTTGACGATAATTCCCATGTGTCCTCGGGAGCGTTTTCCTTTATATCAGAGTTTGTCCAGGCTTGTCCTTTGCTGCAAAAAGGATTGGGCCATCTTGCTGCACCCTATTTACTTTTATTACATGTTACCCGTTACAAATTACCTTATCACAAAACTATCTGTTACCGATAATTTCAGTGCTTGCAGAGAGTACCTTACCGAAAACCGCTTGTCATTTTCTTCTGCTCCTCGTTGGGTTTGACACTCTTACTTATCAAAAGGACTATGATAGATCCCCTATACTTGTGGGTCATCAAGACTCTTTTCTGGCGCCGTTGCCGGGGAGTGAAGCGCCTTTGGTAGGTGGAATTTGGTAAGGAAAAATTTATATAGTGTGCTGAAATTTACTGTCACTTGTTACTATGGAAAGTAATCCTTTGAGGGGCTTGTTCGGGGTATCTTCACCCCGACCAAGAGAGCAAAGAGTTGCTCCTCAACCCACTGAACCTACTGAAAATGTTTACTTTGAAATTCCTTCGGTCCGATAGAGAAACTGCTAGCTAATCCTTTTACAGGAGATGGAACATTACATCCCGATATGCACCTAATCTATGTGGATGAAGTTTGTGGATTATTTAAGCTTGCAGGTATGCCCGAGGATGTTATCAAGAAGAAGGTCTTCCCTTTATCTTTGAAGGGAAAGGAATTGACATGATTTAGGCTATGTGATGATATTGTATCATGGAACTACAACCGATTGAAATTGGAATTTCATCAGAAGTTTTATCCTATGCATCTAGTTCATCGTGATCGTAATTATATATATAATTTTTGCCCTCGCGAAGGAGAAAGTGTCGCTCAAGATTGGGGGAGGCTTAAGTCAATGTTATATTCATACTCCAATCATGAGCTCTCAAGAGAAATTATTATTCAAATTTTTTATGCTCGGCTTTCTCTCAATAATCGCTCCATGCTCGATACTTCTTGTACTGGTTCTTTTATGATGAAGACTATTGAATTCAGATGGGATTTATTGGAAAGAATTAAACGCAACTCTGAAGATTGGGAACTCGACGAAGGTAAGGAGTCAGGTATAACACCTAAGTTTGATTGTGTTAAATCTTTTATGGATACCGATGCTTTTCGTGAATTTAGCACTAAATATGGACTTGACTATGAGATAGTAGCTTCTTTCTGTGAATCATTTGCTACTCATGTTGATCTCCCTAAGGAGAAGTGGTTTAAATATCATCCTCCCATTAAAGTAAAAGTAGTTGAACCTATTAAAGTTGAAGAAAAGACAATCACTTATAATGTTGATCCTATTGTTCCTACCGCTTATATTGAGAAACCACATTTCCCTGTTAGAATAAAGGATCATGCTAAAGCTTCAACTGTGGTTCGCAAGAGTAATGCTAGAACACCTACACCCTCTGAGCAAATTAAAGTTGAACCTAGTATTGCTATGGTTAAGGATCTCTTGGTCGATAATATTGATGGGGATGTTATTTACTTCTGTGATGAAGCTGCTAGAATTGCTAGACCCGATACTAAAAATAAACATAGACCTGTTGTTGGCATGCCTGTTGTTTCTGTTAAAATAGGAGATCACTGTTATCATGGCTTATGTGATATGGGTGCTAGTGTCAGTGCAATACCTTATACTTTATATAAAGAAATTATGCATGATATTGCACCTGCTGAGATAGAAGATATTGATGTTACTATTAAGCTTGACAATAGAGATACTATTTCACCAGTTGGGATTGTTAGACATGTTGAAGTCTTGTTTGGGAAAATTAAATATCCTACTGATTTTCTTGTTCTTGCTTCCCCACAAGATGACTTTTGTCCCATTATATTTGGTAGACCCTTCTTGAATACTGTTAATGCTAAGATAGACTGTGAAAAGAATATTGTTACTGTTTGTTTAGGGGATATGTCTCATGATTTTAATTTTGCTAAATTTCATAGACAACCCCATGATAAAGAATTGCCTAGTAAACATGAAATTATTGGTCTTGCTTCTATTGACGTGCCTCCTAATGATCCTTTAGAACAATATTTGCTAGACCATGAAAATGATATGTTTATGAATGAAAGAAGGGAAATAGATGAAGTATTCTTTAAACAGGGACCTATTTTGAAACACAACTTGTCTGTTGAAATTCTAGGGGATCCTCCTCCACCCAAGGGTGATCCCGTGTTTGAGCTTAAACCATTACCTGATACTCTTAAATATGCTTATCTTGGGGAAAAGAAGATATATCCTGATATTATTAGTGCTAACCTTTCAGAGCAGGAAGAAGAGAAATTATTGAAACCTCTGAAGAAGCACTGTGCTGCTATTGGATATACTCTTGATGATCTTAAGGGCATTAGTCCCACTTTATGACAGCACAAAATAAAATTGGAGAAAGACGCTAAACCGGTTGTTGATCGCCAACGACGGTTAAATCCTAAGATGAAAGAAGTGGTAAGAAATGAAATACTAAAGCTTCTGGAGGCAGGTATAATTTATCCTGTTGCTGATAGTCAGTGGGTAAGTCCTTTCCATTGTGTCCCTAAGAAGGGAGGTATTACTGTTGTTCCTAATGATAAAGATGAATTGATCCCACAAAGAATTGTTACAGGTTATAGAATGGTAATTGACTTTCGTAAATTAAATAAAGCTACTAGAAAAGATCATTACCCTTTACCTTTTATTGATCAAATGCTAGAAAGATTATCCAAACATACACATTTTTGCTTTCTAGACGGTTATTCTGGTTTCTCTCAAATACCTGTGTCAAAAGAGGATCAGGAAAATACCACTTTTACTTGCCCTTTCAGTACCTTTGCTTATAGACGTATGCCTTTTGGTTTATGTAATGCACCTGCTACCTTTCAAAGATGTATGACTGCTATATTCTCTGACTTTTGTGAAAAGATTGTTGAGGTTTTCATGGATGATTTCTCCGTATGGAACTTCTTTTGATGATTGCTTACAACCTTGATCGAAGTTTTGCTGAGATGTGAAGAAACTAATCTTGTCTTGAATTGGGAGAAGTGTCACTTTATGGTTAATGAAGGTATTGTCTTGGGGCATAAAATTTCTAAAAGAGGTATTGAAGTTGGTAAAGCTAAAGTTGATGCTATTGAAAAGATGCTGTGTCCTAAGGACATTAAAGGTATAAGAAGTTTCCTTGGTCATGCCGGTTTTTATAGGAGGTTCATTAAAGACTTCTCAAAAATTTCTAGGCCGCTGACTAATCTCTTACAAAAAGATGTTCCTTTTGTCTTGATGATGATTGTGTAGAAGCATTTGAAATACTTAAGAAAGCCTTGATTTTTGCATCTATTGTTCAGCCACCTGATTGGAATTTACCCTTTGAAATTATGTGTGATGCTAGCGATTATGTTGTAGGTGTTGTTCTAGGACAGAGAGTTGATAAGAAAAATTAAATGTTATCCAATATGCTAGTAAAACTCTAGACAGTGCCCAGAGAAATTATGCTACTACTGAAAAATATTTTTTAGCAGTTGTATTTGCTTGTGATAAGTTTAGACCTTATATTGTTGATTCTAAAGTAACTGTTCACATTGATCATGCTGCTATTAAATATCTTATGGAAAAGAAAGATGCTAAACCTAGACTTATTAGATGAGTTCTCTTGCTACAAGAATTTGATTTGCATATTATTGATAGAAAGGGAGCTGAGAACCCCGTTGCAGACAACTTATCTAGGTTAGAGAATGTTCTTGATGACCCACTATCTATTGATGATAGCTGCTACCTCTTGAGCACTGCGTTGGTTTTCCCTTGAAGAGGAAAGGGTGATGCAATAAAGTAGCGTAAGTATTTCCCTCAGTTTTTGAGAACCAAGGTATCAATCCAGTAGGAGGCCACTCCCAAGTCCCTCGCACCTACACAAACAAATAAAAACCTCGCAACCAACGCAATAAAAGGGTTGTCAATCCCTTCACGGTCACTTACGAAAGTGAGATCTGATAGATATGATAAGATAATATTTTTGGTATTTTTATAATAAAGATGCAAAGTAAAATAAAAGCAAAATAAATGGCAATAGAAATAGCTTGTTGACGGAAGATTAATATGATGGAAAATAGACCCGGGGGCCATAGGTTTCACTAGTGGCTTCTCTCAAGAGCATAAGTATTACGGTGGGTGAACAAATAACTGTTGAGCAATTGATAGAATTGAGCATAGTTATGAGAATATCTAGGTATGATCATGTATATAGGCATCACGTCCGTGATAAGTAGACCGACTCCTGCCTGCATCTACTACTATTACTCCACACATCGACCGCTATCCAGCATGCATCTAGAGTATTAAGTTCATAAGAACAGAGTAATGCTTTAAGTAAGATGACATGATGTAGAGGGATAAACTCATGCAATATGAAATAAACCCCATCTTGTTATCCTCGATGGCAACAATACAATACGTGCCTTGCTGCCCCTACTGTCACTGGGAAAGGACACCGCAAGATTGAACCAAAAGCTAAGCACCTCTCCCATTGCAAGAAAGATCAATCTAGTCGGCCAAACCAAACTGATAATTCGAAGAGACTTGCAAAGATAACCAATCATACATAAAAGAATTCAGAGGAGATTCAAATATTGTTCATAGATAAACTTGACCATAAACCCACAATTCATCGGTCCCAACGTACACACCGCAAAAGAAGATTACATCAAATAGATCTCCACGAGAGAGGGGGAGAACATTGTATTGAGATCCAAAAAGAGAGAAGAAGCCATCTAGCTAAAAACTATGGACCCGAAGGTCTGAGGTAAACTACTCACACATCATCGGAGGGGCTATGGTGTTGATGTAGAAGCCCTCCGTGATCAATGCCCCCTCCGGCAGGACGCCGGAAAAGGCCCCAAGATGGGATCTCACGGGGACAGAAGGTTGCGGCGGTGGAATTAGGTTTTCGTGGATGCTTCATTGGTTTGGGGTACGAGGTATATATAGGAGGAAGAAGTACGTCGGTGGAGCAACGTGGGCCCCACGAGGTGGAGGGCGCCTAGGGGTAGGCGCGCCCCCTACCTCATGCCCTCCTGGTTGCTTTCTTGACGTAGGGTCCAAGTCCTCTGGATCACGTTCATTCCAAAATCACGATCCCGAAGGTTTCATTCTGTTTGGACTCCGTTTGATATTCTTTTTCTGCGAAACTCCGAAATAGGCAAAAAAAACAACAATTCTGGGCTGGGCCTCCGGTTAATAGGTTAGTCCCAAAAATAATATAAAAGTGTATAATAAAGCCCTTAAACATTCAAAACAGAATATAATATAGCATGGAACAATAAAAAATTATAGATACGTTGGAGACGTATCAAGCATCCCCCAATTCATGCTCGTCCTCGAGTAGGTAAATGATTAAAACGGAATTATAATTTCAATGTAATTCTTCTTATTGTGGCACGAATGCTCAGATTTGATATGATTCAAGATAAAAGTTTAATATTGACATAAAAGCAATAATACTTCAAGCATGCTAACCAAGCAATTATGTCTTATCAAAATAACATAGCCAAAGCAAGTTATCCCTACAAAATCATATAGTCTGGTTATGCTCCATCTTCCCCACACAAAATATTCATATTATGTACAACCCCAGTTTTAGCCAAGCAATTGGTTCATACTTTTTAACGCGCTTCAGCCTTTTCAACTTTTATGCAATACATGAGCGCAAGCCATGGATATAGCACTATGGTGGAATAAGGTATAATGATAGGGGTTATGTGGGAAGACAAAAAAGGGAGAAAGTCTCACATCAACGAGGCTAATCAACGGGCTATGGAGATGCCCATCAATTGATGTCAATGCAAGGAGTAGGGATTGCCATGCAACGGATGCACTTAGAGCTATAAGTGTATGAAAGCTCAAACAAAAGAAACTAAGTGGGTGTGCATCCAACTTGCGTGCTCACGAAGACCTCAGGCATTTGAGGAAGCCCATCATTGGAATTTACAAGCCAAGTTCTATAATGAAATTTCCCACTAGTATACGAAAGTGACAAAATGAGAGACTCTCTATCATGAAGATCACGGTGCTACTTTCAAGCACAAGTGTGGTAAAAGGATAGTAACATTGTCCCTTCTCTCTTTTTCTCTCATTTATTTATTTATTTGGGCCTTTTCTCTCTTTTTATGGCCTCCTTTTTTTAGTCCGGAGTCTCATCCCGACTTGTGGGGGAATCATAGTCTCCATCATCCTTTCCTCACTTGGCACAATGCTCTAAAAATGATGATCATCATACTTCTATTTACTTACAACTCATGAATTACAACTCAATACTTAGAACAAAATATGACTCTATATGGATGCCTCCGGCAGAGTACCGAGATATGCAATGAATCAAGAGCGACATGTATGAAAGAAGAACGATGGCTTTGCCACAAATACAATGTCAACTACATGATCATGCAAAGCAATATGACAATGATGGAGCGTGTCATGATAAACGAAACGGTGGAAAGTTGCATGGCAATATATCTCGGAATGGCTATGGAAATGCCATAATAGGTAGGTATGGTGGCTGGTTTTAGGAAGATATAAGGAGACTTATGTGTGATAGAGCGTATCATATCACGGGGTTTGGATGCACCGGCGAAGTTTGCACCAACTCTCAAGGTGAGAAAGGGCAATGCACGGTACCGAAGAGGCTAGAAAATTGCGGAAAGGTAGGTGTGCGTATAATCCATGGACTCACATTAGTCATAAAGAACTCATATACTTATTGCAAAAATTTATTAGCCCTCGAAGCAAAGTACTACTACTCATGCTCCTAGGGGAAGGGTTGGTAGGAGTTAACCATCACGCGATCCCAACCGCCACACAAAGGATGACAATCAACAAATACCTCATGCTCCGACTTCGTTACATAACGGTTCACCATACGTGCATGCGACGGGAATCACGAACTCCAGCACAAGTATTTTTCAATTCCACAATTACTCAACTAGCACAACCATGATATTACCACCTTTATATCTCAAAACAATTATCAAGCATCAAATTTCTCATGATATTATAATTAAAGCAAATTGCCATGCTGTTTTAAGACTCTCAAAATAATATAAGTGAAGCATGAGAGAACAATAGTTTCTACAAAACAAATCCACCACCGTGCTCTAAAAGATATAAGTGAAGCACTAGAGCGAAACTATATAGCTCAAAAAATATAAGTGAAGCACATAGAGTATTCTAATGAATTCCAAGTTATGTGTGTCTCTCTCAAAAGGTGTGTACAGCAAGGATGATTGTGGTAAAATAAAAAGCAAAGACTCAAATCATACAAGACTCTCCAAGCAAAACACATATCATGTGGTGAATAAAAATATAGCTCCAAGTAAAGTTACCGATTGAAGTAGACGAAAGAGGGGATGTCTTCCGGGGCATCCCCAAGCTTTGGCTTTTAGGTGTCCTTAGATTATCTTGGGGTGCCATGGGAATACCCAATCTTAGGCTCTTGCCACTCCTTGTTCCATAATCCATCAAATCTTTTACCCAAAACTTGAAAACTTCACAACACAAAACTTAGCAGAAAATCTCGTGAGCTCCGTTAGCGAAAGAAAACAAAACACCACTCAAGGTACTGTAATGAACTCATTCTTTATTTATATTGGTGTTAAACCTAATGTATTCCAACTTCCCTATGGTTTATAAACTATTTTACTAGCCATAGACTCATCAAAATAAGCAAACAACACACGAAAAACAGAATCTGTCAAAAACAGAACAGTCTGTAGTAATCTGTAACTAACGCAAACTTCTGGAACTCAAAATATTCAGCAAAAATAGGAAGACCTAGAAAATTTGTTTATTCATCAGCATAAATTGTAATTAATATTTTATCACGTTCTGGTGAATTTTAACAATTGTTTTCGTGAACAGAAAGTTTCTGGAATTTTCAGCAAGATCAAATAACTATCATCCAAGAAGTTCCTATAGGTTTAACTTGGCACAAACACTAACTAAAACATAAAAACAAACCTAACCAGAGGATAGATCAAATTTTATTCCTAAACATAAGCAAAAAGCAAAAACCTAAAAATAAAATTGGGTTGCCTCCCAACAAGCGCTATCGTTTAACGCCCCTAGCTAGGCATAAAAGCAAGGATAGATCTAGGTATTGCCATCTTTGGTAGGCAATCCATAAGTGGCTCTCATAATAGATTCATATGGTAGTTTAATTTTATTTCTAGGAAAGTGTTCCATGCCTTTCTTTAAGGGAAATTGGAATCTAATATTCCCTTCCTTCATATCAATAATTGCACCAATCGTTCTAAGGAAAGGTCTACCAAGAATAATAGGACATGAAGGATTGCAATCTATATCAAGAACGATAAAATCTACGGGCACATAGTTCCTATTTGCAACAATAAGAACATCATTAATTCTTCCCATAGGTTTCTTAATGGTGGAATCCGCAAGGTGCAAGTTTAAAGAGCAATCATCAAATTCGCGGAAACCTAACAAATCACACAAAGTTTTTGGAATCGTGGAAACACTAGCACCCAAATCACACAAAGCATAGCATTCATGATCTTTAATTTTAATTTTAATAGTAGGTTCCCACTCATCATAAAGTTTTCTAGGGATAGAAACTTCCAACTCAAGTTTTTCTTCGTAAGATTGCATTAAAGCATCAACGATATGTTTGGTAAAAGCTTTATTTTGGCTATAAGCATGAGGAGAATTTAGTACGGATTGCAACAAGGAAATACAATCTATCAAAGAGAAATTATCATAATTAAATTCCTTGAAATCCAAAATAGTGGGTTCATTGATATCTAAAGTATTGATCTCTTCAATCCCACTTTTATCAATTTTAGCATCAAGGTCTAAAGACTCCGAATTTTTGGAACGCCTTCTAGGTTAAGGTGGATCATTTTCAGTCCTATTATTATCAAGATTAATATTGCAAAACAAAGATTTAATAGCGGACACATCAATAACTTTTAGATCTTCATCTTTATTTTCATAGAAACTAGAAGAACACGCCTTCACAAAGCAATCTTTCTTAGCACGCATCCTAGCGGTTCTTTCTTTGCACTCATCAATGGAAATTCTCATGGCCTTGAGAGACTCATTGATATCATGTTTAGGTGGAATAGATCTAAGTTTCAAAGAATCAACATCAAGAGAAATTCTATCAACGTTCCTAGCCAATTCATCAACTTTAAGCAATTTTTCTTCAAGCAAAGCATTGAAATTCGTTTGCGAATTCATAAACTCCTTAACAGTAGTCTCAAATTCAGAGGGCATCTTATTAAAATTTCCATAAGAATTGTTGTAGGAATTACCATAATTATTAGAGGAGTTACTAGGATACGGCCTATGATTAAAGTTTCCTCTATACGCATTATTACCAAAATTATTCCTACCTACAAAATTCACATCCATAGATTCATTATTATTCTCAATCAAAGTAGACAAAGGCATATCATTAGGATCAGAAGAAACACTTTTAGTAGCAAATATTTCATAAGTTTATCCATCTTTCCACTCAAAACATTGATTTCTTCTATCGCATGCACTTTTTTATTATTAGATCTTTCGGCGTGCCATTGAGAATAATTAACCATAAAATTATCTAGGAGTTTAGTAGTTTCTCCTAAAGTGATTTCCATAAAAGTGCCTCCCGCGGCCAAATCTAAAAGATTTCTAGAAGCAAAATTCAATCCGACATAAAAATTTGTATAATCATCCAAAGATTCAAACCGTGTGTAGGGCAATTATGTATCATTAATTTCATCATCTCCCAAGCTTGTGCAACATGTTCATGATCAAGTTGCTTAAAATTCATAATATCGTTTCTAAGAGAGATGATTTTAGCGGGAGGAAAATACTTAGAGATAAAAGCATCTTTGCACTTATTCCATGAATCAATACTATTTTTAGGCAAAGACGAAAACCAAGCTTTAGCACGATCTCTAAGCGAAAAAGGAAATAGCTTCAATTTAACAATATCATTGTCCACATCTTTCTCCTTTTGCATATGACACAAATCAACAAAGCTATTTAGATGGGTAGCAGCATCTTCACTAGGAAGGCCGGCGAATTGATCTTTCATGACAAGATTCAACATAGCAGCGTTAATTTCACAAGATTTAGCATCGGTAAGAGGAGAAATCGGAGTGCTAAGAAGATCATTGTTGTTGGTATTGGTAAAGTCACATAATCTAGTATTATCTTGAGCCATCGTGACAAGCAAGCAATCCAATACACGAGCAAACAAGAAGCGAGCGAAAAGGAGGCGAATGGAAAAGAGAGGGCGAATAAAACGGCAAGGGTGAAGTGGGGGAGAGGAAAAAGAGAGGCAAATGGCAAATAATGGAATGCGGGAGATAAGAGTTTGTGATGGGTACTTGGTATGTTGACTTTTGCGTAGACTCCCCAGCAACGGCGGCAGAAATCATTCTTGCTACCTCTTGAGCACTGCGTTGGTTTTCCCTTGAAGAGGAAAGGGTGATGCAGTAAAGTAGCATAAGTATTTCCCTTAGTTTTTGAGAACCAAGGTATCAATCCAGTAGGAGGCCACGCCCAAGTCCCTCGCACCGACAGAAACAATAAAAACCTCGCAACCAACGCAATAAAGGGGTTGTCAATCCCTTCACGGTCACTTACGAAAGTGAGATCTGATAGATATGATAAGATAATATTTTTGGTATTTTTATAATAAAGATGCAAAGTAAAATAAAAGCAAAATAAACGACAATAAAAATAGCTTGTTGATGGAAGATTAATATGATGGAAAATAGACCCGAGGGCCATAGGTTTCACTAGTGGCTTCTCTCAAGAGCATAAGTATTACGGTGGGTGAACAAATTAATGTTGAGCAATTGATAGAATTGAGCATAGTTATGAGAATATCTAGGTATGATCATGTATATAGGCATCACGTCCGTGATAAGTAGACCGACTCCTGCCTGCATCTACTACTATTACTCCACACATCGACCGCTATCCAGCATGCATCTAGAGTATTAAGTTCATAAGAACAGAGTAATGCTTTAAGTAAGATGACATGATGTAGAGGGATAAACTCATCCAATATGAAATAAACCCCATCTTGTTATCCTCGATGGCAACAATACAATACATGCCTTGCTGCCCCTACTGTCACTGGGAAAGGACACCGCAAGATTGAACCAAAAGCTAAGCACTTCTCCCACTGCAAGAAAGATCAATCTAGTCGGCCAAACCAAACTGATAATTCGAAGAGACTTGCCAAGATAACCAATCATACATAAAAGAATTCAGAGGAGATTCAAATATTGTTCATAGATAAACTTGATCATAAACCCACAATTCATCGGTCCCAACAAACACACCGCAAAAGAAGATTACATCGAATAGATCTCCACGAGAGAGGGGGAGAACATTGTATTGAGATCCAAAAAGAGAGAAGAAGCCATCTAGCTAAAAACTATGGACCCGAAGGTCTGAGCTAAACTACTCACACATCATCGGAGGGGCTATGGTGTTGATGTAGAAGCCCTCCGTGATCAATGCCCCCTCCGGAAGGACGCCGAAAAAGGCCCCAAGATGGGATCTCACGAGTACAGAAGGTTGTGGCGGTGGAATTAGGTTTTCGTGGATGCTTCCGTTGGTTTGGGGGTACGTAGGTATATATAGGAGGAAGAAGTACGTCGGTGGAGCAACATGGGCCCCACGAGGGTGGAGGGCGCGCCTAGGGGGGTAGGCGCGCCCCCTACCTCATGCCCTCCTGGTTGCTTGCTTGACGTAGGGTCCAAGTCCTCTGGATCACGTTCATTCCAAAATCACGATCCCGAAGGTTTCATTCTGTTTGGACTCCGTTTGATATTCTTTTTCTGCGAAACTCCGAAATAGGCAAAAAACAACAATTCTGGGCTGGGCCTCCGGTTAATAGGTTAGTCCCTTAAACATCCAAAACAGAATTTAATATAGCATGGAACAATCAAAAATTATAGATACGTTGGAGACGTATCAATAGCTTTCCTGATGAACAATTAGCTGTCATAAATGCTTCTCGTACTGCTCCATGGTATGCTGATTACGCTAATTACGTTGTTGCTAAATTTATACCACCTAGTTTCACATACCAGCAAAAGAAAAGGTTTTTCTATGATTTAAGACATTACTTCTGGGATGATCCACATATTTATAAAGAAGGAGTAGATGGTGTTATTAGACATTGTGTACCTGAGCATGAACAGGAGCAAATCCTACACAAGTGTCACTCCGAGGCTTATGGAGGACACCACGCTGGAGATAGAACTGCACATAAGGTATTGCAATCCGGTTTTTATTGGCCTACTCATTTCAAAGATACCCGTAAGTTTGTCTTGTCTTGTGATGAATGTCAAAGAATTGGTAATATTAGTAGACGTCAAGAAAAGCCTATGAACTATTCGCTTGTTATTTAACCATTTGATGTTTGGGGCTTTGATTATATGGGAGCGTTTCCTTCCTCTAATGGGTATACACATATATATTTTAGTTGCTATTGATTACGTTACTAAGTGGGTAGAAGCTATTCCAACTAGTAGTGCTGATCATAACACCTCTATTAAGATGCTTAAAGAAGTTATTTTTCCGAGGTTTGGAGTCCCTAGATACTTAATGACTGATGGTGGTTCACATTTTATTTATGGTGCTTTTCGTAAAATCCTTGCTAAGTTTTAATCATAGAATTGCATCTCCATACCACCCACAGTCTAGTGGTCAAGTAGAACTGAGTAATAGAGAGATTAAATTAATTTTGCAAAAGACTGTTAATAGATCTAGAAAGAATTGGTCCAAGAAACTTGATGATGCATTATGGGCCTATAGAACTGCATATAAAAATCCTATGGGTATGTCTCCGTATAAAATGGTTTATGGAAAAGCATGTCACTTACCTCTCGAACTAGAACATAAGGCATATTGGGCCATTAAAGAGCTCAATTATGATTTCAAACTTGCCGGTGAGAAGAGACTATTTGACATTAGCTCACTTGATGAGTGGAGAACCCAGGCCTATGAGAATGCCAAACTGTTTAAAGAAAAAGTTAAAAGATGGCATGCCAAAAGGATACAAAAGCGTGAGTTTAATGTAGGTGATTATGTTTTGTTATACAACTCTCGTTTAAGATTTTTTGCAGGAAAACTCCTCTCTAAATGGGAAGGTCCTTACGTTATCGAGGAGGTCTATCATTCCGGTGCCATAAAAATCAACAACTTCGAAGGCACAAATTCAAAGGTGGTGAACGGTCAAAGAATCAAACATTATATCTCAGGTAATCCCATAAATGTTGAAACCAATGTTATTGATACCGTAACCCCGGAGGAGTACATAATGGACACTTTCCAGAATGTTTCAGACTTCGAAAAGGAATAGGTATGTGGTACAGTAAGTAAACCGACTCCAAAACAGTTCTAACAACTATTTTTCTCCATTTTGGAATACTTAAGAAAATAGGAAAATAAGAAGTAGTCCGGAAAGGACACAAGGCATCCACGAGGGTGGAGGACGCGCCCTACCCCCTGGGCGCGCCCCCTGCCTCGTGGACACCTCGTGTGCCCTCCGGACTCCGTTTTCTTGCACGATACTTATTTTGGTCAGCAAAGATTCATTATATAATCTCCCGAAGGTTTTGACCACCGTACCACGACAAAATCCTCTGTTTTTGTTTTGAGTTGTTTTTGCCGCAGATTAGAGCAATATGTCGTCCCAGGATTCGGAGGGAGAAAGCTATGTGGCTGATTACCTTGTAGACCCTAAGGTCTACGAGGACTTGGAGCATTGTGGTTGGACCACAGAGGTAGAAGAAGACTATGATCCTAGGGGAAAGGAGGAGACGAGCTCAGATGAAGATGAAGTCCCATTACCTCAACCTTGGGACATGCATGTGGAGTTCAAAAAGTCAAGCCTCCCTGATAGAGCAAAGATACCTAAGATCAAGTTTATCCCTTTTCGCCTCTTGCAGGAGAACAAACATGAACTATGCAAAAAGATATTAAGCCATGATCAGGAGATCGATGACCCAATTGAGCAAAATTCTATCATCAAGCACAAATTAAGGAAGAATCCTACGTCATCAACAACTCCATCATCACCAACTCCGAAGAAAGAGACATAAACACATGGGTATGGGCACTCCCCTTGGCAACTGCCAAGCTTGGGGGAGGTGCCCCGGTAGCGTATCACCATCACACTTCTATCTTTACCGTTTTTCTTAGTTCAATCCTTTTGGTTATATCTTGATCTAGTAGAATAAAGTTTAGTATGATCTAGCTTTGAGTTTTTGTGTTGATCCTTATCTATGTAATCGAGTCCGTGAGCTATATATAATAAAGATTAGTCTTGAGTCGAGGGCTTGGTTATCTTGCTATGATCTTGAGGGAATAAAAGAAAAAATAAAGAATAAAAAGAAATAAATATATCATATTGATCTTATGGAGAGTAATGACTTCACATATAAAGAGTATGATGAATAAAAGTTGTTGAGAGTTGACAAACATAGTTTTGGTCATCGTTGCAATTAATAGGAAGTAATAAAGAAAGAGAGGTTTTCACATATAAATATACTATCTTGGACACCTTTTATGATTGTGAGCACTCATTAAAATATGACATGCTAAAAAGTTGATGTTGGACAAGGAAGACAACGTAATGGGTTATGTTTTCTTATATCCGAAATAAGTTATATTGTCATGGATCATCTAACATGTTGAGCTTGCCTTTCCCCCTCATGCTAGCCAAATTCTTTGCACCAAGTAGAGTTACTACTTGTGCTTCCAAATATCCTTAAACCCAGTTTTGCCATGAGAGTCCACCATATCTATCTATGGATTGAGTAAGATCCTTCAAGTAAGTTGTCATTGTTGCAAGCAATAAAAATTTCTTTCTAAATATGTATGATCTATTAGTGTGGAGAAAATAAGCTTTATACGAGCTTGTTGTGACGCCCCCGATTCAATCGTACACTAATCATACACACAAACGTGTACGATCAAGATCAAGGACTCATGGGAAGATATCACAACACAACTCTAAAAATAAAATAAGTCATAAGCATCATAATACAAGCCAGGGGCCTCGAGGGCTCGAATACAAGTGCTCGATCATAGACGAGTCAGCGAAGAAACAATATCTGAGTACAGACATAAGTTAAACAAGTTGCCATAAGATGGCTAGCACAAACTGGGATACAGATCGAAAGAGGCGAGGCCTCCTGCTGGGATCCTCCTAAACTACTCCTGGTCGTCGCCGCCGCCTGCACGTAGTAGTAGGCACCTCCGTGTAGTAGGAGTCATCGCCGACGGTGACGTCGCCTCGAAGCTCCAAAGATCTGGTTGTGTCAACCAGGAAGAAAGGAAAGGGGGGAAAGAGGGAGAAAAAGCAACCGTGAGTACTCATCCAAAGTACTCGCAAGCAAGGATCTACACTACTTATGGATGGGTATCTGTGTAAAGGGGCAATATCGGTGGACTGAACTGCAGAATGCCAGAATAAGAAGGGGATAGCTAGTCCTGTCGAAGACTACGCTTCTGGCAGCCTCCATCTTGCAGCATGTAGAAGAGAGTAGATGGTAAGTTCACCGAGTAGCATCGTATAGCATAATCCTACCCGGCGATCCTCCCCTCGTCGCCCTGTGTGAGAGCAATCACCGGGTTATATCTGGCACTTGGAAGGGTGTGTTTTATTAAGTATCCAGTTCTAGTTGTCATCAGGTCAAGGTACAACTCCAAGTCGTCCTGTTACCGAAGATCACGACTATTCGAATAGATAAACTTCCCTGCAGGGGTGCACCACATAACCCAACACGCTTGATCCCATTTGGCCGGACACACTTTCCTGGGTCATGCCCGACCTTGGAAGATCAACACATTGTAGCCCCACCTAGGCACAACAGAGAGATCAGCATGCCGGTCTAAATCCTATGGCGCAGGGTTCTAGGCCCATCATCCATTGCACACCTGCATGTTGTGAACGCGGCCGGAAGCAGACCTAGCCTAGCAGGCATTCCAGTCCAATCCGGCGCGCCCCGCTCAGTCGCTGACGTCACGAAGGCTTCGGCTAATACCACGACATCGAGTGCCCATAACTGTTCCCGCGTAGTTGGTTAGTGCGTATAGGCCAGTGGCCAGACTCAGATCAAATACCAAGATCTCGTTAAGCGTGTTATTATGAAGTAACCGCGAACACCGAATAGGGCCAGGCCCAACTCTCTCCTAGGTGGTCTCAACCTGCCCTGTCGCTCCGCCACAAAGTAACAATGGGGCCGTCAGAACCTGTGCCCACCTCTACCGGGATGGAGCCACCTGCCCTTCAACCCCATCTCCCAACAGATTATAAGTAATGTAACAGTATAAAGCATATAGCATATGCCCGTGATCACCTCCTGAAGTGATCACGGCCCAGTAGTATAGCATGGCAGACGGACAAGAGTTTAGGGCCACTGATGGAACACTAGCATCCTATACTAAACATTAGGATAGCAGGTAAAAATATCAACAATTGTAGCAACAATGACAGGTTATGCAGCAGAATAGGATTAACCAAAAGCAGTAACATGCTACACTACTCTAATGCAAGTAGTAGAGAGAAGGAATATGCGACATCTGGTGATCAAAGGGGGGGGCTTGCCTGGTTGCTCTGGCAAGAAGGAGGGGTCGTCAATACCGTAGTCGTACTGGGTAGCAGCGGTGTCAGTCTCGTAGTCTACCGGAGAGAAGAGGGGGAAGAAACAATAAATATAATGCAAACATAAGCATGATGATGCATGACATGACAATGAGCGGTACTAGGTGTGCCCTAACGCGGTAGGAGGTGATACCGACAAAGGGGAGAAACATACGGGAAAGTATTCCCGGTGTTTGACGTTTTCGGGCAAATGAAACGGAGGCGGATTGTTGCTTGTTCGCTATGCTAGGGACGCATGGCGGACGAACGGACTGCGTATTCGGATTCGTCTCGTCGTTCTGAGCAACTTTCATGAACAAAGTATTTTCATCCGAGTTACATATTATTTTATATTAATTAAAAAATAATAATTCATTTTCTAATTTATTTTAATTCGAAAATTAGATGTCAAATTGCTAGATGTACCCAGCACAATGTACACAAAATGTACACTGGCTAACATGTGGGACCAAGGGGACCCGGTTGACCAGTCAAACTTTGACTGGTCAACAAGGGGTGGGGCCCTCTGTCATTGTCTACCTAGTTAACTAACAGTTTTAGTTAGACTAATTAAGTAGTTAACAGATTAATTAATAGGATTAACTAGATTATTTATTTATTTATTTATTTATTTCAATTATTGTTTTGTTTTTGTTTGTTTGTTTGTTGTTGTTTTTTGTTCTAAGGGGCGGGGGCCCCGTTCGTCATAGTCACAGGGGAGGTTAACGTGCGCTGGGCACGTGGGTTTCAGCGCCATGCGTCGGGGCACGCCCGAACGGCCGATCGTCGAGGTCGAACCGGACGCGCGCGCTGCCGAGGCGGAGCGTGGCGATTAAGGGGGCAGGCAGGGAGGCGACGACGAGCAGCGGTGGAGGCGGGGCGGCGCGACAGTAGCGGGAGGCGGCGACGAGCGCAGTGGGACAGCGAGGCTAGGGGCTTCATCGGGCGCGCAGAAGGCGCCGGCAGCCATGGCCTGGGAGTACGAGGAGACAGCAGAGCGGGGGTAGGCTTGGCCTGTGGAGGGCACGGGCCAGCGCGGCGGAGCGTGGGGGCCTGTGAAAGAAGCAAAGAAGCGACAAGAAAGGTGCAAAGCTAAGGCGCGGCAGCTCCAAAGAAGACGGGCGGCACGAGTAGGCAGAGGCAGGCGGGCGAGGACGGCCAGCGGGCTGCGGGGTAGGTGCGCGAGCGCGTCGAGCGGCCGGAGCAGTGGTCGGGGTCACGACGGCGCGTGGTCACGGCTAACAGCGTGCGAGGGCGCGGTGTGCACATGGGAATGGGGGAAGAAGGAGAGGCCGGGGTTTGGCGTCACCGTACGGTGTAGGGGAGTGGAAGCGGCTCGAGGAGGATGACGGGGACGACGGCAAGGTCGAGGTGGTGGTGCAGCAGGGGGCGGCGTCAGACGAGGAGGGGGTGAGGACGAGCGACGGAGACGAGGAGGCGGCATCAACGACGGCGCGGTGGTGGGGCGGCTCCGACGGGGGTTCCGAGCGGCCACGGATGGGGCGAGCGCCGAGCTCGGGGAAGACGACGCGGTGCACAATGGAGAGGAAGGAGGCCTGGAGGTGCGGCGGGGACGTCTGCTGGCATTTCCGATCTGAATCGGGGGGGGGGGGACAGAGGGAGGAGAGGGGATCGTGGGGGGGAAGTGGGGTGACTCGGGGGTTAGGGTTTGGGGTACGAGGCCATATAGGCTAGGGGAGGTTAGGTGGGCCAGTTGGGCTGGCCAGCTGGGCTGGAGCCCAGTGAAGGGGGGGGGGGTTCCCTTTCCCTTTTTTTGTTTGTTTTGTTTTCTTTGACCTTTTCTTATTTTTCTTTTGTGTTTTCTTTTAGTTCCTAATTATTTTGGTTTTAATAAAATACCAAAGTGGCACCTAAATTGATGTTACAAATTATGTCACAACCACAAAAGGTTTCATCCCAAAATAATATAGTTTAGTATTTACAAAATATAAAAGGCATTTAATTAATGGTTTTAGCTACTGATTTAATTAGTTTAGTGCCTTTAAACATATTATAATACTTGGTTTCAACACCAATATATCTTATGAATTATTTGTCACAATAAGAACATTTTAGTTTTGACTTTTGAAAACTTTGATTGTTTGACTTGTTTTTGAATTTGGATTTTGAATCGGTTTTGAACTAACGCGATATTAGCAACAGTAACGGAGGTGACGTGGCATCTTTAGCAGAAGTTCACTGTAGCTTAATTATGTGGGCATCACAATTCTCCTCCACTACAAGAAATCTCGTCCCGAGATTTAAGATGGGGAGTAAGGGGGAAAGATCTGGTTACGAAATTCTAACGAATCTTCTCGTTCTTGGTTGCTCTTCTTGAAGAGGTCGATCCATTAAATTGATGTCTTCATTTCTCGGCTTCAGGTCATCATGATGAAGTCATCATCCTTCGGAAATTTCATCGTACTTATGAAAGGACAAGGGGTAACTTCGGAAGAACGGACCTTACAAGGTTGGCTATCTGGCAGATAACTCAGGGAATGTGGTATAAAATAACTCTCGAATAGATACTTAACAAAATATCGAGAGTAAAGTAAGAAGGTACCATGAGAAGTTTCCAATGGGCAGGCAATCATTGGATGGCCTAATCAGAAGGTGAAGGGGGTTTAGAGCAACGAGAATAAGTATTGCGTCTGATACCAGAATATATCACTTGGCAGGTGGCTTGTGAATTACATAAGAAGTCAAGCGCGAGGAATAACTTTGACAACAGGGTGTACAGGAGAGTCAAGTTTCGATCCTGTGGAACTGTGGGTTATGGGCCCACCATGTGGGTTAAAAGTAGGAAGGGCAGAGACGTCTTGCGTGATCATGCAAGCAAGGCATGTCAGAGGGTAGCATGTCGATTATGTCGGCAACAACGTCGGTACCAAGGGCGAGGGACGAAGAGAACCATTTACCTGCTCGTTAGGACGAGGCAGAACAATAGGCAAAGTTCTCATCCATCGGTGGTTACCGGAATGCTATCGACAAATGCAACAGGGTCTTGCTGACAGAATTGTACACCGGGGTGTTTACATAAGCAGGAGAATATTACTGCTTAGATAATATAGATCACAAGAAAGATCAAACAAAACAATGGAAAGGAAAATGTGTTTAAACACATATTTCAGGGGTATATCCTTCCCAAGGACAAGCAAAGCATGATATCCATGGCAGGATATAATGTAGATAACCCTTTAGGTAAGGGGAGAGGAAGTTCATGACATTACCCAAACAACGGTGTTTGAATAATTGATAAAGGAAATTTAGCATGGTGCTTCAAATGTTCTTATCGATGATCAGAGTACCACAAACATGCTTCGAGATAGCATCGACATGGTCTTCAAGCAAGGTCAGACTTTGGAAACACAAAGGATCCATCAGGAATAACTTGTGGAATAGGTCTTACAATTTCCTCATGGAAGAATGGCTAACCTTGCTAAAAAGGAAACTATAACAATAGGTCCTCTGGCCAAGGGTGCTAAGCAAAGACACCACCTTACCGGGTTATGTAGATACCAATGTTATAACTCTTGGAAATATGTCCCAACCATCATATCTGACCGAGATTCAGATCTGATTGGTGTCAGGATACCTCAGACATCAGGACTCCTGAGAAGAGAAGGTGCAACACAATTTGACGAGATGACACTGTGAGATTCTTAGAAATGATCTATGGAAGCGAGTACCAAAACAAGAGTTCATCATTAAACCAAGGAGAGGATGAGGGGGTGGCTGATGAACTAAATGACAATTAATCGAGATTTCCAAAAGATGGATTTCCACAATCATGTGAACAAAGAGATAACATTTGCCAGATCAAATGATATAATGAGGTATGCTCGAGGAAAACATACTCAATTACACATTGGTGGAAAGATGCACCCAAAATATGGGCTTAGGTAGCATGATCAATGTTGGAACGGTGATTCGATAACCAATAGTCTAAGAATGAACTATCGACCATTAACTCCAAAGCAATAGGATTACTAGAAGTTTTGAATTCTCGCATCATAGTTCAATTGTCGGTATTCAGGTTAGAAACAACATGGGGATCAGAAAACGAATGGAGATGGCGAGAAGTATTACTATATCAAGAATTCTCAAGTGGTGGAGCAATTCTCACAATATCCTCGACATAAAAGATGCTAATACTCCAAGGTAGAACATAACATAAGCTGGTTAGCAAGGAGCTCCATAACATGATCAAGTTTGTGATGAAAGGAAGGTAAGGATGTTGTCGATGGTAACTCAAATTACCAAGGAATGAGGATGGCACTTATCATCAAGAATTCCATTGATATCCTGGAAGGAGTCAAAATGTTGATGATGATCACGACAATTTGTTGTCGAGAGGATCCACGAAGAAGCAATTGATCAGCGACTGCATCAAGAAAAATGACTGATGCAGCAAAAGATTATTGGAGCCACATATACGACACAAACTCGGGGTCAAGTTTGTTGTTCGAGGTGAAACGATAAGACGACGAAATTGACGAAATCTTAGTTCATAGCCGAAAGTTGTGCTCCGGGAATATGGACCAGGTAGCACAGTTAAAATTTAGCACAATAAGGATATAGCCAATCAGGCTAGGAATGACTTGAAGGATTATTAAACTCATAAGCAACAAAAATTACTTAGAGTATTGAATCGGAGTGCGGAATCGATTCACTTATCGGTGTTCTCGAGTGACCAATAACTCAAAACCTGGGGGAAAATTGGAATCGACGAGAATAATAGTTGACGAAGAACTCATAAGAAGTTATGTAGTTCCGTTATATTCTCGAGATACCAGAGGGTATACTCAAAGGTGGAGCAGAATAGAGGTTGGATAGGTGTAATGATCTGCAGAAGACAAGTACTTCAACTTGTCCGAGAAAAGGAATCAAAGAATATCAATATGGCCGGAACCAAGATTGCAAAAGACCAGATCCCAGATATAAGATGAACTTATACCAAGGGAATAATTAATTTAAGAGTAGCTTCCATGATAAGATCTACATCGTGTCCATGGGCATGAACACAAAGTTCAAGGTCGACTCCTACTTCTCCAATGCGAGACCATTCATTCAGTGCTCTAATAAAAATGATTTCAGTGTGAAAACCTACCGGGTGAATTACTAGTGGAGTATGACCCGTGAAAAGTTTTCGGGTTCACACAGATTAAGGAAGGCATAAGGTTCAACCCATCGGGATATCTTAGAAACATATACCACAAGTTCCAAGACTAAATATCACCAACTCAATAGCGGAGCATGGTTGGCCAAATCAGAGAATATGATTTACTAATCGCATTATGTATTAGGGAGGAATTCACAAGGCGATTAAATATGAAGGACATTGCCGAATAATAATCCAACAAAGGATTTGACGGTCGATAGAGGAGCTGATGTGAGCATCGGCACACAACCAGTTGAAGAAAGAATGCAAGGGCATCATATTATAGAACATCTGAATGATTCGATGCTTAGATATCAAAGGAATTATGATTTCCAAATCGAAGGATCAGAAGAGGACACTGTGATCAAGGGTGGATAAGTTCAATAGACCTAAGGGTACAATTGACGGCAAATAGATTGGTCGAGAACAAGCTCATGTTTAAAATGACGTCTGAGCCGGAAAGATAATTTAAAAGGATCAACTGATGATTGCGTGCATTCGCACTCATGTTGAATTAATAGGATCAAAATGGCGGTGCCTAAGGATACTAACGAATATTGCCAGACATATGGAAAGCATCCATAATGCAAGCAGACAAGTATTGCAGAACAATAAGCTACTAAGGATTTTTGGAGGATCGAATAGTATTTCGAAGACCATTGTGAAACACATGAACAACTGGGGATGAACGGATACTTGATAAGGGCGAGAAATTATCCGTAGGGGTATTCAGGTGGTAAGGAACTGCAAGGCAGTAGGCACAAAATATTCTCGGAACATTAGAGAGGATTTAAGGGTATCTTGTAATAACAAGATCAACTGGGAATAAAAGTAAGAATGACAAGTGTGTGTATTTATCCATATGGATATTTTGGTGGTAGGGAATTGCAAAAGCAACGGGCACAAAGTCTCAAAAGAGTATCGGAGAGTAACTTCGAAATCTTCTGGTGCAGCCAGCGACCATCTGGACTGAAGGGGCTCTCCGGGAGAAAATGTTTTCGAGAACCTAAAGTTAGATTTTAGAAAATCATTTAACCCGAATAGAGGAGAGATTAGAATCCCAGAGTATAGATGAGGAATAAAAGATCCTAATACCACCAAATGGCGACGTGGGCCCATGGGCCGCACAACCATGTTAGTAAAAGTTTTGTAAAGTCTAGACTCGACTTCGTCCAAGGAGTGTGGAAGGGGGATTCCTACAGGCAGTCGGCTCTGATACCAACTTGTGACGCCCCCGATTCAATCGTACACTAATCATACACGCAAACGTGTACGATCAAGATCAAGGACTCACGGGAAGATATCACAACACAACTCTAAAAATAAAATAAGTCATACAAGCATCATAATACAAGCCAGGGGCCTCGAGGGCTCGAATACAAGTGCTCGATCATAGACGAATCAGCGGAAGCAACAATATCTGAGTACAGACATAAGTTGAACAAGTTGCCATAAGATGGCTAGCACAAACTGGGATAAAGATCGAAAGAGGCGCAGGCCTCCTGCCTGGGAACCTCCTAAACTACTCCTGGTCGTCATCAGTGGCCTGCACATAGTAGTAGGCACCTCCGGTGTAGTAGGAGTCGTCGTCGATGGTGACGTCTGGCTCCTGGGCTCCAGCATCTGGTTGCATCAACCAGGAAAAAAGGAAAGGGGGGAAAGAGGGAGAAAAAGCAACCGTGAGTACTCATCCAAAGTACTCGCAAGCAAGGATCTACACTACTTATGCATGGGTATCTGTGTAAAGGGGCAATATCAGTGACTGAACTGCAGAATGCCAGAATAAGAGGGGGATATCTAGTCCTATCAAAGACTACGCTTCTGGCAGCCTCCATCTTGCAGCATGTAGAAGAGAGTAGATGGTAAGTTCACCGAGTAGCATCGTATAGCATAATCCTACCCGGCGATCCTCCCCTCGTCGCCCTGTGTGAGAGCGATCACCGGGTTATATCTCGCACTTGGAAGGGTGTGTTTTATTAAGTATCCAGTTCTAGTTATCATCAGGTTAAGGTACAACTCCAAGTCGTCCTGTTACCGAAGATCACGGCTATTCGAATAGATAAACTTCACTGCAGGGTGCACCACATAACCCAACACGCCGATCCCATTTGGCCGGACACACTTTCCTGGGTCATGCCCGGCCTCGGAAGATCAACATGTTGCAGCCCCACCTAGGCACAACAGAGAGGTCAGCACGCCGGTCTAAATCCTATGGCGCAGGGGTCTGGGCCCATCGCCCATTGCACACATGCACGTTGCGAACACAGCTGGAAGCAGACCTAGCCTAGCAGGCATTCCAGTCCAATCCGGCGCGCGCCGATTAGTCGCTGACGTCACGAAGGCTTCGGCTGATACCACGACGTCGAGTGCCCATAACTGTTCCCGCGTAGTTGGTTAGTGCGTATAGGCCAGTGGCCAGACTCAGATCAAATACCAAGATCTCGTTAAGCGTGTTATTATGAAGTAATCGTGAACGCCGACCAGGGCCAGGCCCACCTCTCTCCTAGGTGGTCTCAACCTGCCCTGTCGCTCCGCCACAAAGTAACAAGGGGCCGTCGGGAACCCAGGCCCACCTCTACCGGGATGGAGCCTCCTGCCCCTTCAGCCCCCATCTCCGAACAGTATCATAAGTAATGTAACAGTATAAAGCATATAGCATATGCCCGTGATCACCTCCCGAATTGATCACGGCCCAGTAGTATAGCATGGCAGACGGACAAGAGTGTAGGGCCACTGATGGAACACTAGCATCCTATACTAAGCATTAGGATAGCAGGTAAAAGTATCAACAATTGTAGCAACAATGACAGTTATGCAGCAGAATAGGATTAACCAAAAGCAGTAACATGCTACACTACTCTAATGCAAGCAGTCGAGAGAAGGAATAGGCGGTATCTGGTGATCAAAGGGGGGGCTTGCTTGGTTGCTCTAGCAAGAAGGAGGGGTCGTCAACACCGTAGTCGTACTGGGTAGCAGCGGCGTCAGTCTCTTAGTCTACCGGAGAGAAGATGGGGAAGAAACAATAAATATAATGCAAACATAAGCATGATGATGCATGGCATGACAATGAGCGGTGCTAGGCGTGCCCTAACGCGGTAGGAGGTGATACCGACAAAGGGGAGAAACATACGGGAAAGTATTCCCGGTGTTTGACGTTTTCGGGCAGATGAAACGGAGGCGGATTGTTGCATGTTCGCTATGCTAGGGACGTGTGGCGGACGAGCGGACTGCGTATTCGGATTCTTCTCGTCGTTCTGAGCAACTTTCATGTACAAAGTATTTTCATCCGAGTTACAGATTATTTAATATTAATTTTTAAATAATTCATTTTCTAATTTATTTTAATTCGAAAATTAAATGTTAAATTGGTAGATGTACCCAGCACAATGTACACTCGCTGACATGTGGGACCAAGGGGACCCAGTTGACCAGTCAAACTTTGACTGGTCAACAAGGGGTGGGGCCCTGTGTCATTGTCTGCCTAGTTAACTAACAGTTTTAGTTAGACTAATTAAGTAGTTAACAGATTAATTAATAGGATTAACTAGATTATTTATTTATTTATTTATTTATTTCAATTATTGTTTTGTTTTTGTTTGTTTGTTTGTTGTTGTTTTTCTTTTCTAAGGGGCGCGGGCCCCGTTCGTCATAGTCACAGGGGAGGTTAACGGGCGCGAGCATGTGGGTTTCGGGCGCTGCGGGCGTGGGGCATCGCCCGAACGGCCAGTCGTGCGAGGCTGGCATCGGACGCGGGCGCGCGGCCAGGAGGCGGAGCGTGGCCAGTCGGGCGGGGCCGGTGGTAGGGAGGCGACGGCGAGCAGTGGTGGAAGCGGGGCGGCGCGACAGTAGCGGGAGGCAGCGACGAACACAGTGGGACAACAAGGCTAGGGGCTTCGTCGGGCGCGCAGAAGGCGCCGACGGCCATGGCCTGGGAGTACGAGGAGGCAGCAGGGCGGGGTAGGCTTGGCCTGCAGAGGGCACGGGCCAGCGCGGCGGAGCGTGGGGGCCCGGGGAAGAAGCAGCATCGACAACAGGCATGCAGGCTAGCGATGCGCGGCAGCTCCGGCAGTACGGCGGCACGAGCAGGCGGAGGAGGGCGGGCGAGGACGGCTAGCGGGCTGCGGGGCGGGCGCACGAGCGCGTCGAGCGGCCGGAGCAGTGGTCGGGGTCACGACGGCGCGTGGTAACGGCTAACGGCGTGCGAGGGCGCAGTGTGCACATGGGAATGGGGGAAGAAGGAGAGGCCGGGGTTTGGCCTCACCGTACGGTGTAGGGGAGTGGCAGCGGCTCGAGGAGGATGACGGGGACAACGACGAGGTCAAGGCGGTGGTGCAGCAGGGGGCGGCGTCTGACAAGGAGGGGGTGAGGACGAGCGACGGAGATGAGGAGGCGGCATCGACGACGGCGCGGTGGCGGGGCGCCTCCGACGGGGGTTCCGGGCGGCCACGGATGGGGCGCGCGCCGAGCTCGGGGAAGACGACGCGGTGCACAAGGGAGAGGAAGGAGGCCTGGAGGTGCAAGGGCGGGCGGCTGGGAGATTTCCGATCTGAATCGGGGGATAGAGGAGGAGAGGGGATCGTGTGGGGGGGGGAGTGGGGTGACTCGGGGGTTAGGGTTTGGGGTACGAGGCCATATAGGCCAGGGGAGGTTAGGTGGGCTAGTTGGGCTGGCCAGCTGGGCCGGAGCCCAGTGAAGGGGGGGGGGGTTCCCTTTTCCTTTTTTGTTTTTTTTGTTTTCTTTTACCTTTTCTTATATTTCTTTTCTTTTTTTCTTTTAGTTCCTAATTATTTTGGTTTTAATAAAATATCAAAGTGGCACCTAAATTGATGTTACAAATTATGTCACAACCACAAAAGGTTTCGTCCCAAAATAATATAGTTTAGTATTTACAAAATATAAAAGGCATTTAATTAATGGTTTTAGCTATTGATTTAATTAGTTTAGTGCATTTAAACATATTATGAAGACTTGGTTTCAACACCAATATATCTTATGAATTATTTGTCACAATAAGAACATTTTAGTTTTGACTTTTGAAAACTTTAATTGTTTGACTTGTTTTTGAATTTGGATTTTGAATCGGTTTTGAACTAACGCAATATTAGCAACAGTAACAGAGGTGACGTGGCATCATTAGCAGAGGTTCACTGTAGCTTAATTACCCGGCCGTCACACTTGTGATATGGAAGAAATAAAGCGAGGGACTGCATAATAAAGGTCCCTTTCATAAGTGGCAACATAAAGTGATGTTCTTTTGCATTAAGATTTTGTGCATCCAACCATAAAAGCGCATGACAACCTCTGCCTCCCTCTATGAAGGGCCTATCTTTTATTTTTGTCTTATACCTTATACAAGAGTCATGGTGATCTTCACCTTTCCTTTTTACACTTTATCCTTTGGCAAGCACTATGTGTTGGGAAGATCTTGAAATATATATCCAGTTGGATGTGGGTTTTCATAAAGCATTATTGTTGACGTTACCCTTGAGGTAAAAGGTTGGGAGGCAAAACTATAAGCCCTTATCTTTCTCTGTGTCCGATTAAAACTTCATACCCATAAGTATTGCGTGAGTGTTAGCAATTGTGAAAACTAAATGATAGTTGAGTATGTGGACTTGCTGAAAAACTCTTATATTGACTATTTCCGATGTTATGATAAATTGCAATTGCTTCAATGATCGAGATTACAGTTTGCTAGTTTTTCAATGAAGTTTCTGATTCATACTTGACATTGTGAATAGATTGTTACTTTAGCAAAAGAAATCATATGACAAATATATATATGTTGCTATTATAAGAATGATCATGATGCCTCGATGTCCGTATTTTATTTGACCGAAACCTATATCTCTAAACATGTGGACACATTTTTCGATATCGGTTTCCGCTTGAGGACAAGCGAGGTCTAAGCTTGGGGGAGTTGATACGTCCATTTTGCATCATGCTTTTATATCGATATTCATTGCATTATGGGATATTACTTCACATTATGTCACAGTACTTATGCCTTTTCTCTCTTATTTTACAAGGTTTGCATGAAGAGGGAGAATGCCGGCAGCTGGAATTCTGGGCTGGAAAAGGAGCAAATATTAGAGACCTATTCTGCACAACTCCAAAAGTCCTGAAACTCCACGAAAGTCAGTTTTGGAATACATTAAAAATATTGGGCGAAGAAAGCACCAAAGGGGGCCACCCACTGTCCACGAGGGTGGAGGGCGCCCCCCTGCCTCGTGGGCTACCTGGAAGCCCCTCGATGCCCATCTTCTGGTATAAGGTGTCTTTTGCCCTGGAAAAAATCATAAGGAAGCTTTCGGGACGAAGCGCCGCCGTCTCGAGGCGAAACCTTGGTGGAATCAATCTAGGGCTCCGGCCGAGCTGTTCTGCTGGGGAAACATCCCTCCGGGAGGGGGAAATCGTCACCATCGTAATCACCATCAATCCTCTCATCGGGAGGGGGTTAATCTCCATCAACATCTTTGCCAGCACCATCTCCTCTCAAACCCAAGTTCATCTCTTGTATCCGATCTTTGTCTCGAAACCTCAGATTGGTACTTGTGGGTTGCTAGTAGTGTTGATTACTCCTTGTAGTTGATGCTAGTTGGTTTATTCGGTGGAAGATTATATGTTCAGATCCTTTATGCACATTAATACCCCTCTGATTAAGAACATGAATATGATTTGTGAGTAGTTACGTTTGTTCCTGAGGACATGGGAGAAGTCTTGTTATAAGTAGTCATGTGAATTTGGTATTCGTTCGATATTTTGATGAGATGTATGTTGTCTTTCCTCTAGTGGTGTTATTTGAACGTCGACTACATGACACTTCACCATTGTTTGGGCCTAGGGGAAGGAATTGGGAAGTAATAAGTAGATGATGGGTTGCTAAGAGTGACAGAAGCTTAAACCCTAGTTTATGTGTTGCTTCGTAAGGGGCTGATTTGGATCCATATGTTTCATGCTATGGTTAGGTTTACTTTAATTCTTCTTTATTAGTTGCGGATGCTTGCGAGGGGGATTAATCATAAGTGGGATGCTTGTCCAAGGAAGGGCAGTACCCAAGCACCGGTCCACCCACATATCAAATTATCAAAGTAACGAACGCAAATCATATGAGCATGAAACTAGCTTGACGATAATTCCCATGTGTCCTCGCGAGCGCTTTCCTTTATATAAGAGTTTGTCCAGGCTTGTCCTTTGCTACAAAAGGGGTTGGGCCACCTTGCTGCACCTTGTTTACTTTTGTTACTTGTTACCCGTTACGAATTACCTTATCATAAAACTATCTGTTACCGATAATTTCAGTGCTTGCAAAGAATACCTTACTGAAAACTGCTTGTCATTTCCTTCTGCTCCTCGTTGGGTTCGACACTCTTACTTATCGAAAGGACTATGATATATCCCCTATACTTGTGGGTCATCATGTATCATTTGGGCCGATTTATCGCTTTGACAAGCGATTAATCAGGAATCTAGCGATTAACAGGGTCCGTAAAAGCGAGCCTACCCCTTCAGTAGCCTCGCACACATCACACTCCATCCCCCGTTTGATGGGACATGTGTTGTCCTATTTTATTTTCCATTGACTCATTATTTGACATGTAATATGTAGTTATGTATTTGATGTAGTGTTATCCTATCTAATGGATTAGAGCACACTCATGGTTGTTTCCATTTTTACCTTATTAGTGCTTAGAACCTGAGAATTTTCATGCATTCTTGGAATTTGCCATGTTGCAGCAGACATAGTTGTAAGGCTAATAAAAAGGGGGGAGTTGCCACATGTTCAGGAATGGCCATACTACGATAGGAGATTTTCATGCTACGCAGAGTAGGCACCCTACATAATTCCTCAATTTCCTACATCTAGGGGGTGCTATGCTACATAGGGGTTGTACCCTCGAGAAGGTGTATGGGAGCGAACTATTGTGTCGTCCCCTGGGAAAGTGCCTGGGAGCAAACAATGTGCCCCATAAAAATTGCTAATTGTCACCACTTTAAGATTTGCGCGCACCAGAGTGTGTTCCTTAAAAAACCACAATCGGGAACATCGGTTCTATCACATTTCCAGAAAAGTAACATTGTTCGCTACAAGATTGAAACGGGAATGACTGGTGACCTCGTTACATCAGTTTTCGAACAGGCCTAGCATGACTCGTTACATCATAATAAGCCTGATTTTTTTAACAGGTACGAAGCCTGATTCTTTCGATCGATAAAGCCAAGGTAGTAAGAATCGTGATTCTATTACACGATCTACAACTGTACGATCCAAACTGCCTATGTAATTCTATGATTTTGGTTAGTAGAATCCACTTTCCTATCATTCTTATAGTTAAGATTCTATGATTTGTGAAGCTACCATATAGAGCTCCATTCCGATACGGAATCATGATTCTGATTACCTTGGATAGAGCAAACCGCATATTCGTGCTACCCCATAATTTTCTGGTTGTGTCTTGTTGAGAATTAGCACATGCTTAACAGTGATCTGAAGCACTGCAGCAAAAAATAAAGTAATCCACATATCGTTGCTCAGCTATGGAAGGAAACATATGTGTGTGCATCTACAAACTAAGTTTGGTTACCCGGAACTTAGGAAGAAACTTAATACTTTTTTCAGTTTCTCCAACACTCGAAATCAAACATACATATTCAAAGTGTTTGTTGCCATGCGAAACCACACAAAAAGGTACATAAGTCAACAGAGATGAACATCCGTATTTAGACAAAAAACCCCAAGTTAGGGTAAAAACCATGGGTCAAAGCCACCACACAATTATCATTCCACTATAATTAAATGTGGGATACAACAAGTTCCTCTCTCTATAGCACTATAGGTTCTTATACATCAAGGTTTCATTATGTTGGATGGCCACAATAAGATTTGGGGGGAAAGAGATAGGGACTAGAACAATCTCGTCAAAGATGGTGCAAACGCAAGTTAAAGAAGACAAGTTAATGGATTAGATCATCACAACCTTAGGGAGAAGCTCCATTTTCTTGCTTGCAACCACTTCCTTTACATTGTGTTTAGATGTCTATAGGAGGCCTCCGTATTGAATTGGTTTCATTTCCAATTCAGCCATGAAACTGTAATGGACATGAATACGAATTCGGTTGTTTGGGTGTTAACTGAATTGGCTCACGGAATCATATTGAGGTTTCATAGCAACATAAGTATGTGCATGAAAACAATATTTTTGCAATGTGTGACTATAGTTAGATGATTATATAGGATTTTTTACAAATTTGTAACTCAAAACACATACTATTTTACACAGATAGTATATAACTATATACAAGGAAATATGCATGCATGAACTTATACCTTGGTGGTTATGGACGTGCTTAACATTTTCTTAGAGAAAAATGACTATGTTACATGAAAAATGTGTGTGCTTATTAGGCAATCTGGCTCATGTACAAGAAAAATGACAATTCATATGGTTGTTCGCCTCAAGAAATATAAACATGTTTTTTTACTTTGGTATATTTGCGTTCGGTTTTTCGGTATATACCATGAAAACCAAAATTCAAAATGATGTGAAAAGTTCATACCATACCGAAAGCAGAAACCATAAGAACCATAAAATTGGTTCGATTCGGTTTATTGTCAGTATGGTTTTTCGATTAGGTTTACTAGTCATCTACCCGTGCACCTGCACGGCCTAGAAATTGTAGGGATACATCTTTATAAATAAATTTATATTCATATATGACATGCAAGTGTTTAAATTTCAGATATCATACAACTGGACATATGCTAATTTACTGAAACAATGATAACAAATAATAAGCACATGTATTATAAACTTAGTTACAACGAAGAGTGCATTTTTTTGCATTTATCTTTCGCAAACTGCCATCACTGGTCAGAATGAAGCCTTGATGCTTTAGTAGGAAGATGCACCTCTTTGTAAATTTACGCCACCTACCTATGTAAATCCCATATTTTACTACTTGTGTCACCATTAGGCGATTTGACATACCAAAATACATGACACCGGTAGTGGTTTATCAAGGACCCATAAAGGCGAGAATTTTGTAAGTTCGTGCCTGATTTATTTTTCTTGGCATGGTCTTCTTTCTTATGATGTGATTTAATTATTACTTTTTAAAATAATCATAGGCTCAGGGTTTTTAAGTTTGAGGATGCCTAACTTTTATATGCAGCTTTTCTTTGTCTAAGTGAAATTTAAGTTTTTTTTGTGGGAACTGATATATGTGATCCTTTTTTAGCTTGGGACATGAATATTTTTCAGTTTTTTAGATTAACATTTTTTTAGTTTTATATATGTGCTTTTTATTGAAGGAGAAGGGACATGTTTTTTCTAAGGCGACACGTGTCTTTTCTAGGAACTTCGACATGGGCGTTGAGTACTCTTCTTTTAGACATGCGAGTTTTATTCATGTAATTGGCGAGAACTATTTTTTTATGTGACTCTTTTTTTCGTGAGTTTAATCCTTGATGCATGTGTTTTTTCTTTTAATAAGATAGGATTATCCTTTTTTGCATGGATGGATTTCATCTCTCGCGTCTAGGATGTTTCCTTGCATGGCCCTCTGGTCAATTTTAACCATTAATGTGTGGTCTCTTTTAGATTGGGGTGTGAAGATTTTTTTTAGTTGTATATACACGTGCCTTTTTTGCATGGAGAAGTCACATGCTTTTTTCGTGGGAACTTGGATGTGTACGTGGAGGACTCTTTTTTTTTTGCTATGAGCTTGGAGGTGGACGTGGAGGACAATTTGTTTTTGCTTTTTTTCCTGGGAGCATAGATGTGGGCGTGGAGGACTCTCTTTTTTAGTAAGCCTCTACTAGACTAGCTCGTTAATTGAAGATGGTTAAGTTTCCTAACCATAGACATGTGTTGTCATTTGATGAACGGGATCACATCATTAGGAGAATTGTGTGATGTACAAGACCCATTCGTTAGCATAGCATATTGATCGTTCAGTTTTATTGCTATTACTTTCTTCATGTCAAATACATATTCCTTCTACTATGAGATTATGCAACTCCCGGATACTGGAGGAATGCCTTGTGTGCTATAAAACGTCACAACATAACTGGGTGATTATAAAGATGCTCTACAGGTATCTCTGAAGGTGTTTGTTGAGTTAGCATATATCAAGATTAGGATTTGTCACTCCGAGTATCGGAGAGGTATCTCTGGGCCCTCTCGGTAATACACATCATAAGAAGCATTGCAAGCAAAACTGACTAATGAGTTAGTTACAGGATGATGTATTACGGAACGAGTAAAGAGACTTGCCGGTAACGAGATTGAATTACCGACGATCAAATCTCGGGCAAGTAACATACTGATGACAAAGGGAATAACGTATGTTGTCATTACGGTACGACCTATAAAGATTTTCGTAGAATATGTGGGAACCAATATGAGCATCCAGGTTCCGCTGTTGGTTATTGACCGGAGAAGTGTCTCGGTCATGTCTACATAGTTCTCGAACCCGTAGGGTCCACATGCTTAACGTTCGATGACGATTTGTATTATACGAGTTATGTGATTTGGTGACTGAATGTAGTTCGGATTCCCGGATGAGATCACGGACATGACGAGGAGTCTCGAAATGGCCGATAGTTAAAGATTGATATATTGGATGATAGTATTCGGACACCGGAAGTGTACCAGAGTGTATCGGGTACCTATGGGAGTACGGGGTTACTGAACCCCGGGGAAGATGTGGGCAGATGGGCTATAGGAGGGAGGCACACCAGCCCACGAAGGGGTGGCGCGCCCCCCACAGGGAAGTAGGCCGAATTGGACTAGGAGAGGGAGGCAGTGCCCCCCTTTCCTTCTCCCCCTCTCTCTCCTTCCCCCTTTCCCCCTCCGGTAAAAGGAATGGGGGGGCTAGGGCCGGCCTCCTCCCCCTCCCTCGTTTATATACGTGGGGAGGGGGCGCCTAGAACACACATCAATTGTTCCAAGCCGTGTGCGGCGACCCCCTCCACGGTTTACGCCTTCGGTCATATTCACGTAGTGCTTAGGTGAAGCCATGCGCAGATAACTTCACCATCACCGTCACCACGCCGTCGTGCTGACGGAACTCTCCCTTGACACTTTGCTGGATCAAGAGTTCGAGGGACGTCATCGAGCTGAACGTGTGCAAAACTCAGAGGTGTCGTACGTTCGGTGCTTGATCGGTCAGAACGTGAAGAAGTTTGACTACATCAACCGCGTTAACAAACGCTTCCGCTTTTGGTCTACGAGGGTACGTGGACACACTCTCCCCCTCTCTTTTCTATGCATCTCCTAGATATATCTTGCGTGAGCGTATGATTTTTTTTTAAATTGCATGCTACATTTCCCAACAGTGGCATCCGAGTTAGATCTATGCGTAGATGATATGCACGAGTAGAACACAAAGAGTTGTGGGCGGTGATAGTCATACTGTTTACCACCAATGTCTTATTTTGATTCGGCGGTATTGTTGGATGAAGCGGCCTGGACCAACCTTACATGACCACGTTCATGAGACCGGCTCCACCGACAGACATGCAACTAGTTTTGCATAAAGGTGGGTGGCGGGTGTTTGTTTCTCCAACTTTAGTTGAATCACATTTGACTGCGGCCGGTCCTTGTTGAAGGTTAAAATAGCAAACTTGATGAAACACCGTTGTGGTTTTGATGCGTAGGTAAGAACGGTTTGTCGGGGGAAATCGACACCTATGGAATCGCTGGGATCCCTTCTACGGTTGGCGGGCTCGGGGTTGTGCAAAGAGCAGGTCTGACAGGAAGCACGCGGATCGTTTACCCAGGTTCGGGCCGCGAAGATGCGTAATACCCTAGTCCTGCTTTGGTGGATGTATTTGAGTGTTCTTGTGTTCTTGAGCTAGCTACGGGGTGTGACTTGCCCAAAAGATCCGAATCCTTCTCCTGGTCGCCTCGGGCCTCCTTTTATAGGCAAAAGGGGTTGCCACAGTGGCACACATGAGGTGGAAAGGTGTACAATGGATGAGTCTATCCTCTGGATCCGTCGGAAAAACACATTTAATGCACTGCCAACGTGCCCCTCTTGCTTTATCGGGGACAGAAAGGAAGCACGTCCGAGCTGTCACCGCCTCGCCTGGCTTTGACACGCGTCCGAACTGACGAGGCGTCGCGGCGCCATGTTGGCTGGCTGCTGGGCTGGCGCGGTGGTGGAGCCTTCACGAAGATCTGCATGCCACCACGCAGGTGCTTGCTGGGTCGGTGTAGAGGCCGCTCATCGCCACACAGGTGCCTGCCCAGCTGGTTGAGCTAGCAGATGCATGGGGACGGCGATGGAGTCTTGGCAGGCGTGGGCCTGGCTGCGGCCTCGCTGGTGTCCTCGGCAAGGATCTTGCCGGTGCCCCGGCAGGGGTCTTGCCGTGGCGTCGTGGTCGTCCCCGGCAAGAATCTCGCCGGGGGTCTTGTGGGTTTCCTCGGCTAGGATCCCGCCGAGGGTCGTCGTCTTCTGGTCTTCATCTGATCTCATGTGTTTATGATCTTGACAAAGATCTGCATGCCACCACAGAGGTGCCTCCCGAGCCTTGGTTCCAACCGTTGGGCTCAAGGGTGGCGCGCTCCATTGGCCTCAGGCAAGTCGCCCCGGTAAGGCTCTTGTCGGGGCTACGGAGGCTGTCGAGGGTTGGGTGTGACATATGCCAAAGGATGGCTTATCATGGTGGGAGGGAGTAGAACATCGCCGGTGCCCGGAAGCGGGATGAGGCGTAGACACGAACGCCGGCGTACTTTACCCAGGTTCGGGGCTCTCCTAGGAGATAACACCCCTACTCCTGCTCTGTGGGGTCTCCACATGATCACTAAGGCTCAAGTGAATACACAAATGCTCCTCGAGCTGTATGCTAGAGGTAGGAGAAGGCAAGGCTGGCTCTTCCCTTTCCTCTATGATCTGGTCTAACTCTTACAGGTTCAGAACCCTTTGCATGGGTGCCTTGGGGGGTTTATATAGGCCTAACCCCCAGGGGTACATTGGTAATACGGCTGGGCTGGGCCCGACTGTCAGTCTCTAGTGTGTCGGCTTCTCCGCCGGCTGCTGGGGCCCACCGACTGGCGAGGTTCAGGCCGACAGGCCCTACCCGCCGATCCCGGGCTTGTCGGCGGCTGATTACTGTAGCCGCATCTCTAATGATGCAGGCTTGGTCGGGGGGTCATGGCTACAGACCCGCCGCCTGGCGGGCGATGACTATAGCCACTCCCTATCTTGTCTGGTTGATGGCGCGTGGGCCCCGAGGGAGGGGTCGGCCGACTCCTAGAGGCCAACCTCCCTCAGGTCCGACTGGTAGGGCTCTTCGCCGTCTTCTGGACTCTCGCTGACGCGTGTGGCCCGTCATCCTCGGGCCGTATAGACAGGCCGTCGTGGGAACAAGACTCCGCCCATACGGGGTGATGTCAGGGAAGCGGTGGCAACAGTGCCGCGCCGGGCGGAGATCTCCGCCGGTATGGGGCATTGTGGCCATGCTTGCCTGATTTGGAGGAGGGGATGGGTTGTACTGTAGCCACTCCCCGTCCCGTCCTCCGGACAAGGGCACGGGCTCGACAGGTGTCACAGGCCGACTCCCTAGAGCCGGCTTCTCTAGAAGTCGCCAGGCGGGAGTCGGCTTGACTCAGCCTTGTGTTCAGGACTCGGCCGCCCCTGGGAAGCCAGCCACTCCTTCAGTGGGCTTCTAGAAGGCGGCACCTCGCCTCGTCGTCTTGAGGGGCGCTGTCAGCCCTGATGCCTTGAAAGGTCCTGGGTCTCGGGTTAGCCTACCCGTGGCCCATTACTCCGACAGTAGTCCCCGAAGCTGGTGAGGCGCCGCGGATGATTGGTCGAGAAACCTCAGCAGTTTCCTTCTCCCGTCGTCCGAGGTGGAGCTTCGTCCGTCTTATGCCAAGCCGACCGGCTGGAGTCGGCCTCGCCCCAACCCGTCTTGACCAATCTTTTGAACGCCTCGGCGGGAGCCAAGTGGCGTACCAGCGAAGCCTCCGTGCCGCCGCCTGTCCCGGGCCTGTCACGTGGTGGCGTGCGGCCGGGCCAGTCTGCCCGCTTACACATGCGATGGGACACGTCTTCGGACCGAGCCCGCCACAACCCTCCTCGGCTTTCGAGCGGATCCGCTGCGGCCGAGGCGGGCGGTTGAGATTCCCACGGAGTTACTGCGCGCAGTAACTCGCGTGGTGCGGATCGTGGGGGCGTGGGGTAACGGCGCAGTTAATCCTACGCTCGCCCCCTCGGCTTCGCAGCCCGAGGGTCTATAAGTAGGCGGGGGAGGGGGAGCGGCAGGGCACGCGTGTCCCCCCTCCTCATTGCCTCCTCTTTCTTGCCTCTTCCTCCTTCTTCCTCTCGCCGCCGCGCCCCCAAGCTTCGTCAAGCGTCGCGGCGGCCCATTCCCGATGAGCTCCTCTTCCACCGCCACGCCCCCTGCGGTGCGCTCCGGGGAGTGGAACGACTTCGAGGTTCATGAAGACCACATCGACTTCCTCCGCAAGACGCGTCGGTTGCCTCGTGAAGAATTCGTGAAGGCCCGCCTCGCGCCGGAGAAAGAAATCTCGCCAGCACCGGAGGAGGGCGAGTGGGTCGTCTTCCGCTCGCACTGCCTGCGCGGCCTCGGTCTGCCGGCGAGCGGCTCCTTCCGCTCCTTCCTCGAGTTCTACGGACTCCAGCCGCACCACCTCACTCCGAACACGGTGGTGTTGCCGTCCCCCGCCCACTGCGCGGCGGCTTCTCGGCGTCCTCCCCACCCTCGAGCTATGGGGGGAGTTCTTCTACACCAAGCTTGGCACCCACGTCGCCGGCGTGCCGGCTCAGTGCGGCGCATTTATCCCGGTGCGGAGGACGGGGGCCGACAACCCGTTTCCCGCCATCGCGCTGATAAAGTCGGTGAAGATGTGGCAGTAGTCATACTTCTACGTGAAGAGCGTCTTCGCGGAGGGCGACAGGGTCAACTTGCCGGCTTACGCAGCCGGCGCGCCGGCTGGGAGACAGCCCAACTGGTCGTACCGGGCCAGGACGCTCACGCCCGCTGGAGCCGCTGCCATCGCCCGACTCTGAGTGATGACGCAGTCGGAGGGCCTGACCGGGCCCAACTTGCTGGCCGCCTTCATGGCGCGTCGAGTGCTCCCACTTCAAGGCCGTCCTCACATGATCTATCAGATGAGCGGCCACCGGGATCCAAGCCGGATGTGCACCAAGGAGATGCCTCACGAGGAGGTGACCTACATGGTGAACTATCTTGCGAACTGCGAGCTCTCGGAAGAGTGGCAGTTTGGCAAGGAGCCGTATTCACGCGCCCATCCTCCGCCCATGGTGAGTTGTTACTTTTTCCGGCTCCTCTGATTCCTTTTTGCCGAGTCCGCCTTGCTAGGTCTGACCGACCGGTCCTTGGTCAGAGCCCAGTCCTCCAGCCAGCAGCCGGCACCATGGGGCCGGCCTGCGAGTTCCTCCCTGACAGGTCGGAGAGCGACGTCGACGACCCCGACTTGGGGGCGGCAGCCCTGGAAGACGACGCCGAGGGAGGAGGTGGCAGAGCAGACGTCGCGAGGCTCGGGGCCAGCCTCGAAGACTGGCCCGCCGATGACGCGGGGGAGGTCGCCCCGCGCCACCAACCAGGAGCAAGACAGCCAGGTGCGAGCTCCTCAGCCGCGCCGGACGCCCAAGGCGGCGCGAAGAAGCGAAGGGCCGCAACGAGCTTGTTCAGCAGCCGGCCGAAGAAGCCCAAGGGCTCGGCCGCGGCGACCAAGCGGGAAGAGGCAGCCGCGAAGGTCAACCGCTTCCGCGGGGAGGTGAAGACGCCGCAACTGGTCTCCGCGTAAGCCCTTTCCTCCCTTGCATCCTTATCTTATCTTCAACGATCTGTTCCGAGTTTTCTTCTTTATTTTCCTTGGGCCCAGGGCTCCCCTCTCTCTTGAGAAGGCAGCCTCCGCCTCCGCCATGGGGTCGGCGGAGACTTCCGCCACAGCCCGGCGGATTGACCCGGCCGCCGATCTACGGGAGGTGAGGGAGCGGAACACGCAGGAGGTGCGCGAAGAGCAGGAGGCCGCCCGCCTTAAGAAGGCGGAGTGCTACGTCTTGAGCTTGCATTGGTTTTCCCCGAAGAGGAGAGGATGATGCAGCACAGTAGCGTAAGTATTTCCCTCAGTTTTTGAGAACCAAGGTATCAATCCAGTAGGAGGCCACACACAAGTCCCTCGTACCTGCACAAAACGATAGCTACTCGCAACCAACGCGATTAGGGGTTGTCAATCCCTTCACGGTCACTTACGAGAGTGAGATCTGATAGAGATAATATTATTGGTATTTTTGGTATAAAGATGCAAAGTGAAAAGTAAAAAGCAAAGTAAAAACAAAGCAAGCATAAAAGTGATGGAGATTGATATGATGAGAATAGACCCGGGGGCCATAGGTTTCACTAGTGGCTTCTCTCAAGAGCATAAATATTCTACGGTGGGTGAACAAATTACTGTTGAGCAATTGACATAATTGATCATAGTTATGAGTATCTCTAGGTAAGATCATGTATATAGGCATCACGTCCGAGACAAGTAGACCGAAACGATTTTGCATCTACTACTATTACTCCACTCATCGACCGCTATCCAGCATGCATCTAGCGTATTAAGTTAAAAACAGAGTAACGCCTTAAGCAAGATGACATGATGTAGAGGAATAAATTCATGCAATATGATAAATACCCCATCTTGTTATCCTCGATGGCAAGAATACAATACGTGCCTTGCAACCCTTTCTGTCACTGGGTAAGGACACTGCAAGATTGAGCCCAAAGCCATGCACTTCTCCCATTGCAAGAACTACCAATCTAGTTGGCCAAACCAAACGGATAATTCAAAGAGACTTCCAAAGATAACTCAATCATACATAAAAGAATTCAGAGAAGATTCAAATATTATTCATAGATAAGCTGGATCATAAACCCACAATTCATCGATCTCAACAAACACACCGCAAAAAGAAGATTACATCGAAAAGATCTCCACGAGAGAGGGGGAGAACATTGTATTGAGATCAAAAAAGAGAGAAGAAGCCATCTAGCTACTAGCTATGGACACGAAGGTCTGAAGTAAACTACTCACACTTCGTCGGAGAGGCTATGGTGTTGATGTAGAAGCCCTCCATGGCGGATGCCCCCTCCGGCGGAGCTCCGGAATAGGCCCCAAGATGGGATCTCGTGGATACAGGAAGTTGCGGCGGTGGAATTAGGTTTTTTGCTCCTGTTCTGATCGTTTGGCGGTACGTAGGTATACATAGGAGGAAGGAATACGTCGGTGGAGCATCAGGTGGCCCACGAGGCAGGGGGGGCACGCCCTAGGGGGGGGGGCGCCCCCCACCCTCGTGACCGCCTCCGATGTTCCTTGGCATAGGGTCCAAGTCTCCTGGATCACGTTCGGTGCGAAAATCACGTTTCCGAAGGTTTCATTCCGTTTGGACTCCGTTTGATATTCTGTTTCTTCGAAATACTGAAAAAGGCAAAAAAAACAGCAGAATTACTGGGCTGGGCCTCCGGTTAATAGGTTAGTCCCAAAAGTAATATAAAAGTGGAAAATAAAGCCCATTATAGTCCAAAACAATAGATAAAGTAGCATGGAGCAATAAAAATTATAGATACGTTGGAGACGATCGCATCCCCAAGCTTAATTCATGCTCATCCTCGAGTAGGTAAATGATAAAAGAGAATTTTGATGCGGAGGATACTTTGGCATAATTTCAATGTAAACCTTCTTAATCATGGTATGAATATTCAGATCCCAAAGATTCAAGACAAAAGTTCATATTGAAATAAAAATAATAATACTTCAAGCATACTAACTAAGCAATTATGTCTTCTCAAAATAACATGGCCAAAGAAAGTTATCCCTACAAAATCATATAGTCTGGCTATGCTCCATCTTCCCCACACAAAGTATTTAAATCATGCACAACCCCGATGACAAGCCAAGCAATTGTTTCATACTTTAACATTTTCAAACCTTTTTCAATCTTCACGCAATACATGAGCGTGAGCCATGGATATAGCACTATAGGTGGAATAGAATGGTGGTTGTGGAGAAGACAAAAAGAGGGAAGATAGTCTCACATCAACGGGCTATGGAGATGCCCATCAATAGATATCAATGTGAGTGAGTAGGGATTGCCATGCAATGGATGCACTAGAGCTATAAGTATATGAAAGCTCAACAAAAGAAACTAAGTGGGTGTGCATCCAACTCGCTTGCTCACGAAGACCTAGGGCATTTGAGGAAGCCCATCATTGGAATATACAAGCCAAGTTCTATAATGAAAAATTCCCACTAGTATATGGAAGTGACAAAATGAGAGACTCTCTATCATGAAGATCATGGTGCTACTTTGTAGCACAAGTGTGGTAAAAGGATAGTAACATTGTCCCTTCTCTCTTTTTCTCTCATTTTTTTATTTGGGCCTTTTCTATTTTTTTATGGCCTCTACTTTTTTTTCATCCGGAGTCTCATCCCGACTTGTGGGGGAATCATAGTCTCCATCATCCTTTCCTCACTTGGGACAATGCTCTAATAATGATGATCATCACACTTTTATTTTTCTTACAACTCAACAATTACAACTCGATACTTAGAACAAAATATGACTCTATATGAATGCCTCCGTGGTGTACGGGATATGCAATGAAACATGAGTGACATGTATGAAAGAATTATGAACGGTGGCTTTGCCACAAATACGATGTCAACTACATGATCATGCTAGCAATATGACAATGATGGAGCGTGTCGTAATAAACGGAATGGTGGAAAGTTTCATGGCAATATATCTCGGAATGGCTATGGAAATGCCATGATAGGTAGGTATGGTGGCTGTTTTGAGGAAGGTATATGGTGGGTGTATGATACCGGCGAAAGGTGTGTGGTATTAGAGAGGCTAGCAATGGTGGAAGGATGGGAAAAAGTGCGTATAATCCATGGACTCAACATTAGTCATCAAGAACTCATATACTTATTGCAAAAATCTAGAAGTTATCAAAAAAAAGTATTACGCGCATGCTCCTAGGGGGATAGATTGGTAGGAAAATACCATCGCTCGTCCCCAACCGCCACTCATAAGGAAGACAATCAATAAATAAATCATGCTCCGAGTTCATCACATAACGGTTCACCATACGTGAATGCTACGGGAATCACAAACTTCAACACAAGTATTCTTTAAATTCACAACTACTCAACTAGCATGACTCTAATATCACCATCTTCATATCTCAAAACAATTATCAAGCATCAAACTTATCTTAGTATTCAACGCACTCAAAAGAAAGTTTCACATATCTTGAATATCAAGTATATTAACATTAAGCAAATTACCATGCTATTAACGACTCTCAAAATAATCTAAGTGAAGCATGAGAGATCAAGTTTCTTTAAAACAAATCCACCAGCGTGCTCTAAATGATCTAAGTGAAGCACTAGAGCAAAAATTATCACGCTCAAAAAGATGTAAGTGAAGCTCTATGAGCAAAACTATCAAGCTCAAAAGATATAAGTGAAGCACATAGAGTATTCTATCAAATTCCAATTCATGTATGGCTCTCTCAAAAGGTGTATACAGCAAGGATGATTGTGGTACACTAAAAAGCAAAGACGCAAATAATACAAGACGCTTCAAGCAAAACACATATCATGTGGTGAATAAAAATATAGCTCCAAGTAAATTACCAATGGAAGTGGACGAAAGAGGGGATGCCTTCCGTGGCATCCCCAAGCTTTGACTTTTTGGTGTCCTTAGATTATCTTGGGGTTGCCATGGGCATCCCCAAGCTTAGGCTCTTTCCACTCCTTGTTCCATAATCCATCAAAAGAATTCACCCAAAACTTGAAAACTTCACAACACAAAACTCAATAGAAATCTCGTGAGCTCCGTTAGAGAAAGAAAACAAAAGACTAATTTAAGGTACTGTAATGAACTCATTCTTTATTTATATTTGTGTTAAACCTACTGTATTCCAACTTCTCTATGAATCATAAACTATTTTACTAGCCATAGATTCATCAAAATAAGCAAACAACACACGCAAAACAGAATCTGTCAAAAACAGAACAGTCTGTAGTAATATGTAACTAACGCAAACTTCTGGAACTCAAAAAATTATACCAAAATTAGAAGACCTGGAAAATTTGTTTACTGATCCGCAGCAATTTGAATCAATATTTTATCATGTTCTGGTGATTTTTAACAATTCGGGCACTGAGCGCAAAGTTTCTGGTAATTACAGCAAGATCAAATAACTATCATCCAAGAAGATCCAATAGGTTTAAATTGGCACAAACACTAATTAAAAGATAAAACCACATCTAAACAGAGGCTAGATGGATTATTTATTCCTAAACAGAAGCAAAAACAAAAAACTAAAAATAAAATTGGGTTGCCTCCCGACAAGCGCTATCGTTTAACGCCCCTAGCTAGGCATAAAAGCAAGGATAGATCTAGGTATTGCCATCTTTGGCAGGCAATCCATAAGTGGCTCTCATAGTAGATTCATATGGTAATTTTATTTTCTTTATAGGAAAGTGTTCCATGCCTTTCTCTAATGGAAATTGGAATCTAATATTCCCTTCCTTCATATCAATAATTGCACCAATCGTTCTAAGGAAAGGTCTACCAAGAATAATATGACATGAAGGATTGCAATCTATATCAAGAACGATAAAATCTACGGGCACATAATTCCTATTTGCAACAATAAGAACATCATTAATTCTTCCGATAGGCTTTTTAATAGTGGAATCCGCAAGATGCAAGTTTAGAGAGCAATCATCAAAGTCACGGAAATCTAGCAAATCACACAAAGTTTTGGGAATAGTGGAGACACTAGCACCCAAATCACACAAAGCATTAAACTCATAATATTTAATTTTAATTTTAATAGTGGGTTCCCACTCATCATAGAGTTTCCTAGGGATAGAAACTTTCAGCTCAAGTTTTTCTTCATAAGATTGCATCAAAGCATCAACAATGTGTTCGGTAAAGGCCTTATTTTGACTATAAGCATGAGGAGAATTTAGCATGGATTGCAACAAGGAAATACAATCAATTAAAGAGCAATTTTCATAATTAAATTCCTTGAGATCCAATTTAGTGGGTTTAGCAATATCTAGATTTTTATTTCTTTCAATCCCACTTTTATCAATTTCATCATCAATATCTAAAACCTCCAAATTCTTAAAATGCCTTCTAGGTAAAGGAAGATCATATTCAGTTTCATTAAGATTCATATTGCAAAACAAAGATTTAATAGGGGACACATCAATAACTTTTAGATCTTCATCTTGTATTTCATAGGAATTCGGTTTAGCGGCCATCTTATTGACTAAGGTAGCTTGCATATCCGAAATTTCAGCGGTCATCTTTTCAAGACGAGCAATTTGGGCTCTTATACCATCAAATTCTTTGGACATAACATCGAGATCTTTATTCATATAACTCATAAAACTCTTTTGTTCCTTAAGCTCGTTTCTAAAGAAATTATTATGCTCAAATTGCAAAACCATAAACTTCCTGACATTGTTTTCGATCTCCTCTAGCCTTTTAAGGTGAAGATCACCAAATTTATGTAGGGCCATCACGACAAACTAGCAAACTTAACACACGAGCAAACAAACGGATGAGGAAAAGGCAAAGGGTAAAATAGGAGGAGATTGGGAAAGAGAGGGCGAATAAAACGGCAAGGGTGAAGTGGGGGAGAGAAAAACGAGAGGCAAATGGCAAATAATGTAATGCGAGAGATAGGGATTGTGATGGGTACTTGGTATGTTGACTTTTGCGTAGACTCCCTGGCAACGGCGCCAGAAATCCTTCTTGCTATGTCTTGAGTTTGCGTTGGTTTTCCCCAAAGAGGAGAGGATGATGCAGCACAGTAGCGTAAGTATTTCCCTCAGTTTTCGAGAACCAATGTATCAATCCAGTAGGAGGCCACGCACAAGTCCCTCGTACCTGCACAAAACGATAGCTACTCACAACCAACGCGATAAGGGGTTGTCAATCCCTTCACGGTCACTTACGAGAGTGAGATCTGATAGAGATAATATTATTGGTATTTTTGGTATAAAGATGCAAAGTGAAAAGTAAAAAGCAAAGTAAAAACAAAGCAAGCATAAAAGTGATGGAGATTGATATGATGAGAATAGACTCGGGGGCCATAGGTTTCACTAGTGGCTTCTCTCAAGAGCATAAATATTCAACGGTGGGTGAACAAATTACTGTTGAGCAATTGACAGAATTGAGCATAGTAATGAGTATATCTAGGTATGATCATGTATATAGGCATCACGTCCGAGACAAGTAGACCGAAACGATTCTGCATCTACTACTATTACTCCACTCATCGACCGCTATCCAAAGATGCATCTAGAGTATTAAGTTAAAAATAGAGTAATGCCTTAAGCAAGATGACATGATGTAGAGGAATAAATACATGCAATATGATAAATACCCCATCTTGTTATCCTCGATGGCAACAATACAATACGTGCCTTGCAGCCCTTTCTGTCATTGGGTAAGGACACCGCAAGATTGAACCCAAAGCCATGCACTTCTCCCATTGCAAGAACTACCAATCTAGTTGGCCAAACCAAACGGATAATTCGAAGAGACTTGCAAAGATAACTCAATCATACATAAAATAATTCAGAGAAGATTCAAATATTATTCATAGATAAGCTGGATCATAAACCCATAATTCATCGGTCTCGACAAACACACCGCAAAAAGAAGATTACATCGAATAGATCTCCACGAGAGAGGGGGATAACATTGTATTGAGATCCAAAAAGAGAGAAGAAGCCATCTAGCTACTAGCTATGGACCCGAAGGTGTGAAGTAAACTACTCACACTTCATCGGAGAGGCTATGGTGTTGATGTAGAAGCCCTCCGTGGTGGATGCCCCCTCCGACGGAGCTCCGGAACAGGCCCCAAGATGGGATCTCGTGGATACAGGAAGTTGCGGCGGTGGAATTAGGTTTTTGGCTCCTGTTCTGATCGTTTGGGGGTACGTAGGTATATATAGGAGGAAGGAGTACGGTGGAGCATCAGGGGCCCACGAGGCGGGCGCGCTGGCGGGGGGCGCCCACCCTTGTGACCGCCTCCGATGTTCCTTGGCGAGGGTTCAAGTCTCTGGATCACGCCGGTGAGAAAATCACGCTCAAGGTTTCATTCCGTTTGGATTCCGTTTGATATTCTGTTTCTTCGAAATACTGAAAAAGGCAAAAAAAAAACAACAATTCTGGGCTGGGCCTCCGGTTAATAGGTTAGTCCCAAAAGTAATATAAAAGTGGAAAATAAAGCCCATTATAGTCCAAAACAATAGATAAAGTAGCACGGAGCAATAAAAAATTATAGATACGCTGGAGACGTATCACGGAGGCCGAGAAATCGGAGGTCGCCGCCAAGGAGAAATTGAGGTCGCAGCCGCCGACGCGGCGAAGAAACGGGCCAAAGAAGCCGCGCACAGCCAACCGGCGATCTTCGTTACTCCTCTAAACTCTGCCCCGCCGGCCCCGGAGTTCTTGGCGCAGGCCGGGGAGGCCGGCGATGAGCACCCGATCAGGGAACAGGATGGCGGCGACACCTCCATGCCGGACGTGCTCGTGCTGCCACTGCCGCCGTCTGGGAGCGCTCCGGGCGGGAAGCCGGCGGACCCGCCGGTGCCTCCGACTGGGGAGGTGGTGGCGGGACTGGATCTCAGGGTCGGCGCACCAACACGTCGCCATCTCCCAAAGGTGGCTTCTGCGCCACGCCCGCTGGAGACCTGCGCCACGAGTTCCTCGGTCCCGGACACCGAGGCGACGAGCCGCGCCCACTGGGTGGGTGCGAGGAAGCGGGACTGGCCCGGTGAATCGGGCGCTCTTGGACGTCCAGGCCAAGATCCGAGCCGAGAGCGAGGCCCTGAAGAACTGCAACAAGGCGCACCTGGCCGCGCGAGAAGCCGTTCGGGTACGTTCTCCTCTTCGTTTTTTGTTTCTTGTGCTTTTCGGTGGGGGCGCGCCAGCGCACCCTCTGGGTGTAGTCCCCGAGTTTCGAGCCGGCTGCTGAGCAGGCGGCCCGGAACTCTAATCGGCGAGTTCCAAGCACTGACACTCGTCTGAATTTCATGTCGCAGGATTACCATAATATCCGCGAGATCACCTTCCACTCCAATCCCAGGAGCTGGCTCAGCGGACCGCCGACTTGTCGGACAGCCGGAGTACGTCCTCTTCTTCTTTCCACGGGGGCGCTAGCGCACTCACGGGCTGTAGTCCCCGAGATTCGGGCCGACTGTTGAGCAGTCGGGCCGGATCTCCCCGAAGACTATGTTTCTTTGTTGGCGACTAACGCCTTCCTTTCTTCTTTCTTTCCCAGAAGCCAACGCCGCCTTACAGGAGCAGCTGGATGAGGCCAACGCCGCGCTCCGGGTCAAGGAGGAAGAGTGCAGCCAGCTGGCTGGAGAGCGCGACCGGCTGGACGCGCAACTGGTGGAACAGTAGGAGCTCTTCGAGAAGGCTCATAAGGAGGCGAAGGACAAGGAGTCCGGTCTCCTTGCTGAGTTCGCGAGCTAGCGCTCCTCCTGGTCCGACAGGGAGGCGATGCTGACCTCTGGCTTCCACGAGATCGAAGACATAGTCGATGGTGAGTCTTCCTCATTTTCTTCTTTGCACCGCCGGCTGTTGGTTAACACCGGCTTCTAGTCTTTAATTTTGCTCTTTGCTTCGACTTTGGCAGATTTCTTCCCTGGCCACTCGGACATCGCCAACCGGGCCATCGAAGCTGACCGCGAAGGGCGGAGAGCAGATGGTTCGAAGATCGCCGCCGAGGCCCCCAATCCCTTTACGAGCAGATCTTGAGCATTGAGGCTCGTCTTCGGCCGGCTCACCGGATGCTGCGCCGGCTTCAGCGTGTCGGCGCCCAGGCAGTCGCCGCCCTGTGGCCGGACATGCCGGCACCGCGACTTCCGTCGGACCGCCCGGCTGGAGGTAGCAGCCGACCGCCTTGAGGCTTGAAGGGCTCTTCGCCCAGTCAGCGCGCTGGCCTTGAGTTAAATCAGGCGTGGTACCCTGGGCTGAAGTTAGCCCAGCTGGCCACATTCCGGCAGGAGGCTCAGGCGGAGTTGGCGGCCGTGGAGGACGATCTTGTCAAGCGCGCATCATCGATCGCTGAGTACACCGACACCAGCATCTTCGTCCCGGAGCGGACTGAAAACGGCGACGAGGCGCCGCCAGAATGGTTCGGGCTGAACCCGGCTGACAACGAGGACTCAACGGAGGTGATCGACTCCAGCGGCGAGGAGGAAGGCGAATCAAAGGAGGGAGGCGAAGAGGAGGCGCCAGAGGTCAGAATGGACGGCCAGCCTCAGCTCGACCGCGCCTCCAGCAACGAGCCGCGCCCAACCGAGCCAGCTAGTTCCGGAGGCGATCAAGCAAAGACCGACCAGCCGGCCGCTGTCGGATTTCGGGTTCCGGCAGACCCTTAAGGTTCGAACTCTGGGGTGCGGGTGGAGATCCAACCCTCCACCGTCTCGTACCTCGCCGAATCATAGGGACCTAAACTACTAGCAAGAACAACACAAGAGACGCAAGATTTATACTAGTTCGGGCCACCGTTGTGGTGTAATACCCTACTCTAGTTTGTGGTGTGGTGGATTACCTCTGGGGCTGATGAAGAACAGTACAGGGAAGAACAGCCTCGCGAGGGTCTGTTCTTGGTGGAAGCGATGAACTGCTAAGTGGTGTCCCGTCGCTCTAGCTTGAGGATCGGGTCTCTCTCTCTCTCTCTCTGTGGATTCCAAAATGCCAGCCCGGGAGGAGAGGCTCTACTATGGTGGCTAGCTCTACTTATATAGACGAAGGCCCTGGGCCTCTTCCCAAATATTGAGCGGGAAGGGCGCCAACAATTGGCCATTTCGAAGGGGAACAGCGGGTACACTTATCCTCGACTAAAGTTGGTCCTCGCCGCCAAAGGCTCTGGTGATGACCTTTGCTTGGGCTCCATGATGATCGCATTCCAGCCGCTGGGGCTGGTCTTGGTCTTGTTGCATCAAACGGATGCCTTTGCTTGATGCTCTTGCTCGCGCTTGCTCCCTTTGCACCAAAGAGGAAAGGAAGCCATGCTGGCTGGTGCCCGATTGGCGCCTTGGTCGTCATGGCTTACGCCATGGGCACCTCGCGAGGTACCCTGCTTGAACTCTCCGCCTCCTCATGAGCCAGCCTGACGAGGCCGCTCGAGGAAGCTCCTCGGTCGTCCGCTTCATGAGGCTTGGCCCCTCGCGAGGGTCTCAAGCTTGTGTTGATGAAGATGGGCTGTCCGGGCCTCCTTTGAGCCACGCCGCAGGCCGCAGCGAGCAAGTCTGGGGACCCCTGCCCTAGAACACCGACAGAGCCCCGGGCCCACGGGCGCGCCCGAACTTGGCCGAGCAGAGAGGCGAAGGGCAAGTCGGCGTCATGGGCCCTAACAACCTGCGGCCTTGGCGCGCCGTGGTATGTTGATTGACATGGGCGGCACTTCTCCCCCACGACACCTTGGTAACCGCCCGGATTCGACAAGTCCTTGCATGCATGGTCAGTCATGATTACAGGTGATCGTGGTGGCCGACGGTTGGCCTTCGCCGGCTATAGGTACGGAACGGCGTGCGCCCTTCCAGTCTATCCTTCTGCTTCTCCTCTTCCTTGTCTCATCTGGTCGCCATGGCTCCGATCCGCCGGTTCTCCAGGGAAGAGAAGGGAAAGGCTCCTCAAGAGGACCCTGACCCGCTCCCCCCAAAGAAGCGGCTTGCTCTCTGGTGTCAGGGCGGGAGCGCTCGCGAGGAGGCGCCCGTGCCCTGGTGCGTGCGACCGCCACCAGGGTTTCCTCTTCCCTTGTACGCGCGAATTGGTGGCCCTGAAGGAGGCGACGCCGGGCGCCACGAGCGGCACCGCCGACGACGCCGGCGGGTCACGAAGGCGTGCGTCTTCCCCCCTGGAGTTCACGCCGAGGGCTCCTGCCGGGAGTTCGTGCTTTGCGTCGCCGCGCCTCCTAAGTCTTGGATTCGTCTTCCTTCTTTCTTCGCCTCCATCGTCCGGCATGGGGAGCCCCTGGGACTCTGGCTGCAGCACGCCGGCTGCGGCACCCTCGCGACCGGGGCAGAGGTCGCCCAGGTCTGCAGGACGAGGGGCGCCCTCACGATACACCTGGAGTACGACGGTGCTTCGGTGATGTCCTTCAAGCACTTCGACGCGGAGGGTCGTCGGCTGGAGTGCTGCCCCGGGAGAGGCGGTCGGGGTCCTGCTGTGGTGAGACGCAGGCCGACCGACCACTCCCTTGGCAGCTTCTCACGCGATGAAGGCGCCGGAGGATCCAGCGACCCCGCCAAGCTCTTCGCGACGCCGGAGACGAGCGACGACAGCTATGAGCCCCCGAGCCTGCGCCGCTCCCGGAGCAGGGCGGGCTCGTCAGGCCGTCGCCGCCCCTGATCTGGATGGGGTTGGCTCCGGACCGGGTGGCCCACTGTTGACGATGGCGTCTGCCGCCGTGGTCCCTGTAGATAGGACTCCTTGAGATTCACGTCTTTTGTTCCTGCGAGGAGCCAAGAATGTACCCCGCGGGGGCTTGTAAGATATTTGTAGCTTCGTTTGTCAATATGATCCTTATTATGAGGCAACGCGGGATGCTCATTCCGTTCTAGCTCAGTTTCTTCCTTTCAGACCTCGTGAGGGCTTGGTGCTCACACGCCAGGTCCCATCCCAAGGCGGCTTCACCGCCGCTGGTATGCCAGGTCGCGATGCCGTGGTCAAGGCCAGGAGGTGAGCGGCCCGAGGTCCGGTAAGAGCCTCTGAGTCGCGATGCTCAGGGGGTCCCCCTTGGCGCTCAAGCAGCCATCATTCGGTGAGGAAGGAGAGCGACGTTGCTAACACGGAGTTGCATTGAGTGTGGGGATGGTGTTGTGGTAACTAGTGTGCCCAGAGGGTGACTTATCTCGAGGGTTAGGACGATGCTTCCTGGCGCGGTGCCAGGTCCGTGCCTTGGCCGACGAGAGATTACGTAGCGAGGTCGTTTCATGCTCCTTGGAGAGACCCTGCAGGTTCACCACAAAGGAACAAGAGCTCGCCGGGGCGATCGTTAGTCCTGTCGTTAGTTGCTTTGGAGTGGCGCGAGAGGCCTCGCGAGGTGTGTCGGGGCACCCGTGAGCCAGCGCGGGACTCACGAGGCCCTACCTCAAGGCGGGTTGCACCTGGCTCCGGGCCTTATCTTCGAGTGTGTTCCTGCAAATTTGGCCAGATGCCGGTGCTCTACGTCTTCGGGTCCCGGCTCTCGGGCTGGTCTCAGCCGTCGCTGGCAAGTCAGGTCGCGATGCCATGGACAAGACCAGAGGGTGAGGGCCGAGAGCCGGTAGGAGCCTGAGTCGCGATGCTCAGCACCCCTTTAACGCAGCAAGCTAGGTTAGATGACGCAACTTCACGCCCTCGGTCCCGGCTCTCGGCTGGTCTCGGCCGCCTTGTTGGCAAGCCAGGTCGCGATGCCATGGACAAGACCAGAGGGTGAGGGCCGGAGAGCCGTAGGAGCCCCGAGTCGCGATGCTCGTGCACCCCCTTTAACGCGAAGCTGGGTTGGATGGCGAAACCCCACGTCCTCGGGTCCCGGCTCGGGCTGGTCTCACCGTCATTGGCAAGCCAGGTCGCGATGCCATGGATAAGACCCGAGGGTGAGGTCCGGAGAGCCGGTAGGAGCCCCGAGTCGCGATGCTCGTGCACCCCCTTTAACGTGCAAGATTTCGCCACCCAGGAAAAGGCACCAAATAACAAGCATGGTGGAAAGAGAGCATAATCCTAAGGAAAACGATGAAGGATACATGCACTGGGACTGGCCCGAGCGGCTTGGGGATGATGCAGCCGAGGGCGCCCCAACAGGATAAGCTAAAGACATGAAATAAAGGGATACATGCCGCAGGACGGACCCACGCTGCCTGGGAATAATGCGGAGTCAAGGCGCCCCACCGGAAATAAAACTTAAAGATGTCACTGGTGATGTTGGGGATGAAGGGTTGTTGATGTAGCAGGCTCGGTGGGCTGCGGAGCCGATCCTCACGAGCCCCTGTGCCCGTGGGGCCTCGGGAGGCTCGGAGGCTGGCGGCTCCTCATGGGCCATCTCCATCTCTGCCAGGGCTGCGGCGTGCCTGCCTCTTGAGCCTCGGGACGGTCCTCATGAGACGCTGCTGCAGCAGCCGTGGTTTGGCAGGCCGTAAGGCATGCGACGTAGTGGGCGGACCTGCAACGCCCCACTCGCGAGGGTCGAGGCGCTTGAGATGCGGCTCGGTTGAGCCCTGGTATGTCGATGCAGACGCTGCAGCCCACCATCCTCGCTGGATGGGGGCCACAGCTGGTAGTGGGCGGCTGCCCTCATGACCCTTGACTCTGTAGCTCTGAATGGCCTTGCTGATGAACTCTTGAGGGTTCTGTCTTCCTAGTCTTGCTCCCCGCTATGGAAGCGTGCTTCGAAACACGCCTCCACGTGGTGCCCAAGCGCCTCCCTCGAGACCTTGGCGAGGTCGGTGGCCCTCCAGGGGAGAGCCCCCGAGCCCTGCCTAAGGAGGGCGTCGGGCGTGCTTTCCTATGCGATGGATGGAGGCTCCCCCTGGCCCGGTGCGGGCCCTGAGGGGCCTGTCTCTTGAAGAGCCGGGCCGGTCGATGTCTTCTTCTTCTTGGGTGCCGCCCGGGAGGCATCCCGCTGCTGTGGGTCTGGTCTTCCAAATGATGCGGCTGAAAAGCTCGCTCCAGGGGAGCACATCTGCATCTCTCTCTTCACAGGGCACCGTGATGACCCCGCCGCTTCCTGGCATCTTGAGGATGTTGTAGCCATGGTGGGTTACGGCCATGAACTTGGCCAACGCTGGGTACCCGAGGATGGCGTTGTACGGCAGGCGAATGTGGGCGACATCGAAGTCGATGAGCTCGGTGTGGTAGTTGTCGCGGGCCCCGAAGGTGACAGGAAGGCGGACCTGCCCGATCGGGACCGTGGAGCCGTTGGTGACTCCGGAGAAGGGCTTGGTTGTGTGAAGCTGACTGTAAGGCACTTGAAGTTTGTTGAACGTCTCCACAGACAGGACGTCGAGCCCTGCTCCGCCGTCGATGAGGGTCTTGGTGACTAGCACGTTGCTGATGATTGGGGAGCAAAGCATTGGGAGAACTCCGGCTGTGGCTGCGCACTTGAGCTGATCCGCTGAGCAGAACGTGATGGCGCACGCCGACCACCTGAGAGGGTGCGTGGACTCGAGCTTGGGGAGGACTGCATTCACTTCACGGGCGAACTGCTTGAAGATGCGGTGAGAGGCTGGGGCTTGAGCTCGCCCAGATGCAGCGATCGCCGCGCGCTTCGGAAGCCCCAGCCCCTCGTCCTGATGACGGTCTTCGACTCTCCTTGGTGGCGGCGGCAGCGGAGGGAGGCCTGCGTTCCCTTGCGGACGATGCTCACGAGGCTGATCCCTCCAGCCCCCCTCGCGAGGTGGGTCTTACCAGCGGTCCTCGCGAGGTTGGTCGCGCCACCCTTGGCGCGGGCTGCGTCTTCCCAACGCCCCGCATTCCTTCCTCCTCCTCGCCATAGCCCGGTCGCTGCGCCTGGGCGCGTCTGCCGACTTCCTTCCAGCGCACGCCCGGAGCTCTTGACATTCATTGGTGTTGTGGGTGTGGAGGTCGTGGTACACGCAGTATCGGCTGCCCTTAGAGGACTCGGACTGATCCCTGCCTCGCTTGGTGTCTGGTTCGGCCGCGAGCACGGCAGCCCCCTTGCGCTTCTTCTCTTCGGGATCCGCGGCAGGCAGCTAGAGGAGGGAGAGGCGCCCCTCCTCAGCCCTGGCGCACTTGGTTCTGATGCACAGATCTTCATGCATCGCCAGCTCCTCCTTCATCTTGACGTCGCGCACGCCGTCGGAGAAGGCAGAGATGATGGCCTCCTCCGTTACCCTGGGGATCTTGAGGCGTGCGTTGTTGAAGCGCTGGATGTACTTTTGCAGGGTTTCCCCTGGCTGCTGCTTGATTTGACGCATGTCGCTCACGGCGGGTGGCCTGTCGCGAGTACCTTGGTAGTTGGCGATGAAGCGGATACGCATGTCGGCCCAGGAAGAGATCGTGCCTGGGGCCAAATTCAGGAGCCAGGTGCGGGCTGCGTCTTTGAGCGCCATGGGAAACCAGTTCGCCATGACCTTTTCATCCCCGTTGGCAGCCTCGATGCCCAGCTCGTAGAGCTGGAGGAACTCCGTAGGGTCAGCCGTGCCGTCGTAGCGTGGAGGCAGGTCCGGCTTGAACTTGGCAGGCCACGCGACGATGCGCAGCTCGGTGGTGAAGGCGCGGCAGCCCGCCGTGGCCGCGGGGGGCCTCGGACGGCAGAGAGCTTGGTCTTGCAGGCCTCCTGCGCGCTGGCCGGGGCAGCGTAGGGTATTGACGTCTTGGAGCGGGAGCGCGGGCAGCTTCTTGCGGGCGAGGAACTTCTTGGCAGCTCTGCTCTTGCCGCGCCGGCGCCTTGCGGAACGGGTTCCGCCCAGGGGCCGCGCGCCTTGGGGCCAGGGCGCCGCCTTGAGGAGGAGGCGGCTGAGGCGCCCCGGGAGCTTGATCGCCCGCGCGGGGCGGGGTGCGGTGCAGCGAGACAGACGGCGGGTCGCCTCTGCAGCGCGGACGAGCTCGGCGACGCAGTCGAGCCATTCTTCATAAACGTCGTCGGCGGGCGGTAGCGCAGGAGCTCGTTAGCGCGATGAGTGCAGCTCGGGCCTCCATGGCGCTGCGGCGCGCGCGACGAAGAACCAGCGGGGTGAGCGGCGGCGTGGCGGTGCGGCCGTCCCGCCCATGGGACAGTCTTTGGGGCAGCGCTTGCTGCTCGTCCCGCGGGCCGGTGGCGGCGCGGACGGCAGTGACGAGGAACGACGAGGACGCCCGCCGACAGGAGCCGTCTAGGCGACATGGGAGGCGAGGCGGCTCGGCGCTTCAGCCTTGAGCGACGACAGCGCCGACATGGTTGCGTGGTCGGGAAGAACGAGGCGACGAAAGGCAGATTCAGCGCGACTACTACCGGGCGCGCCAAATGTCAGATTCGGGTTCCGGCAGACCCTTAAGGTTCGAACTCTGGGGTGCGGGCGGAGATCCAACCCTCCACCGTCTCGTACCTCGCCGAATCGCAGGGACCTAAACTACTAGCAAGAACAACACAAGAGACGCAAGATTTATACTAGTTCGGGCCACCGTTGTGGTGTAATACCCTACTCTAGTTTGTGGTGTGGTGGATTGCCTCTGGGCTGATGAAGAAAAAGACAAGGGAAGAACAGCCTCGCGAGGGCCTGTTCTTGGTGGAAGCGATGAACTGCTAAGTGGTGTCCCGTCGCTCTAGCTTGAGGATCGGCTCTCTATCTCTCTCTCTGGATTCCAAAATGCCAGCCCGGGAGGAGAGGCTCTACTATGGTGGCTAGCTCTACTTATATAGACGAAGGCCCTGGGCCTCTTCCCAAATATTGAGCAGGAAGGGCGCCAACAATTGGCCATTTCGAAGGGGAACAGCGGGTACACTTATCCTGACTAAAGTTGGTCCTCGCCTGCCAAAGGCTCTGGTGATGACGCCTGCTTGGGCTCCATGATGATCGCATTCCAGCCGTTGGGGCTGGTCTTGGTCTTGTTGCATCAAACGGATGCCTTTGCTTGATGCTCTTGCCTGCGCTTGCTCCCTTTGCACCAAAGAGGAAAGGAGGACGCTGCTGCTGGCTGGCGCCGATCGGGCGCCCTTGGTCGTCATGGCTTACGTCATGGGCACCTCGCGAGGTACCCTGCCTTGAACTCTCCGCCTCCTCATGAGCCAGCCTGACAAGGCCGTGCCTGAGGAAGCTCCTGGTCGTCCACCCCGCGAGGCTTGGCCCCTCGCGAGGGTCTCGAGCTTGTGTTGATGAAGATGGGCTGTCCCGGGCCTCCTTTGAGCCACGCCGCAGGCCGCAGGCAGGCAAGTCTGGGGACCCCCGTTCCCAGAACGCCGACAGCCGCTCCGGCACTGGCACCGCCGACTCCTCCGATCCTCCGAACCCTTCTGCCGCCTCCTAGGCTTCCGCTTTATCTTTTGTTTTGCCTGTCTTATTAGTCTCGAATGAACTTGTTAATTTCACACAATTCCACCCGTGGGGTGTATCAAAACTTTGTTGAAGATTGGCCAAGGGCCCTTATTGTGTAAATATTTCCCGAGTTCCGACTCTTCTTGCTTATCGCTCTTTGGCTTTTTCCTGTGCTACCTTCCCTTGGTTGCCGCCTTGTCAGCCAAGCAGCCGCTCTGCGGTCTGCTGCTGGTTCAAGTTCCTGGCTACCTTGGGAAGGCGAGTACTTTGCCGTTTTAGAGTTTAGCAAGTCGAAATAGGAAATGGCCAACCGACTGCTGATCAGTCGGTTGTATAAAAGGCTGGAAGCCGGCTTAAACTATGCAACGCTTTGAGTCCTTAGCCATTTTTCATGTGGGCGCCCTTTCTACCTTGCTCCTGCCCGCCAATCAATCGCTCTGCGAGCTACGGCTTATTTTAGGAGACGGCTTGAGTGCCACACATTACTTGTCCGGCCGCAGGAAGCATTTCATAGCTCGAGGCGGCAAGTCCCCGGGTCGGCTAGTCGAACCCGATGCCAAGCGGCATAACAAAAAATGACATACTCATAGGCACAATTCTTATCATATAGATAAAAGAGGGCAGTCCCCGAGCTCTTCTCGGGGGACCCGGAGTCTTCGTACTTTAATACAAAAGGTAGCGTGGTACATACTGCGTTAACTATAAAATCTTCGGAGGAGATTTGCATTCCATGGCCGCTCCGTCTCTTTGCCGGAGTCATCCCTCTTGCGTGCTCGAGGCTTCTGAGCAACGACCAGGTAGTAGGAGTCGTTGCCCAACACTTTGCTGATGATGAAGGGGCCTTCCCTAGGTGCTGAGAGCTTGTGCTGGCCGGCTGTTCGCTGGATCAGCCGGAGCACAAGGTCTCCTTCTTGGAAAGATCTCGCCTTGACCTTCCGGTTGTAGTATCGGCGCAGGCTCTGCTGGTAGATGCTGGACCGGCTGAGTGCTAACAGTCGGTCCTCTTCCAGCAGATCGACATCGTCTTGTCATGCTTCTTCCGCTTCCTCTTGGTGTACATGGTGACTCGAGGGGAGTCGAACTCTATGTCCGTTGGAATGACGACTTCGACACTGTAGACGAGGAAGAAAGGCGCAAAGCCGGTTGACTTGTTCGGTGTTGTGCGCAGGCTCCAGAGGACGGCTGGCAACTCGTCGAGCCAGCAGCCGGCCGAACACTCGAGAGGCTCGACCAGCCGGGGCTTGATGCCGGATAAGATGAGGCTGTTTGCTCGCTCGACTTGGCCGTTTGACTGCGGGTGGGCAACAGACACTAAGTCCAGTCAGATGCCTTGTGTCGCGCAGAAACGAGCCAAGGCGCCTGTCGGTGTCAAAACCGGCGGATCTCGGGTAGGGGGTCCCGAACTGTGCGTCTAGGCGGATGATAACAGGAGACAAGGGACACGATGTTTTACCCAGGTTCGGGCCCTCTTGATGGAGGTAAAACCCTACGTCCTGCTAGATTAATATTGATAATGTGTGTTACAAGAGTGGATCTACCACGAGATCAAGGAGGCTAAACCCTAGAAGCTAGCCTATGGTATGATTGTTGTTAGATCCTCTGGGACTAAAACCCTCCGGTTTATATAGACACCGGATAGGGTTAGGGTTACATGAGTCGGTTACAATGGTAGGAGATCTACATATCCGTATCGCCAAGCTTGCCTTCCACGCCAAGGAAAGTCCCATCCGGACACGGGACGAAGTCTTAAATCTTGTATCTTCATAGTCTTGGAGTCCGGCCGATGATGATAGTTCGCTATCCGGACACCCCTAGTCCGGAACTCCTCAATAGCCCCCAGAACCAGGCTTCAATGATGACGAGTCCGGCGCGCATGTTGTCTTCGGCATTGCAAGGCAGGTTCTTCCTCCGAATAATTCATAGAAGATTGTGAACACCAGGATAGTGTCCGGCTCTGCAAAAATAAATTCCACATACCACCGTAGAGAGAATAATATTACACAAGATCAATCTGTTGACGTATTTTGTGGCGTGACGTCGCACCACTACCAAGCCTTTATTCAAATTTTTTTATTGTTCCACCTCAGCGCGTTTAACGAAGCGGTTTCCTTGGCACGTCTTGTCGAAGTAGAGATCGTGTTCCCCTTATTCCGAGATTCCCATCAATACGGACATGGGTAACCCAACCGCGCCATTGATTGTGACGCTTGGGAGATAAGCGAGTTTTACCAGGCCGGTGGGGACATATGTTTTTTGTCCGCCCATATAAGGGGATAAGGATCCAACCCTTTTACCTGCGCCTTCTTCCTCCTTGGCTTATCCATCTCCACGAACTCGAGCTCTAGCGCCCAAGTCCGTACTTTCCTCCTCAACCTTCTCCAACCATGTCAGGAGCGGGAGGCAGATGGATGGCCTCCTCCGTCACGGAGGGGCACATCACAAGACTGCGGGAGGCGGATACTTGTCAGCGATATCGCGCACAGAGCTGCCCGACAGCGGGCAGCTTATTCCAACCCCAGTCCCCATGAGAGGGTGGTATTTCTCCCCACTCCTCCTCCGCTGGACTAGGTTTTCCACTTCACCCATTTGTCAGGGGCTCATGTTCTACTACGGCCTGGACTTCCATGACCTAGCCCCGAATTTCGTCCTCAACGTCTCGGCGTTTATCGTCGTGTGCGAGGCCTTCCTCTGCATCCAGCTCCACTTCGGCTTGTGGCTCAAGACTTTCAGTGTCAAGCCGAAGGTTGTGAAGGGCAGCCAAGCGGAGTGCGGAGGCGCCATGGTCGGCAAGATGGCCAAAGTCCTATGGCTCGAGGGCTCCTTTGTGGAGACTATAAAGGGGTGGCAATCGGGGTGGTTCTACATCACCGAGCCACGCAAACCCGAATGGGTGGCGGCCCCAATTCAGATCTGGATTCCCACACGCTCTCGTCATGGAAAGAGCGGGCTGAAGTGGGGAATTGGACGAGCTATCTGCACTCAAACACGCGCCCGAAACTGGTGGACAAGAATCGCAGCTTGTCGGCGTAATCCGTGTGATGCTCATCCGCCGGATTCTCCCATGCCAACAACGGGACTTCAACTTGTGGAGTTCGATTCGCACATCACGAACCTTGAGCCGACTCTTCGATACCACGTCACGAAGATGCTCGAAGGTGCCTGTTCAAGGGCGCCAGAGCCCCGCATCCGCTAACAAAGATCGCGGATACAACTCGCGCGTCAAGCCGGGCGAGGTAAGTTATTTACCCTTTACGGGACTCTTTTTCCGTAGATTGACTCTACGTGGGATCTAAAACTCCCTATTCTTCGACAGGTCTGGCTGAAGACGTCCGGACAGATTAACTGTCCGGCTCCTTTGCCAGAAGACCCAGCGGACGCCCGATTGACGGGACTGCTGGCTTCGGCACCTCATGTGGTGCCGGAGAAGAAGGCCAAGAAGGAGTCCATGGGAACCCGAAGGAGCTCCCAACGCGAGGTGCTGTCGGATTCTGAAGCAGAATCTTCTCCTGAAGATGAGGAGGAAGAAGAAGCTTCTCCCCAAATGGGAGGAGAGGAAGGAAGGCCGCCCCAACAGGGGAGGCCGGAGGGTCCAAGAAGGGAAGAACCCTTCCTCCGGACTTCTCCACCAACGTCGACGACGACGAGGGAGATTGGCCTACAAGGGCCAAGCCCCTGGCGAGATCGTAAGTGTTCGGATACCCATGGCTTTTTATTATTGCAGAGTGTTCTCTAATGTCGAACAATCGTGCAGCCCGCCCAAAGGCGAGCTTGTCGATTCATCGAGCGGGTCCCTGGGCTCGTCGGAAATGGAGAGTACTTCGCTTCCGACCGCCTCCTCGCCTCATGCTGCGGACAACGCCGCGGCGGGGCTCCAAAGGGGGATTGGTCACGAGGAGGTGGCACCGGAGGTGCCACAAGGCAACCTCCCGGACTCCAGGCGCGTGGGGGGCAAGACCCCCAGCGGCTCTAAGCCCGACCCTTGTCCAGACTCCATGCCGGAACCTTCAGTGGTTCCGGAGTCCGGTAAGCAATCCCTTCGCAAGAAGGGTAAGACGCTGGTGTCCTTCGTCCAACCGGAGGCACCGGATAGCTATTGGGGCGCTCATGGCGCCTCCATCGAGGAGCACCGCCTTGTTATGAGTGCGGTGATCCGGACAGTTCGATCCGCTAAGAGCGGGCTGGATCAAGCCTGCACTAGTCTTCTACCAGGCTTTGAGGTAAGAAATTTCAACATATGTAAAATGGTATCGCATAGACATTAGCCCCTGATGCTCGGTTCAGTGTTCGGAAAGAATAGCCGGACTGAGGATCTTTAGAAATATAAGCAGGAGTCATATAAAAATATGTCAATATGGGATTGCAGGCTGTCTTCTGACCTCCGCCGACCTTGACCGGAGGTCAATACTTTGAAGGAAACCTCGAGTGGTCCGAGAACGAAGCTCGGCCATGCCAAGAAGCAGCTCGAGGAAAAAGAAGGTGAGTAATACCTTATGAAAATTGTACCTTCTGAAAAGGATTTGGTTGCAAGAAAATGACAAGGATAACGTGGGTATTGTAGGGGCCACTAACGAGGTGGCAACCTCAAGGAGGCCAGTGGCATGGCCGAAGCATAATCTGACATGGCCTGAGCGAGAGAAGCAGGAGGTGCGGTGGCGGAGGTACAGCAAGAGCTCCGGGATCTCGTGAAAAACATGAGAGCTTGGGCGTGACTCAAGACTCGAGAGTCCGAGCTTGCAACGGCTGTTGGGGTACAACTCTTGAGTGTGAACC